>JAFBJU010002814.1:716779-830385 GCA_016785305.1 Colistium nudipinnis | reverse complement strand
CGCCTTACTATAGCCTTACCTTCGGGCCCAAAATTCAAAATTTTCAAACATGTCGAAAACACTCGAAACTCTCACAGCAGCATTGGCAGGGCTTAAAAATAGGGTAGGTGCGAAAATAAAGTGAAAAAAGTGTAAACTTCCCCGTTTTTGGGCACTTTCTTACCGTCCAAAATGTGAAAAAAACGCCTTACTATAGCCTTACCTTCGGGCCCAAAAATTCCAATTTTTCATCGACACTCGCACAGCAGCATCGGCAGGGCTTAAAAATAGGGTAGGTGCGAAAATAAAGTGAAAAAAGTCCAAACGTCATAGTATAGCATGTCGTCAAAAATCCAAGAATTTGACCAAATACGCCCTGTTTCCAAAAAAGTGGAAAAAAGTCAAACAAAAAAAAACTCTTGAAACATGCATAAGAACGTAGAAAACGCGAAAAGGTGGGGGGGAGTGAAAATCGATATAGTATAGCATGTCCATCGAAAATCGACAAAAAACATCAAGTTTCAACAATGTCTTTATCAAATGCACAACAATTACAGGGAGCAGTTGCTGGCAATTAAATTCTTATGTCTCAGCCTTTTAAACAGTGCAAAAAAAACAGCGCTCATAAAAAAGTAACAATCACAGCCGTAACCTTAAAAGCTCATCAAAAAAAGGATTAAAAATAAAATGAGTAAGCTGTATAAATAAACATGAATATAAATAAATGTGCAGTATGTATCGTTAAAAAGTTAAAGTGTTGCCGTACACCATGTGCAGTTAAAGGGATCAAAAGTAATGTTAAAGGTGCTGGTGGAAAATGTGCTGTGTTCAAAAGTCTTATGGCATGGGGGATGAAACTGTCCCGGAGTCTGCTGCTGCAGACTCTGATCCTGCGAAACCTTTGGCCAGATGGCAGCTGGCAGAATCGTTTATGGCTAGGATGGTTAGTCAGTATTGGCCATGCTGTGTGTGTGGAAAGCAGCTTCGTTCTGGTGATGCGTTGGGCTTTCACCACCCTCTTTTGTTTTGAGCCTTTTGTTTGAGGGTGGTGCATCTGCCATACCAGACAGTGATGCAGCCACTCAGGATACTTTCGATGGTGCACCTGTAAAAGTTACCAAAAGTCAGTTTTTGACAAAAACCTAAAAACTTACAAAAAGTCAAAAATATTCAAAGACTTAAAAATATGAATCGAAACATCACGAACAAAAAATACGATTGCAGTGAAAAAATTGCGAAAATGTCATGTTACAGCTTGTCGTCCAAATTTTGTCGAAAACACTCGAAACTCGCACAGCAGCATCGGCAGGGCTTAAAAATAGGGTAGGTGCGAAAATAAAGTGAAGAAAGTGTAAACTTCCCCTTTTCCCCCTTCCAAAATGTGAAAAAAACACCTTACTGTAGCCTTACCTTCGGGCCCAAAAATTCTAAATTTTCAAACATGTCAATCACTCGAAACTCGCACAGCAGCATCGGCAGGGCTTAAAAATAGGGTAGGTTCCAAAATAAAGTGTAAACTTCTCTGTTTTTGGGGACTTTTTTGACGTCCAAATTTGAAAAAACGCCTTACTGTAGCCTTACCTTCGGGCCCAAAAAGTCAAAAATTTCAAAACACTCGAAACTCGCACGGGAGCATCAGCAGGGACTCAAAATAGGGTAGATGCGAAAATAAAGTGGAAAAAAAGTCAAAACGTCGTAGTATTTCATGTCGTCAAAAATTTAAAAAATTGACCAAAAACCGCCTTACTATAGCCTTATGTGGGCCAAAAAGTCAAACATTTCTAAACACTCGAAACTCGCACGGGAGCTTCAGCAGGGACTAAAACTAGGGTAGATGTAAAGTGAAAAAAGTCAAAATGTCATAGTATAGCATGTCGTCAAAAATCCAAGAATTTGACCAAATCCGCCTCATTATATATAGCCTTATTTCAGCCAAAAAGTCAAAAATTTCAAAACACTCGAAACTTGCACAGTAGCATCTGCGGGGCCTAAAAGTAGGGTAGATGCGGTAATAAAATTAATACGTCGTAGTATAGCATGTCGTCGAAAATCCAAAATATGTACCAAAAAATGCCTTACTATAGCCTTATGTGGGCCAAAAAGTCAAAAAATTTGAAACACTCGAAACTCGCATAGGAGCATTGGCAGGGCCTAAAAATAGGGTAGATATGAAAATAAAGTGGAAAAAAGTCAAAACGTCATCGTATAGCATGTCATCAAAAATCACCTATTACCTATTTCCTATGCCCAGGGTTTGAAATAAGTCCTGAAATACAGAAAATGTGTATGTGAAGTTAGCACACCTGGTAACAAACCCACGACCATGCATGAGCCTCCTGCTCATGAACTTACAGCCTTACCCGGTGAGCTAACGTCCCATACCATTATAAACCGCAATATGTGATTTTCAACACCAAATTTACAATTGTACAATAGGTCACGATAGGTCTGATGTTTTGAAAATATATCAAAGTACAAAAAAAAAATCACGATATAGAATGTTTAAATAAATGTTAAATTATATTCCAAAAAAAAAAATCAAAAACATTTCAACATTTACATTCGTCATAGAGCTAATGTTGAAAATGTTGAAATTCTTTGGAAGTTGTCCAGTGACAGATAGACCAACATCTTCTGTGGACAATTAAACAATCTTTTACTAATAAGGATTTTTTTTTTTTTTTTTAGCTACTCAGTTCTGGAGGTCGAAGGTTCTGGAGGTGGCCAAAAACTTCCCAGAGTACACGTTTGCCATCGCAGATGAGGAAGACTACGCAGACGAGCTAAAGAGCCTGGGGCTTGGTGAGAGTGGAGAGGAAGTAAATGTTGGAATTCTGGCTGATGGAGGCAAAAAGTTTGCCATGGAGCCTGAGGAGCTTGACTCCGACGTGCTGCAAGACTTTGTTACCGCTTTTAAGAAGGGTGAGTTCCTTTTTTTTTTCCATTGCAGTTTTACTGAACTGATTTGCCTAAAGTTTAGGGGGAGGGCATTTAAAGCCAATCAAGGAATTATTTTTGTTCCACATGGTAGTGTTGGAGGTCGACGCTCTCCGACCAGCTTTCTACTTTTGAGTAGGATCATGCATTTTGCTTTTAAATTGCAGTCACATGCAGTTTTACTTAAAAAAAAACACATTTATTTTGGCGTGTGACTCAGGAGAGAGTCAAAGCTGTAAATGAATATATCACAATGCAATTCCCAAAGTTGATGAGCTGCAATGTTGTTCTCGGACTTGTCTGTAAACGACTTCCTTCTCTGTTTCCACAGGAAAACTCAAACCCATCATGAAGTCCCAGCCAGTGCCAAAGAACAGCAAAGGACCAGTTAAGGTTGTGGTGGGTAAAACCTTTGACGAGATCGTCATGGATACCCAGAAGGATGTCCTAATTGAGTTTTACGCTCCCTGGTGTGGCCACTGCAAGAAGCTGGAGCCTGAATTTGTGGCTCTCGGCAAAAAGTACAAAGGGGAGAAAAACCTGGTGATCGCCAAGATGGACGCCACAGCCAACGATGTGCCAAACGACAGCTACAAAGTGGAAGGCTTCCCCACAATATACTTTGCCCCGAGTAACAGCAAGCAGAGCCCTGTCAAATTTGAAGGTGGAGACAGAACAGTAGAAGGGTTTAGTAAGTTCTTGGAAGAGCATGCCACAAAACTATCACAAGGGAGAGATGAACTTTGAAACATTCACTCTTGACAAGTAGCAAAGAACTCTTACCGTGTTCGGGCAGAGATTTGGGATCCTGCAGCGGAGGGGGGGGGGGGGTCTAAACGGTGTTACTGAGTTGTTGTGATGATTATCATGTTCAATCATATTATTTTTTTTCGTTCTGTTCATTCCAATGGGTTCAGCTTTTTGGTTTAAGATCCAAGCCTTTTTAAATAAAATTCTAAATGAGGGTGAATCCTGAGTCGCTGTACTTGAAATACGGGTCGAAACAGAAAATGGTTTTAGAAATTCGAGTGTTTTAATTACATTTTAAGAACAATTAAATCCTGCAGTGGAGGGGTACCGTGTTCGGGCAGAGATTTGGGATCCTGGGGGGGGGGGGGGGGGGGGGTCTAAACGGTGTTACTGAGTTGTTGTGATGATTATCATGTTCAATCATCATATTTTTTTTCGTTCTGTTCATTCCAATGGGTTCAGCTTTTTGGTTTAAGATCCAAGCCTTTTTAAATAAAATTCTAAATGAGGGTGAATCCTGAGTCGCTGTACTTGAAATACGGGTCGAAACAGAAAATGGTTTTAGAAATTCGAGTGTTTTAATTACATTTTAAGAACAATTAAAAAATTAGCTAAGCCATTGGCCACATTCTGAGACAGTTACATTTCTTCACTACTTCTTCTACTCAAGTCATTGTTGGATATCCGCCCATCAGCTTAGACCTAACACTGCCGTAAAACAAAGTCTTGGCAGAAGTACCTGTAGCTTCATCATCTTACAATTTAAAACAACGTCTACATTTTACAGGCTTGGCTGAGTAATTGGCTATTGGGAAAGTTCATTATGTACATAACTGGCAAGTTTGATGTTTTGCACAAGTTTTCACTAGCTATCTAAAGAACACATTCCTGTTCCCTCGCTTATGCAAAGTGGGCTCAAAGGCACTTGGAAAAAATGTAATTAATGAGTTTGTACCTCAGATGTTTGAGGCGGAGGAACCTTATGAAAACTCTTGGGTGAAGCGCAGGTGGAACTCACGGATCTTCTGCAGCACGAGCTTTAGCTTCTCAGTGGGTGGTAAGATGGTCATCCTAAACAGAGGAAGACATGATGCAAAGAGGCACACGGGGTCAAAGGCAAAGCACTGTTAACGGTGCAGCTAAACCACACGCAAGCGTAGACTCAAACCTTGAACTCAGGATTCGTGGTGAGATTGCATGCGTTGCTGTACTAACCTGAAGTGGAACGTTCCATCCCTCTGGCCAAAGCCGCTACCTGGCACCAGACAGATGCCCTCTTCCTCCAGCAGCCTCATACAGTAGAACATGTCTGGAGCGTGGTCTTCTTCCTATAGACACACACACACAGTTAATTATGATTGTCTACACAAACTAAAGGATCCATGTGATGCGATGTGTGCGCGTAAAAAAAAAAGAGACCTTGGCTTTGTCGATGGCCTTCTGAGGTAGAGTGATGCGCGGGAAGGTGTACATGGCTCCCTGGACCGGGTTACAAGTGATGCCAGGTATTGTGTTGAAGATCTGTTCCGTTAGCCTGGCCTTCTCGGCTAAATCTGCCAGCACCGCCGTCCGCTCCTGGAGGGGAACAAAGTAGCAAAATCATCCAAAGTAAATGGTTGAGCAAAAGAAATCCAATGATTACACACCCAAGTGTTCCAGCGCACCACGTTTCCAGTAAATCATCTCTGGAACTTGTCAAGATTCACGAAAGCATCGCCATATGCACCGGAACTACAGAGCGTGACTTCCAGGGTGTGTGCTGACTGGTGCGGTTTGTGCGTGTTGTTTTCAGACCTTCATAAATGTAGTGTAGGAGGGCTCATCGGGCTGCGGGGGGTTGACCACCAGGTCCATGAGGGTCTGTCCTGGGACGGGGGGACACAGACGCACAGACAACAGTTTGAGGAGTTGGGCCTTCACCTCAGGGTCCAAGTTGATCACCTCCATGTATCCGCCGCGAAATCCACACCTGGCAAAAAGGCAAAGACAGGAACGCGTTTGTAGAGCTTCATGTCAAACAAGCATGTCACAAAATGTGTTTTTATTTTTACTTCACGTTTAACAACAGAAATATTAAAATTGGGGCCTTGTACACATGCAACCATTTTTATACATTTGTGAGGACCTGTAACTTAGCCTAATAAAGTAAAACCAAGGGCAAGGCTCCGAACCCGCCCTCATAAATAAACAGCTCCAGGATGATAATAGATTATTAGAACTCAACAGATCACCTTTAATCAAAAGTGGTTGATCGTGTGCTTTCGCAGTCTTAAAAATCCATTAAAGGGCTCTACACCATTAGTCACATTCACCCATCCACACCCAACTCCTACATATGAGCCACAGCCCGTGAATGTGTGTGTAGCTACTTACTCTCCCATGTAGCATTTAGATGTGGAGTGGAAAGAGGCCAGCTCCACGTTGCTGGAGTACTCTGGTCCCATTTCAAACAACACCTTCTTGAACGAGTGAAATTGACAGCCCTCTGCATACACATTATCCTGGTATACCTAAAATGGAGAAATAGTTTGAATGAAGGAGGCCAAAGTAATCAAAAAAATATCAACTGAAATGTATAGTAAAAAAGACACACATTTCATTGATTGTGGTTTGGAAAAAAAAATGTAAATGTTGAACGTGCAGAAGTAAATTTTGAGTCCCAAGTTAAGGCTGTAGTGCTGTTCTGGACTCTGATATGTGGCGTGCATATGATTGGCTCAGTGTACATGTTGTGACGCCCTGTGTGGGTCGGCCAAAAACTTGGTAGGACATTTTAATTCTAGTAATAGTCATCAGTTGGGGCCTGAATGCAGCGCTCTTGTAAGAGCATTTAAGTCTCCTCTGTGTGTCATTTATTGTTCACTTGTCGTTTCATAAACGAAATCGGGGGTGAAAAGAAATATTGTTAATGACCTCATCAGCCATGAGGAAGAGATGCTCCTCTTTAGCAAAACGTATCACATCTTCAATGCACTGCCTGCTCTGGACCTGACCTGTCGGACAGCACAACCGGTGTTTGATGGTTAGAAGATTTGTGTGCCGACAGAGGGAGAAATGCAAAACACACAATATGAGTTGCTGTCCCTCCACCCTGTCACACAACTCACACCAGACGTACCGGTGGGGTTTCCAGGGTTGATGATGCATATGGCGCGGGGGTCGCAGTGCTGCCGGGCTTCGCTGAGGGCTCTCCTAAGTTCTGCAACGTCGAGACCCCAACGCTTGTTCTCGTCCAGGTAGTAATTGATCTGCACGGCACCCAGGTCAGTCAGGGCAGCCGAGTACAGAGGGTACTGGGGGATGGAAATCATCACTCCTGTACGGCCACGACCCTCACCGCAGACCAGCAACTTCAGCATGCTCTGGAATGAAAAGGTGAGGGGCGGAGGAGAAACAAAAAGGGGTGGAGAGAGAAAGGAGATCGTAAACATAGGACGTATGAGAGCAGAGGGTAAATTTACTTTAGGACTGCAGAGTAAACACACACACACACACACAAACTGTGCAGTGCAGTAGTTGGGTGTATCTTAAAGTCAATCAGTAGTCTGATTTGATTACATAGGACCAGAGAAAGCTGCGCTGCCGGTCACAAAGGTCCTGTGGGTGGAGTGAGGTGGCACATGTGCAAAGTGCAACCAAGTATAAAAAAATATAGAGCAGAACTCCTCATAATGACAGCATGTCATCTCCACTGGATTATTGCGACCTAATCAACCCAGTTTTGGGTTGTCTGGCCGCAGTGCGCCAGTGGTTTTTGAAGAAGGTTGAACCCATACCGAGATGGCGTCGCTGGCCCCAGTGCTGAGGTAGATGTCGTCAGGGTTGGAGGGGATGCCACCATCCCTCCTCTCTATGTAGCGGGCCACATCCTGACGGATGCACTCGATCCCCTGGCTTGCACTGTAGGCCCCTGGAACAGGCGGAGATGGACTCGATTCAAAGAGAAAACACCACATCGATCTGTTGATTTTCTGTTGAAACGCTGAACGGACTCAGACTGTCCCGATAAATGATTAATTGGAAAACAAATGGAAGGAGGAGCTAGTGACGCGTAGGGTCTTGTATGTGCGGTTGGTGGAATGAGGGGGAGTTGTCTCACCTATGCTGTGGCCTCCGCAGGCGCCAATGATACGCCGCGCTCTTTTCTTGGCATCCTCCGGAAACTTGCTGTCCTCCAGGAGTTCCGGGTAGGAACACAACGCCAGGACCTGATTGCGGAGGGCAGAACATTTGAAAAGATTGAAATGTTGCACATGTATATATACATATGCGTATAACGCGCACACAACAAACACGCACACACAGTGAACCAACCTGTCTGAAAAATGTGATGGGTTTTTGACCCATGGCATGGGCGTCCCCTATGTTGGCCTTGATGACTTCTGTAAAAGGCTTCTCGATTCCCTGGAAAGCAAAACAAAGATAGGCTCTGTTAAGGCAATACAGAGGAAAAAGGAACGCAAGAACTACGTTCTCACAAATAAGAACAGGCTTTTAAACCAAGGAGATGTGTCACAACCTGTACAAACAGGGCCATACAGAGACATGCTCCGGCTGCAACTTCAACACACCGCTGCACCACACACCTTCACTCACCCAAAGTTTCAAGTTTGACTGAATTATAAAAGGGGACAGACATTCTACGAACACCGGTGTTTCCAATCTCAAATGTATCACCAAAGCGGAACATTTTGTGCCCGTAAAGCTTCAAACTGTGCCACACAGGGCCTCAGTGACGGGGATAAGAAGTGCCAAGGACCACGTAAAAAAAAAATAAATAAAAAAATCCCACCCATCTTTGTTCTGATCACCTGATGCCACAGTGTGCAAATCAAATCAGAAGCACTTGTATTCACCACACCAAGATGCACCCAGGAGGCCCCTGACCACCCATGCATTCATCTTCCCTCATTAGCAGCCTTTTGTGGAGCATAGACCCAGGCCTGGCAGCGGAGGCTGCTGGCCTGGGTTAGGTTGCTGCCACTACCGCTGGAACTCGACAGAAACACAAACCCCCTCGCTGTCCGTGATATTGCTTGGAATTGCTGGCCAATTTTATTGTGCGCCCTTATCACCACATCTGAACCACTGAGCTCCTTTCGTCCGCGCACTCCTGCTCTTTATTGAATCGCTGCTGTCTTTCAAACCTCAGTTTGGATCCCACAAGCCCTGCATTGGTGCCTGGGGGCCTGTTTGCGGGTCACAGCATGCTGCCTCTGTTACTACTTATCCTCCACCAGGTTCTTTGGTGGTGATGCAATGAGTGAGTTTAGAAGAGTCGCGATGAAAAGGATTCCTTATCGCAAAGTGACATAAGGAAGTAACGGCTGTCACTAAAACTATAGACACCCTAAAATGAATCTAAATTGATTACATAGTGGCAATACGTGACATATTACTAGCCTGGCCAACCCATAGTTCCAAATCTTCGTCTTTTATGTCTCTCTGAGGTTGGCAGAAAAAAATGAAACGACAACACCTGTCTTTTAATAACCATTATATATAACAAAATATGAGGAAAAAAGTTCTCGCATGAGGACGAGAAGGAAACCTACGCGGCCTCTTGAGTCAGATGTGAGCGCATTTGAAATCTAAGTAAGTGGATGCAGCACGTTTCCTTTTTAGTCCTTCCCTGATCTGGAGCAACAAAGAGCGCGCTGTTCTCAGGGACAGAGAGAGGCCAGTCGCCCCCCCCCCCAGCCCCACCCCCCAGTCCAGCACCACCAGAGCTCTCCTGCTCACTCAGCACCAGGCACTGATTACACAGGCCAGACCAGTGATCCCTGCGGGCTTCTTGGTGTGAATTCACATTTCACTCAGTCTTATGATGTAATATTAAACTTTCGCCCCTCTAAGACCGCTCAGGCACGCCAGGAGAATTGGAACGGTAATAATAGCATCTCTGATGCAAACGGAACGCAACCAGTGATGCTTTGCTCATGCGATGGATCTAACTGAATACCATTGCTAACAAGACGCAGATTGCAATTAAAATAACCACAATGACAAGTGACTCAGATGGGGGGGGGAGGGGAAGCTGCAGTTACAGGACATATCAGAACCATGAACCACTCTTGCTCTATTGTTGCCCCTTTATTCTCAACCACTTGCAGGCAGCGGAGACCCAAGCCTGGTTGAACTCACTGCATTGTCATGCCAGATGTCTCTGTAAGGGCTGACAAGGGCCATCACCACACCAGCGCTCTTAAGCACAAACTTGCATCGAATCTGCTGAGCCATTAGAAAAAGTGCTCCAGTCACAGACCTGACAGGAAGCAAACCCCCAGATGAGTGGACAACCGCAGCAATATGAGCCCTTTCAACCTCTCTGACTCCTGGAGTTTGTTCTTTTTTTCTACTCGTATTTGCAGGGTAAAGGGATTGTGATCTTGGTCTGGTCAGCGCACAATGCGTTCTTTCAAAACGTGTCAACAAAGAATTTAAACAATTTCACGTTAACCAAACAAGCTATCAGGATGTTACACACCAAGCAGGTTCACCTAAAGCAATACTGCATCCAATATAACATTCTTCCGGCTTCTTATTTGACCCACCACACATAACATTCATTCCTGAATAAAAAAACAAACAAACATGGAATTGAAGCAAGATCCAGTCAAACATTAAGCATTTGGTGGAGGGGAGGACAACTGCTAAACTACCAAGAACCCAAGCCCTTTCCCCAGAATTGGGGGCTGCTTGTCATTAACCCTCTACAGAGACAGGCCTCCGGGCCTCACAGCTCTGTGGGGGGGGGGGGGCAAAGTGGGGGATACAAAACGCGAGAGGGAAAGCACGCTCTCTTCTTACGTAATAACCACAATGTACACATCCTCCACTCTTCCAACCCCTTTAGCCACCTCAGGCCAGAAACGAGGGAAAGGCACCCAGAGTTGGCTCCTCCGAATCTGTTTCACATGTCTTGCAAACAGGGCACAGCGGCAGAGAGCGTTGCATCACTGCCTTTAAAAAAGGCTCTTAGTTTAAGCTGCTTGTCCTTCCTCAGTAAGGAACAGGGGATCAATATGAGCACGGCATAATGTAACATGAGTTGTTTTGCACGGGAGTGCCGGAGCAGGACAGACATGCGAGGACTTTTAAAAAGCTGTCCTACTGTCTACGTGCTGCTTGTCCTCCCTCTGCCAGCCGGCACAAACTGTCCATAACGAGCATCTTTTTTTAATTATCTAGTTCACCCTCTTTTTTCTTCTTCTTCTTCTTCATTCACACATCTCCAGCAACTAGGGCAAGAAAACACCCCTTTCTTGTACAGTGTGTACCGAATCCCCCAAAGTCACTTTTTTTTATGTGCAGTTTCAGGCCTGAGAAATCCAGTGTCTTGTGTTTGCCACTAGTCAAAGTCCAGCTGTTAAATGCGATCAACAGCTGTGCCGCCCAAACATGCACTCTCTACCACCCCCCGTCTAAAATAGAGACAATTTTTTTTTTTTTTTTTACAACTACCAATCTTTGCAAACGCCACACTCACTTAAGACCATTCTGATGCATAGCATGTAAGGACAGAATATATAGATTGTCCCTACCTCCTTCAGCTCTTTCTCCAGCTGCATCGCCCTCTGCACAATGGGGCCGCGCACCGCGTACTCCACCCGCTTCACGAAGGGGTTCATGTTGTCCAAAGTCAGCACCTTGGTCCGATGGGACAGCCCGTTCATCGCCTGCTGGGACATGCCGTTGCCGTTGTTGTTGTTGTTGCTGTTGTTGTTGTTGTTGTGTCACGCCGAGCTGGTATCTGGAACATAGGAAACCGATTGAGAATAAGACAATCCCAAAGAGTAGAGAAGCGCGAGAGGGCACGTGCTGCCCTCAGCAGTTACCAGTTACTCACCCGGATTATTTCTCTTTCCGCGTACCCTCTGACTGTCTCCGGGTCTCTGACACTTGAGTCCCTCGCTGTTCATTTTCCCACTCTGGACGCCACGCCTCGCGCTCTTCAGCTCGTGGTTGGCTGATTTCGTTTTTAGATTCAACTTGCCCCCCCCTGGCTTCCCTGTGACGCCTTCGCGTGCGGTCAGTAAACGCAAAGCAAGTGAAAATTGACGGACGTTTCAACTTTAGGGGCAATTAATAACTGAATGCATTTAGTAGTGAGATTGACAATGAGTTCATGTATGTTATGAGGCTATAAACATGACATATCAGCCGTTTTTAAACAACCGCATTACATTCTGCAAGCATTTAGATCAGGGCGTCATAATTTAACAGGGTGTTCTTATTTGAGCCCAGTCTCACTGGGCAGTCCTTCAACGTGACATAACAAGAACACGGTTCCTTATGGTAACTATATCGAGGCCCTGTCCCTGATTATAACACAATAAAACAGAGGTGACACCCCCACCCCCAACCAAAAACAGATCAGATACAAAAAGTCAACGTATGAATACCAATCTCCACCCTACCAAAAACCGAAATGATCCAAACACAAACGTAACTGTGTTCTCTCCAACCTAGGCAAACTATCATTACAAGAGCTATAAAAGCCTTAACCCTACAGACGGCTAGCCGGCTACAGATGGGGGTATTTATTCACTGGAAAACAGTGGATCTCGAGCATTACATTACCTCAGCGTACACACGTAACATAAAGCCAAAAAAAGAGCCAAATGGACCTTAAAAACAAAATGCAAGTGCAACTTCATATATCGAGCATTAAAAAAAAGCACGTTGCATGAAATAACCTTAACGTACACACATAAGATAAAGACAGACAACTCCAGTTACCAAATGGACCCCACCCCCTGAAAGAAAAAGAAAAATACAAAACTCTGTTATGTACATCCCGGGTGCATTTAGGAATGTTAAACAGCTTAACATACGTACCAAGCAGCGGTGCTTGGAAACGCAATTTCCACAACAAAACAAATCAAAACCGGGCTCAACGCAACTCAAACTAAGTTTGTTTTAAATAAATTAAAGTAAAAACGAAGTATGCACAATCAAACTATAGCGAAACCAAACGCTGTGGGAGCCAGAGTGAGAAGTGAAAGTAGGCAAACAGGTGTCGTGAATTCGTCTGATGACGAAAGCTCATCCAATGAGGACAAGGCTGCTCAGAGAGGGTTGTCAATGATGCATGTGCTTTTTCTCTGAATATAACTGCAGCTCACGATCATCTAAACACAATACCCCCATCGCATAGGGCTTCCTGTTGAGCTGTACTTCATAGTTGTGGTTATGAGTTGCCAAGACAACGGGTAAAAGCCTAAGTTGGGTTTAGTTTGAGATAGTTACAAACAAATTCTGAGTCAAGATTAAATGTACTCGTTTCAAAACACACGGTTTTGTTTTAACACAATATTGAACTATGTGTGACGAGAGAGCGAGACGCAGTGGCCTCCATGGAAAGGACTTAGGAAAGACATTCGATATCCCAAACCAAAACAGTTCATATACAAGCATGTGATGCCCCAGTGACATTAGCGTGTGATGTCATGCATGTCTTGGCAAACTGTGTGTTCCAATTACCTCGTACCTAATTTTAAACCGCCGCCCAACATCATTTACAGTCATTATTACCACTTTGAAAAGAGCTCCTTAAATACAAAAATATGACGACTGACCGGACCAATGGCAGTGGTTGGGTATCCTCGTCTGCCACACAGAACACGTCTGAACTTTAAGCAGACTCCATTTTTAACACACCCCAAGGCACAACTGTTGCCAAGGCCTCACGTAACCTGGCCAGTGTCAAGATATGTTGCAGCATGCAGAGCAAGGGTGTGTGTGTGTGTGTGTGTGTGTTAATTATTAGGTTTGTCTTATCAACTAAAAGCTGTTTTCAAAGATAAGTCTCCACTTTTCATCTATAATAACCGGAACCAAGTGCCAAATGCTCCTTTAAAACTGCCATAGCTTTGTTTAACAAGTGGATCGGGAGTGAGGTGGCTTGACAGGAAAATCAGGTTAGACTGTGACATTTGAGATGTGCCGAAAGTGAAGGAGTGCATCATGCAATTATGCAAATTACAGCATTTTTGTTTCGCAAGTTTTACCATGACTGATGGTAATTGTGATGCAGGTGTGGCCATGCTTCGGAACCGCTTAGGAAAGAAAGGGAAAAAAACGTGGTTAGGGCTCATATGAGCAAGCTAGCGAACCTGACGTTGTCAACAGGTTTTCAGATGTCACGACTTTAAGGCATTTATATAACGACTGTGAAATACAGATCCACACCTTATGAATCCTTAGGAGGTTACTGTGACACATGTGGATGCCTTCTTATCCCAGTGCCACTTAAGCTCCTACCAAAGGACATTGCATTGGCCTACACGAGCAGAGCACATGTCGGTGAGGCCAGTTTCTGCAGAAACAAGTGCAGAGAATAGAGAGAGAGAGTGAGAGAGAGAGAGTAGTTCATCTATCCAGATCAGGTAGCTCACAAAATACATATCCCAATACAACGTTTTTGGCATTTTTTTTGACAAAGAAACATTTTTGTATTTTTTTTTTCGTCCTTCATCCTATGGCATGTTGTTTTTCATTTTATATTCTATAGCATTTTTATGCATTTTTAAGAAAACATTCTATAACCTAATTTTTGCATTTTTAGACAAAGCACAATTATAGTATGGAGAGCATAGTATGTGTATAAAGGGGCACTGCAACATCAAATTGAACCACAAGAGGGAGACATTATCAACACTCACACTCAGCTAAACAAAAGATTGAAAGATTGACGTTCAAGGATTAAAGTATCTGATCTGTCTCTTTCTGTCACCAAAATGCATTTATTTTACCCTGACCTGACACCCAACATATTTAAATTTGTACTGGAAAAATGTATAAAACATCCAGAACCAAAAAAAAAATGTCAGTTTGAATACTTTCAAACAATAACTAGACAAAATGTCCAGACCCATTAAATGTGACCACTTGCATTTAAAAAAAGAAATACAAAATTAATACTTGAAAACATTAACAATTTTATGTGGTTTTCTAATCTGTAAAAATAATAACAAAATTGAAATGAAATACAGAAATTTGAGTGCATTTTAGTACATCAAGTTGGAGTATGTCGGACAGATTATCTAATCCCATTTCTGATCAATTGTACGATACATCTGCCGATGAGATCACCAACCTCTGATAAATTATCATATAACAAGAATAAAGCATTCTCTTAAATATTTCTGGTTACACAAAAATATCTTGCTCTCACAAGAAATATTTTAACTTTATAGAATTATATTCTTAACAAATGTACAATAACTGTACAATGAGAGCAATATTAAATATCAGATAGAATAAATAATGTGATTCCATTCAGAAGCTAGCAAAATAGAACTCTAGCAGGAGAACTTTTCATTTACAAACTGCACGACAACATACTTTGAAATTTAGGATTTTTTGTGCATTAGAAAAATAATAAAATTAAACAATTAAGTACGATTTCAGTCTGAAAAAAAAAAAAAAAAAAAATCAAGCAAGAACCCTCTAACTGTAGAAGCAGAACCTTAATCAAAACGATGATACTTGCGGGTATCTATTATTTGCCACTTCACTGTTCCTGAATTCCTTTCTTATATTATGTACCTGTCCGACTCTTCCTTGAATGTGAATCTGCCATCACACATAGCAGTCACTCAGCAAAGAGAACAGAACATTCGATCAATCGTTGTCTAAAATAAATCTATTCCATTTCATTCAGATTTTCTGTATGTGAATAATTCAAAGTTCATGTGATTCTAAGGCTTTTCGTGTTTGTGTATATGTCCGAGTATATCTACATGAGTCCACAGCAGGGCTCCTTGTTGTTGGACTGGTCCTCTTCAGGGGCTCGAAGTTTCAGCAGCGGAGGGTCTCCACTGGCTGGGATGAAATATACCTGGCTCGAGGAAGCCACCTGCTCCTCGCTGGGTGTCCCTGGGAGCTCGGGCAGAGCCTGAGGGGTTGTTACCTTGGCCGCTGCAACAGAGGGCTCCTCCTCTAAGGGAGGGGGCAGGGGTGGTTGGGGCGCAGGGTATTTATTGAGCTTGGCAGCTGCCCGCTGGCGTTTCAGGTCAGCCAGAGTGTGGTGGGATTTCTCCCGAGTCATGCCGTCTGCCCCCTCGCCCTCTGCGGACACTGAGCCCTCCCCGGGCGCAGGGCTGAGCTGGTAGGAGGCGCTGCGCTCCATGCGACCTCCGCCGCTCCACATCTCTCCAGGAACAGAGGCAGACAGCGACACAGATGTCTCTCCGTTACCTAGGCTGGACACTATTTTCCTGTCTGCAGCCTCCAGTTCTTCTAAACGAGATGTAGCTGTACTACCAGAAACCTGTAACGAAATCAGAAAACGTGACCGAATAAATATACAGTAATAATGAAGCACATTTACTGAGCTCACTCACCGAGGCAGCATGCCGGTGCAGCTCATTGTCTGTCTGTTTGTCCTCATCGTCGTCCTGTGGATCCGGCTGTCTGCCTCGTTCCTGCCACACCATGGCTTCTTTGTGGTGCTCTCGTCGGTACAGACTTGAACGCTCGTTCACACTGACACGACGCACAACCTTACTGCATAGACAGAAAGGAGTTGGGAAGGGTAAAGCACTGGATCTCTCAACCTTTCTGTGCTACAGTATGCCACCTGTAGTTCTTTGTTTAGTTATTTTGAGCTAAATACATGTATTATACCCTCTGCTGCCGGTACTGGAGGCTCTTCTTTGTAGTGTGCCCTTCTGCCGGTCCTGGCTCTTCATGATGGCATCATGTTTGTGCTTTAGGTCCATCAGTCTGGCTCTCACTTCCTCATCCACACACACATCTAAAAAAGGCAGAAAAAGACACCGAAGTGTGAAAATAGAGAGGCTGGCAACAAAGACATAGCCAGACATCTAAAACATGGGCATTGATGATGTATTACTCGTTTAACAGAGATACTAGATTAAATACTACATCATTAAAAGTGGAAGCAATTTTCACCCACGTTATTTTGCAATGAGGACCAAAAAAGACTGGTCTTACCCAAAGGCGTTTCCTCGAGGACAGACTTGGTGTTTAGGCTGGCTCCATGGGCAACCAGCATTTCCACCATTTGAATCTATAAAGTAAATAAAACAACACTTTATTATTAATAGGTCAGCTGGGAAAAATGAAAATGTTTCAGTTTGTGTGCAGCACTGACTTGTCCCCAGCAGGAGGCGGCGTGTAGCGGTGTCCAGCCATCCAAGTCCTTCACCTCCACCTCAGCTCTGTTCTCAAGCAACAACTCTGCCACTGATATGTAGCCATTAGCAGATGCTATATGAAGCTGGGAGAGAAATACACACACAACTATAATGTCATATTGACAGGGGAATGCATTCCAAAAAACACGAGTATAAGGGCCCCACCGTCTTCTATTTTGAACATTATCGGGAAACATTTTCTCTGAAATTTCCTACGAATATTGCACTCATTTTCATAGTTTTCATTTTCAACAACTGTGAATGCATGTTGATACACATTACAGGAACTCCAGAGCTGGTAAATTAATGAATTGCATCACACAGTATTGACATCTTATATTTGTGTCACAGGTTCTCTTTATCTGCCTATTTCCCTGTGTCTCACCAGTGTTGCTCCATTATTGTCCTGAGTGTTCAAGCCTGCACTGCTCTGAATCAGAGCCTGAATGTCAGCTAGCATCGCAGTCTCCTTAGATCCTCTGCATTCATCTATACGGTCCTGAGTTATTCCTAAACATGCAAACACCCACAGGAAAAGAAACGGATAACAATGAATTAGTAAAACGTAATACATGTGTGAAATTTGGTATGAATAATTGGATGTCAACCGTGCAAATGAAAGGGGGCATAATATAATAATACTGACCCTGTTCAGCCATAACCATCTCCAGGAGCTCGAGGGTCGCCTCGTCCTCACAGAGGTCATAGGGCATGTTGCCATCTGCATTGACAGCCAGCAGGTCAGCCCCACTAGAAACGTGCATACACAAACATGCGAGAACAATTGGATGCACTACACTGTAACACGGGCTGATGTACGAAGCCACTCAAGAGTATTCATTCACTTGCAAAGTGCTCTGACATTCAAGCTGCAGCCACATTTGCATTGCTTATGTAAACTAGCCACTCTGGTCAAGAAGCCTCTCAGCCCGTTTATGTTTTGGAGAGAGGGATTAGGCAAGACTTATAAGAACACAGTCCACAATATCAGAGGTCCGCATTATAATACTGTCACTATTTTAGCTGCAGGAAACACGTACTGTGGCGAGAAAGGTGCATAGAAGAGAGACACGGAGACATGGTGAAGTTATTACATTTACAGCCAAACTCACGACTGAATCAGGAGCTGTACCAGACCAGTGTGTCCACAGGTGGCGGCAGCATGCAGCGGGGTCCATAACTCACTATCACAGGCATTCACACAGGCCCCAGCATCCAGCAGGCACTGCACTATCTCAACAAAGTCATCAATGCAGCACTGAGGAAAAGGGGTAGATATGCATTGATACGTATACATGGATGCAATGATATGGCAAATAGAACAGGCACGGACAGGCGTGGAAACTGTGCACTGTGAGCAAATCTATGCATCATTATTCATGCCAACTAATACAGTAGCTGCTGTAATAGAAAAAAAACATCGGCATACATGGCCCAGCCCTCTGCTGTGTAAACACTGAGTTTTCCAAGGGGAAGAGTAGGGTCGACTGACGTCATAAAGAGTCCTCTGTAAATCTCTAGTGAAAAACCCTCTCATGAATCTGTGGTCACATGTGTACGTGTTAACGGATATAACGGGGACAGAGAAAACTTGCCCATTTGACTTACAAAGGTTGCAAAGCAATTTTAGATGTGTGTGCTTCAAGGTCCCAAACAAAGGAATGTTACAACAGTTACATTTAAGTGTGATTGCACTCTTCTGACCTCCCCGAAATTAAAATGTGGGAAAGCATCAGTGTGCATGCAGGGATTCAAATTGCCAACATGCCAATGTGTGCAAGAGTGCGAGTGGGTGTGTACCTGATGAAGAGCTGTCAATCCATCTTCATTGACCAGATCTGGGCTGACCCCACTGTTAAGCAGCTCCCTCACTAGAAAAAGAACAGCCATACACATACACAAACACACACAAAGAATTTCACATAAACACATTTGACTGCTGCATATAGAAATAGCAAGTAATACAAGTTAGTGTGTGTGTGGGGCCTTGATCCAGCGACCGAATAAAGTTATTTCAAAAATAAAAAAGTTGGACATATCCAATATGAATTATGCCCAAATGGCTTCCTTTCAGTTGTGGGTTTTACAAAACACAAAGCCACCACCACCTGATAAGTGCTTATGTTTCAGACAAGGCAGGTCAATAAAACAATAAGAAGTCAAGCGCAGGGGTCATAACATCCCGTGACTTTCAGATGAGCCCGTTTTCACAACAAGTCATTTCACTAGGCGAGGAAGGCCCTTAATGAAATTAGCATAGAATAGTCTGAAATTACTCATCATACTGTCTCAAGTTCCTTCGGCAGACGAAATATATAGCTGTCTATTAACATGAGTGTTTCCACGTACCTTCCTCCACGTCATTGCGAGCAGCCGCATCTAGAAGAGTGACAGTGTGGGGGAACGTCACTCTGGTGGTGCGTGCCTTTTTCTTGTCCGCTTTGGCCCTTGACCCTCGTGCGGCATCCTTGTCCATCTGCACCCAGGCCTTCAGCTGCTGAGTGCGGCGCTTCTGGGCGTGCTTCAGGCGTTCCGTGGCACTCAGACGCCCGACCGTGGCCATCTCGGCCAGCAGCTCGCCGTGCTCTGCTGCCATGCCACCACAACACGCCAAGCGGTCACTGTGCCTTTGTTTCCCTATGCCTGGCTGTTTATTTAAATCCACAGAGATATTTATTTATTAGGTTTCCGGATTGAAAAATCTTCTCTTATATCCTCTTGGTGCCCCCTTGAAGAGGCCCTCCTGTCAGGCCACAAAGGCCTATGGCTGGGAGACTGCACAAAACGATGCTGTACAAAGATCCTTCCTTGGGCAAAAAAAAAAGGAAAACAAGTGGGCAGCAAAAAGGTCTTATGAAAGACAGATCAAAACAACACTTCTTGTACCATCAGGTCACAGATATCTCCATGACTTCAAAAGTAAGAAACACAACATATTGCAATGTCTACATCCCATCTTTCACAAAGACTTTTATCTTGCAGAGGAAAAAAAGTGGAAGAAAAATGTCCAAAACACAAGCATCCAAGCTGTGGTTTGTGCCCAGCTCTCAGTCCTCCCATCCATGTCAGCTGTGGGTACGTTGGCCAGGGATCCAGGTAGGATAAAAGAGACAAAACAAAGGTGGTGCTTTAGTCAAACTACTTCCCAGCCGGGATGCTCTATTTTAGCCTCCAACTCGCAGTGGTGGCAACTGTGGTTAACGCTCACATGCAGAAGAACAACGGGCTTACAACAATCCATAGTGGAAACACGGTGGCAATAAATTATGAATCCACAAGGTAGGAGGAATGGACATGGTGAGGTGTACCTCAGGTAATGGGGAGCAACCAGGTTCAAATATTTCCTGGCGGTGTAGTGAGAGGACTCCAAGATCAACTCGTCGCTGTTGATGCCCTTTCTTGGCAAGTCTTCAAAACTAGGAAGTGTGATGGCTTCAGTGGCTCATTTTGCAGCGGCGTACGTGGTTTCTCTCTGCAGCTGTAGGTAGAGAAAGAGAGAGAGAAGAATAAATGTCAGGAGAGGGAAATGGGAGTGCTGTGTTACAGTATAACGTAGGCACACAACTCAGGCTGCTCTCCTAATCTTATCTTTAAACCCTGAGCTCCTTCCCCCTACTCCCTCCTCTCCCACTCCTCTCCCGAAGGAAACTTGAGATGTTGGGAGGCTTTTCATTAATGATTGACACACCTTGCAGCACGACACTCACTTTACTGCCATTAGCATTCACACGAGGCCGAAGGGACATCGTGATGCTGTGGAAAAGTAGTAAAACCGCTTCTGATACGTTTCAGAGTAAGCACTAAGCTGTGTAAGCAAGATCACACTCATTACCTCGCGTTAACCTCCCAGCCAAGTTATGCAGCTCTCGCACATACACTCACTTCTTTCCAGGCAACTCATTTATAATTTAGGCCTGGGCCTGTGAGCGCTGAGAGGAAGGTCAACTAGAGGCACTCAGTAAGATAGAGAGAGTGACTGACAAGACAGTCCTGGGCCGCAGAGCCACAGCAGCTGAAACGATGCGAGGTGAGTGGAACAGAGTTCATCATAAGTCAGCTGATCAGATGGCAAACAGATGCACAGTGAATCATAATGCCCAGATAGCATGTATATGGTTCCTCTTTTCTTTCTCTAAAAGCGGTGACAAAAACAGGTCTAAGGCTTTAAATTTGAATTATATGCAATGAGTTCTTTTAAATATTCTTCCTTAAAATGTATTCTTTTGCATGATTATTGTTGAATTTTTGCAAATCAGATAAGCGGCCGAAAGTGCCACCTTGGTCTGTGCGGTTAAAAATTATCCCAGCAATCGCAAGTAAATGTTAGGGTTGGGTTTAGTTTTAGTTTGTTTTTCCTAGTATTGGCTGATGTATAAAGTAAATATAAGCTTTAACCATGAATAAACACTTTTTTTAATGTATCAAACATAAACAAATTGTGACTTACTGAAAAGTTGTGCACAACAACGTACGTTACAGAAGAAGACCATGTCTAAACATTAAGATAGCAACCAGTCATGGGTCAAATTATCTCTACCTTGACCAAGACAAAAAATCTACAGGGCAATGCATTGAGAAAATACTTTTTCCCCCCCCATTTAGTTCCTTTACTATCCATGCCCCTTTACTATTTTTAGGATACCTAACCTCTCACCCTTTGTCACAAGCTACAATGTGAGGATTTCCTTAGATTGAGGTAATAACTTAACACCATTCCAAAATAACTAACAGGAACATACACAGGATCGAGGCATGGGCAATGTTAAGTTCCTTTAACATACCAATGAGGAAAAAGGCCATAGTATCCAATGCCCACGTCAACAGGAAAACCTGTTGTACACCAAACCCTAATGGAACAATAAAAGACTAGGCGATACGGAGTGCTTGATCGACCACAGTTAACAAATGGAAAAAGAGAACATGTTTCGTGGTATTTTAAGGTGCTTAAGGGGGACAAAGGATTTAAAAGAAACAGAGAAATTCTCGGCTGGAACTTAACTGCTGTATTAGTGGGATAATTCTAGGCACAATCTGAAAGATCAGTGGATCAAAAATCCCAATCCCAAACCCTCTCTGTCGTTAACAAACGAAATAGTCTTTCCAAAAAATAATACATTCTAATAGGGTTGTGTTTGATTCACATTGTGTAATTGTACACATCAGATTAGAGTTTATGTTAAATGCAAGAATATAAAAGAAGCTTACAAAATGACCAACTTTACCATCTGCATTACAGTCTGCTGCTCTGTGCACACCGGCACTTCAATAAATGTGCTTTCAAAGTGAATTATATTTTGGACAGGACGCCATTAGCATTTTAATGACTTGTTGATGGTAATAAAGTTGTCATCAAGAAATCAAGCTTCGATCTGGAAACAGATTAACTTACACTTACAACTAACAGATACTTTTATTCTCTCAGTCATAATAAATTAACGTGCAGAAACGGCTAATGCAGAATTTACTTATTATTATTATTATTATTAGAACTTATTATTTTTTGACCACGAGTTATGATGTTTGCCAGGTGCTAGCACTAAACTGTGGGACATAGAAACAGGAACATGCTCACTGCCTCTGAGAAGACAACGCTGTCTTCCAAAATGTCACAACACAGATAACGGAACATTATGATTATGTATTATGGCCTCCTTATAAAGAGACATTTATAGGAGCTCTGTCCTGCTCCAGCTGATAAAACATTCTCGCCAAAACTCTTTACTATTCTAAATACATTCACAAACGGTTTCAAAGTTCAAAAGTTTGTTTCCTCCGGTCGCATTATAAACATCTCAACACATTCCCACAACACAAGCGCACCCGCTCAGGGCCCCAGGACAATGTTTCCTCATTAGTGGGTTGAGCAGAGCCACAGTTAGACGACTCCAATCTGAGTTATAACCAATCAGTGGTGGGTAACGGAGGAAAGAAGCTGAGGCGGAGGCTCAGGCAGTGTGGTGTTTACTCTGGAGCCTGGCTAGTCCAGGTACCCAAACAAGAAAGAGACATCTTGTTCCACAAAGAGCTCAGGTCCAAACACACACACCCTTATTTCCAGTCTTGCAATGCAGAGTTTGCAGTATTGTCTCTCCTGCCCGTTTTGTTTTGTCTTCCATATCACATTCCCATAACAAAATATAAATCACGGCAAGGCCATTCCTACCATCACATCCTGTAGTGCTTCCTTGACGAGCCTGAATAAATGGTCAAATGTATTTGTTTTTGCTGAGACCCTAAACATCCTATTTAACCCTGCTGGCACGTTAATCTTTCAACATTCATTTTTAAACTAAATCATCTGGAATAAAAATAACTTCAACTAATGCATATAGCTAATTATTATAATACATAGAGCTAAGATAGGTACCTTTAGTAAAAGAAACTGGAATAATTCAACAGTGCGAGGAATTATACAGCAAGAATTAGCATGAACATTCTATACGATTAAGTTCTTATCACTAAATAGGACCCTAATAGGCCATTAGTTCTCGGTTTTCATCGGTTCACGCATTTATTTCAGCAAGTATTTTAAGTTCTCGGTTATGTTTTCCTCTTGTAAAACACCATCCACAAATGGAGAAAAGGGAATGTGCCAGTGGCTAAACTGTGTAAGAGCCTAATGGTTATATGAGAGAGGAAAAGCTGAGGTAAGGTCAAGGATAATGCACAAACTACAGTATGGCAGTAAATGCAAGAGAAAGAAAAATAAGGCGATTGTGTGTTAAGAGAAATGTCCCCAACCAGTGTGGCATTTGTGGACTGGTTTACTTTTTCCATCGACAGAGCTAACGGGAGGGGCTGTCTACAGCTGCTAGCGAACATAAACTTGCATTCAACAGCTTCAATGAATAGAGTACTATGATTATACACAAACACACTTATACACACCGGCGCATGCATTCACCAAGTTGGTGGCTCTGGCGTGTAAAAGCATGTGAACACAACACGCAGCCAACACTCCTACTCAGCCTTAAATCTGGCCTCATCAGGAAAAGGTGGACAGCGCTGTGAGCTGCAGCAATTTGTTTGCCCTCACAGAATGCCCCTGCTCAGCCGTTGTGTGCGAACACCAGACCAGAGCGCCGTTTGCTGTGACACGCAGGACCTTCCTGGCCACTGAAACAAACAATGCTGAATCACTAGGCTTGGTGATTCTGGAATGATGATGTGCTGAATGATGTGAAACATTGCCAAATAACCTAAACCGCCTGCCAAATTATAACGAAAGGCCTTTTTCTCAGACTCTACTCCAATTTTAAAAGCGCTTATGAGGGAGGCATTTTCTTCAGATTCATCAGAATAATAATATGGGCATTAGTTACTGCCCTTGGGGGAAGGACAACACAGGGAGGACTACGAAAGAGAAAGGGGGGAGACTCTACTCAAGAAGAGGTGGGCCAATAAGTCCTGTCATGTGTAAAGGTTTCAGCTGCTGCATATAATCACTCAGAAATCTCAGTAATTCCACAGAATAAGAATAGAGAGAGGGAGGCCATGACGGGGGAAAAGAGAGTTGCACAAGGGTAGTAAAGGCATAATTGAATAGGTTCAGAACATTTTTAAAAAGCAATAGAAAGACTAACAGCTTTTCTGAAGGACAGGCTATGGAATGAGAGTGCAAGAAATGTAGAGGAACGAATTGAAAGGCGAGAGAAGAACCTATGAGAAGGAGGAAGGATGGGGAGGAGACCGACTACTTTAACTCTGCTAACTGATCCTAAACAGGAAATAGTCACAGAGGTTGACCTTTAAATAACTACTTTATCTTATCATGAAGAAATAAACTTTATTAAGACAATAAGAAATAGTTTTAGACCTAAAAGTAATGTGCTTGGTCCAGGTATTAGTCTCTCTACAGTACCTAATAGCCACTGTACAGAAGAACAAATACACAGACAATAAATATTGAGAAAATTATTTTGAACAAAGCACTTTGTTCTGCAGGAGTCACTGTGAGAAAGCAGGACCAGCAAGGTTGGCTCTATACGAATACATGGTTGTTGAGATAGCCTAATAAATCAATGATACAGTCAGTGATACGGTGAGATACTACTTCAGTTAAAGTATACAGAATGTCATCAATTGTTGAGATCAGCAGACACCATGACAAACAAAAGTGGAAAATACTTATCTTTCCCTGGAACTAACATATCGCCTTTAAAATTAAACTGGAGCTGCACCTGGTAAATATCCTTACAATATTTTTAACCGACATTACTGCTTGACAACTGACCTAAGCTTTTGTAAGATTTTCAAAACAGCTTCTAATAAATATTTTCAGAAGACACTTGGTACATGAACATGACAAGCTGTCCCATCTGATGGCACACAACTGGAGGACAAGCAGCCTAAATGTGTCAAAGGTCTCGTTTAAACACTATGGATATTGTACATGTATACAATTAGTACTAACTGTACAATAAAAAAAAACAATATAACTACGGTGCTGTATTACAGGATTAAATTGACATTGAACTGCAGCACAGGCGAGTCTCTCTGATCATTACAGGACTTTACAATTCTACACTCCCAGTTTGCTGCCGTCACTATACATGGCCATGAACACAGTTATAAGAAAAACAACAACAACACAGAGAACTACAGGCTCGCCCTCACCGTGTGGTGGATTACCACAGAGCAGCAGATTAGCTCATTTACCTAGCACTCCACTGGCAGGCTCAGCGGGCGGCTAGTCTGGCAGGTAACGTAAGCAGCTCGTTTAAACAACCTGTTCTCCTCCAGCGGAGAAAGTTAACACCGGCCACTGTAGCCCAGCGAGGAGACTTTAAAACGTTTAAAAATGTCCATAAACACCTGTTGAGCAGTGATACAAGTCCCAGCGTTGTCGTCGGAGTTATGACGCTAACGCCACCTTAGCCTCGGGCTAGCTTACTTTACAGCTCCACGCTCAATCGAGTTTATAAATTAATGACATGTAACGCCTCCTATATTAAACCGATAAGAACTATTTCAGTCACAATAACACGGTCGAATGTGGAGTTCTATGAGCAGAGGGGTGAGTTTGGGTGATAGAAATCGGTGAGGAGCCGAGTTACCTGCAGAGGTGACCGTCGACTCCGGTGCGGCTTCGTGACTGTGACCTGGGCTCAGCAGCTGGCTCCGGCTCCAGCCTCCGCGGGAAAATGCTTCACCATAACAACCGGGGCCCCGCCCCCGCCCCCTCACTCGCTGCGCCACTCTACCGCCAGAGGGCGGGAGAGTGCGGGCACAAACATCCGCAACGACAAGTAGTACAAAACATTAGGGCGATTTCATTCATTTCATCTGATTCTGAGGGGGAATATTTCTGCACTCAGGAACTCACAACACCACTGGGTTTAAGTGTGTTAAAACATGGGGATTTTGAAATACATTTAAAAAATTGAACTGTGCTATTAATTAATGTGCGGACTAAAGATGAGTTTTGGCTCAAAAATTCAAAAGATTGTGTCAGAGTGACCTGATCCAAGATCAGGGGTGATGTTGTCTTCTACCTTTCTTCAACTCGCCTTTGATGAAGCTGGTATCTTTGCCAAATGAAATCTGAACCACAAAAGACAGCAGCGATATGGCCCATGGTACCATACGACCACAGACAAGTGTCAGGAAAGTGCCACAAAATTTAACTGAAATATTTTTCTCTAAACTATATATGAAATAAAGATAATTTCAGAATCATGTGCACATAGGTCTAAAACTCATGTAGCGTGTCATCTCTTATTCACATTGTGCAAACTATGGAAAAAAGGAACACCACAGGGAAAGAGCTTGGGATCCTGAGCTGCTGATCTCTGGTCCACAGGATGAAATACAATACAGTACCTTAACAGCGTTACTGCCCATCATCCTAGGTAAAACAAACAACAAAAGAAGCAGTGAGAGCACAGCAAAAAGTGTTCTCTCACTTTCTCTGTCTCAGAAAAACTAAACTCAATTTCTCTATCTCGGTATCCCGAAGCATTCCAGGACAGCTTGGGAGGGATTTGTCCAGACACAATCAGCCTGTGTGGACAGCCTTGTCCTGGATGCAATCCTATTCATTTGGTTTTCCATTCTTCTCATGGATGGCTCACTAATCCAGGGAAAACCTATTAACCAGCACTCCAGCTGACAGGAAGGGATAGATTGACAGTTTGTATTCAAATCAGCTTGTTTGGCACAGAGCATTTCACGGTGAGAGCTCTTGTAAATTAGGTTTCAGACATTGTGCATTGCGGCAGAGGGATTTGTCTGTACACGTTTAATTTCCAGCTTACAAAGAGAAAAAACAAACTCTCATAGGCAACACAATGGATCAGGTGAACTAAGGGAAATTACATTGACGACAGGATGGCTGGTCTCTGGAGCACGGATATCATTTGAAGGAGTAAGGCCCCTCACTTGATTGTCAGTGAAACCACCAGAGGGGGACAAACAGTCTGTAGTTGTATGTGACACAACTACTCACCTTGCTCGTGAGTCCTGCAATTTCCAGCAGGTGAAGGAGGTTTGCTGCTCACCATGTCACAACAGGAACACACACATTGAAAAGCTTTCTGCCGTGCTGGAAAAGTGCTTCACTTGGTGAGTTAGGGGAACTATTAATGAATAAGAGGCCAGGGCGTCTATGCAAGACAAAGCATGTCAGATAATCTTCTCTATTTTTGCAATGGCCTGATTATCAGGATCCACCAGCTGACAAGTTGAGTGACACCTAAAACTGAAGGTAAATAAGATGTTCAGATAATTCCACACACATCACGCCAGATTTATTTTAAATGAGCCGAATTTGATGATTGTTCAGTTTATCACTGTGTGAAATTGTGTGCATTGTGGGAAACAATGTTTCTGTGTCTAAATCACTTGATTCAAGACAGATGTGTTTGCATCTTCGCAAATGACATGTTAATCAGTTGAGGAAAGCTTTTAAAACACATTTGGAGGTCAATGTCAGTTGTGTGGCACGATATAGAGAAGATTGTTGATTCCCAGATTTGGGTAGTTTTTGTATGAGCTAAATTTAAAGGCTGCTGGGGGGGGGGGGGGGGGTAACGCAAGATTGCTCCTGTTTAAGGTGTGAACGTCCTGCCCAACTACAACACTTCGCAGCTTGTAAGCGCCAGAAAACCCACAAATGGTGTTGAATGGCCTCCGTATTTCGTCACATGCAAAGCAGACTCTCGGGGGAAGGAACCGTCTCCAGCTTGACAATGGGGTTCCTTCTAATCCAACTTGTTTTCACTGTCTTGCTGGGAAGCAAGGGTTTGCACATTAGCACTGCGTTAACGTCAACAAAAGACGCGCATTCCCGAAACTTAGCCCTTCGACGCTGAATGCCATCCCTGCCAGGTCCCCGTGGGTCCCCACTGTGCGCACAGCTCTCAGACTGATGCGCGCTCCCAGAGCTTGCCAATAATGCCTCCATATGATTTGTCCCGCGTCTGCTGACGAACTCCCAATTTGTGACCCGTGTTCAAAACTAGAGGAGCCTTCTCTATGGGTCAAAACATGCAAGGCTTGCTCCCCGAAATTGTATCCATTGTAACCCGAAACTCTAAATATAAAAACTCAACCTTTTTCTTATTCATTAACCTCCTCATTAACGCAATGATTCGTGAATTCGTGTAACTGATTTCTGCACGTTTCTATGTTTGTATATTAGCCGTTCCCTATGTATATTGCTCACCGAACATTGTTGATTGCATGAAAGCTTCAATCGAGATTAATTCTCTCCCGTAACCCCCCCCCCCCTCCCCTCCCCTCGAGTTTTACCTACGCCTCGAAAGGAAAGTCTTTGATTTTGTTTTAAGAGGCGCACAAATTAAAAGGCTTAGTTGTTATTGACCCTTTTTTATTTTATATTATTATAACACATTTGACTTCAATAAAGTTGCCGTTTAAGTTTACGCCCCATAATTTCCATGTCGTTTACATTCAGCGTGCGCGCGTAATTCACTGTTTTCAAATCAAACTCTGGATCTCTCGCTCTGCTGTAGGTGGTATGTTGAGATGACCTTAAGGCTTATTTACAGGTTTACTGTTTTCTCTCCCCCCCCCTCTCTCCACACTCCCCCCACCCCAGCCCCCAGGCTATCAGTCATTCTGCTCTCAGATAACGCGTCATTCTCTCCTCGATTACGCAGCGGGATTTACATGAAACTGTTAATTGTTTGCTCTTCAAATAGAGTCAGCTTGGAGCCAGCAGTCTGCCAGAAGTTAAGGACCGACTCTTTGACCTCCCTCCCCCTCTCTCCGTGCTCCTGTCCCAACTACATTGGCCGATCTTCCCCCTGGCTGATCAGCATGACAAAGCACCGGCCGGAGCAGAGCGTCTTGGCACCACCCGCCCTGTCCCACATTGGAGAACGCCACGACCATCAACTTGACTTCCACAGAAATGCTCAGCAGGCTTTCCCCACCGGCGGTGTAACGCGTAACTTTCCGGCCCAGCATTGGTCTCTCCATCCGGCTCAGATGGTTCCCCAGCAGCCGCCGCGCCTGGAGAAGCACACAGCGCGCCCCGAGCATCCGACCACTGCCACGGCATTCATGGATAAATCCGTGCCACCGGGCGCGCCATACCAAAATGCGCAGGATGTCGACTACAGCCAGGAAACCATAAGCCGTGAGTCGTGGGAAAAAGAGAGAAAGAGAAGTAAGACCTGCGATGCAAAGAAAAAGAACTACCAGCGCTATCCAAAACCACCATACTCCTATCTGGCTATGATTGCTATGGTCATCCAAAGGGACCCGGAGAAGAAACTGACACTATCTGAGGTAATTATGAACTGAAATAGTGAGTGGAGAGTAGGATGATAATTATTTGGCACTAAGTGTGTTGTAGTCACAGTGCTGCATGATGCTTGCTGTGTTGCCTCATTATTAATGATTACTCCGTGGCTCAATGTCGTGTTCTCTCAAGGAATTGTGTGTCGTTTTTCCTGTAAAATTCTATTGTGCATGGGTGGATGGCCGTTTTACGGGGTAAAATGTGACACAAAACAGCCATCCCCGGGTGACACTTGAGTGACTATCATTCCTACCATTCTTGGTTTGCTTTGATAAGGCTGGACTGCTGTAGTGAAACCAGACACTGATCTTTAACAGGAAAGTGATAAGATACAGTACATGGCAAGATCACGGATCATGGTTAGATCCAACCCAATGGGCTCTATATCGGAACTCCATATATATATATATATATATATTCCTATATAAAGAACCAAATTCTGTATCTTTTTTAAAGAAATCCCTTTCCACCTCTGCAATCCTGTTTGAATGTATTAATGTAAATTTAATTGAATTGAATTCAATTCAAATTAAGTTTAACTTTTAGGCCACCAGTAGTGTCATTAGTCATTCAAAAAAAGTGCATTTAACTTAACTCAAGCACTCTGCCATAATATTGTCTGCAAACATCATCTATTGTGCTGTTGTTGTATCGGGGAGTCTAACTGCTACGTTTTCATTTCTAGATCCTGAAAGAGATCAGTACTCTTTTCCCGTTTTTCAAAGGAAACTACAAGGGCTGGCGGGATTCGGTGCGACACAACCTCTCCTCCTATGACTGCTTTGTCAAGGTTTGTATGATGAAACTCAAATCATTTATGGACAAATTCTCCAAAGTTGTGTCAGATTTGTGGCGACGGCCAGGGAAGAGTGCTCAAGGTTCGCTTTATGCTGCTGTGAAAGATGAAATATTGTGCTATGCTCCAAACAACCGTCTCACTGTCCATAATCTTTTGCGAACTGTAGGTGCTGAAGGACCCCGGTAAGCCTCAGGGAAAAGGTAACTTCTGGGCAGTGGAGCTGAGCCGTGTTCCTCTGGCTCTCCTCAAGAGGCAGAACACGGCCGTGTCGCGCCAGGATGAGACAATCTTTGCCCAGGATCTGGCCCCCTACATCCTACAGGGACACAAGATAGAGTCGGAGCCAGCCCCTGACCACGCGACCTCCCACTTGCCCATGCGCACCGAGAACCCCTCCCCACCCCAGGGGGACTTGTTCCGACCCAAGCTGGACTCGTCCTTTGCCATCGACTCCCTTCTACACAGCCTCAGACCATCTAGTGCTTCTGGGGAGGTGTCCACCCGGGACTGCTGGGGTGAGGTGGAGCACCCTCGGCCCTCTCCTCCCCCGCGACCACGCTACGCATCGTCTGCCCGCAGTGCTTCTGCCAGTTCTGCCAGCCCAGCTTCCACCTCCTCTTCCTCTGACGAAGAATGGAAGGGAGTGTCTCTGTCTGGGAAGCGTGTCCCTCCAGATGGGGAAGCAGGGTCAGACGGCTACGACGACTATAGGCCACCGCTGCACAAATCGGCCAGACGGGAGGCCGTTGCACCTCCATGGGAGCTCCCTACATCCTACGCCAAATACGCTCCACCCAATGCTGTGGCTCCACCCAGCATGCGGTTCAATGGTGGTCCTTTAATGCCACTGCACGGTGGACTTCCCCTCTACAGCTACGGAACCTCTCCGGTGGCACCGGGTCACTTCTTAAGTCATGCATATTGGCCCATCCTGCCAAGTCGGCGAGTGTCAGTCCAAGCCCCTCCTCTCATCATGGACCTGGACAATATGTTGCAGTCTGTGCCTCCGAATAAGAGCGTGTTTGACGTCCTGGCGCCAACCAATCAGAACTCTCACTCCCACCACCAGCCGCCAAGTCAGTACACGCTGCAGAATGGGCCACCCTTAAACCGGTACCCACATTACTGACTGACTGAATTACTGCCACTCAAAACAGAAATATAGACACGTTATGGAAAGGAAATGCTCGTCTGCTGCAACTGTTCAACCCCCCTCCCCCCCACAGTCTTCATCTCCAGCAAGATTGTTCGGACTCCAAATGGTGCTAAACTACAGCCAGTTGAATTTTATATTTGTCAAGCTCAACATATTTTTAAGAATTTCTTCTTGTCTCGTCAATCTGTGGAGGATTACTGTTACATTTGGAAGAAAACTACCTCAAACAGCTATTCAACATATCTACCTCAGATCTTCCAGTTAAATAGAGTGTATGAATGCAACCTCTTTGCACTGCCAATGTTATTTGCACTGATTGTTTTTTATTGGCATGAATTTGCTTTCTTACATAAAATCGCGTTTTAATGTTGTCTACCTACTGTGACTGCCGAATGTACTGTAGGATTTTATCTCAAATTTTACAATACTAATAGTGGGCTGGACTGCAGATGATAGTTTGACCGAAATGACAGGTTTACTACAGCTATGGGGTCGACTTTAGATTCCAATCACGATGTAAAAGCTTTTTCCATGTTCTAATGACAAAGGAGGCAATCTACTGCTGCACAGCAACCAATATCTACCTCAGACTGGGACTTCGCACTGCGGGCTATTTGCACTATTTTAATGTAATGCTCATCTTCTGAAGGGAATTTGCTTATACATGTCTGCCCACACCGTGACAGCTGAATGTTCCGTTAGTTTCCTGCCATTTTCCTGGGGTCTTGTTGTACAGTGCCAAGCTACGGTAAAAGCTCAACCCAGGGGTTTAAAAGTCAAAAGACTGTAATAGAGTTTAACAGGGTACGTAATAAAATGTTTTTTTATTTTACCACGTAACGCGTTATTTAGTCTGACTCATTGCTTTCGAGTATTAGAACATAGATATCCAAACAGATGATTGGTCAGTAGACTGAGACAGACCAGCAGCAGCGGCGTGGACGCCCTCGTGCCTCCCTGTACGACTGATTGTTTTACCACAGGAATTGCAATCCATAAACAAGGAAACTATCTTTGATCCACAGTCCGTGGTATCTACACCGGAGTTTCACTCACACACACACAGCTGATTTACATCAACAGTCCAGCAGCCGTCAGCCCCCTGCTGCTTTGGCCACTCTCCCTTTATCAGCTGCCTTATGCATGCCTGCACTCCCTCACCATCCGCGTCCCTCTGCTCCCTGATCACTCCTGACCCAGAGGTGGGAGGAAGGGACAGCGCTTTATCTCCATCCCCCAAGCACGCAACCAGTCTCAACACTCCCGCTCATGAATTTACGGGAATGGCTGGTAATTGCTTTTGCCTCGGCCAGTTGACAGTGTTAAAACCTGCGTGAAATCTAACTATCCAACTCCATTTAACAGGCAGTACTTGGTATTATTCAAACTATCGCACAAACTTTATACTTCCATTACAAAATGCACACAGGATGACGAAATGAGTATTTCATCCAAATCAAAAGAAAAAAAAAAAAACACACTCCCGCTCATGAATTTACGGGAATGGCTGGTAATTGCTTTTGCCTCGGCCAGTTGACAGTGTTAAAACCTGCGTGAAATCTAACTATCCAACTCCATTTAACAGGCAGTACTTGGTATTATTCAAACTATCGCACAAACTTTATACTTCCATTACAAAATGCACACAGGATGACAAAATGAGTATTTCATCCAAATCAAAAGAAAAAAAAAAAACTACCCAACAGACCTGAAAGTGTCTTCACAAGATTGACATCATGAACATAAAAAGGTATGTGGTGAAACTAATGTTTTATTTAAAAAACATGGTTTGCGGAAACAAGAGGACACTCCTCTAATCATATTTGTCAATTTTGTTCAAATAACCCAACAGTAACCACATTATTTGTTGTGTTAGGCAAGTGGTAAGACTGGAAAACAATTCAGTATGCAAAAAACTATATCTATATAATGGTTGTGAATTTAGGTTCACCATAAAATGGTGGTTTGTGAGATTTACACTGTAAAAGGTGTTTTTAAATTTAAATGTTAATTCAATTTAGACATGCTCATGAGGAAAGTTTCATCCATACAAATTTAACCTTATTGTAAAAACAGGGGCAGGACATTTCTGAAAAAAACCAAACTGTGCTGGTAAATGGTAAAACACCTCCCACGCCCACAAAGTGCAGAATAATTGGTGACTTACCCGAAGGTGGGCATGAATGACTGTCTCTATTATGTGTTGGCCGTTTAAGAGACTCACAACCTCTCCCGGGTCTAACCGGCCCCTGGCCCAATGTCAGCTGTCCTATCCTAAATTGATAAGCAGTATATATGATGTGGACTATGGAAACTGGCGAAGCTGCTACAGGTTGATATCACTGTATGATGATGAGACTCTTACAATGTACGACTGTCACCAAAGATCCTCACTCCCTCTGTCTTTGCCATCTTTCACGGTGCGTTTGTTTTCCTGTCGTTTTCTGATCTGTTTTCCTGACTCGTCTGTTAACCCTCTCTCTCTCTCTCTCTCCCTCACATTTCTATTCCTTCTCACACTCCTTCCTGAGCCATTCGGAACTCAAATACACTGCCCCTCTCGAGGAAAGTCTCAGTCATGCGCTGGCGTTTGGTCTGCGGTCTGCCGTTTGTCCCCTCCTCCCTCCCGAAGCCTCCTGCTCCAGGGGTATAGAGGCAGAACATGTCCTGTGGGTAGGACACACACACACACACACACACACAAACCTTTCCGTTTCAATCAAGGGAGGAATATCACAAGTCACCTATATGCTGGCAGCTGAAGAACCAAGTCTCACATAAACAAAAAGCTCCAAATCGCAATTATACTGCACAAAGGTGTAACTTGTGATCATATTTAAAGGGTTCGACCATATACAAAACTCAAAGCCATGGATGTTTAATAAGGTTGTGGGATAGCGATACATATTTTTTGTCTTAGACAACTTTTTTTTCATGCGGCACATTAAGAATTCCAAAACGTTGTGCTCTTGGCGTTTCCTCCTTAATGTGCACATTGTGCATTCTTACCCCAGGATGAAGGCCGACGCTGGTTTTAGCTCCCAGGTTGAGGACTCGGCCGTCCGCCCTGTGGAGCAGGTTCACCCCGGACGCACCGTCCTCACCCCCTGACAAGGAGAGACAGTCGGTAAGATGCAGAACCATATCATAAAACAATACATTTTCAGGCCTTCTTTATTAAAGGGCCTCGGGTTTACCCTGGAGGCCGTAGGGCCGAGTGGAACGCCTCTCCGTCAGCACGGACAGAACCACCTTGTTCCTGAACAGAAGTTTCCGGATCACACCGTCTCCACCGCGGTACTTTCCCGCGCCCCCGGAGCCGGGTCGCAAGGAGAAGTGTTCTAAAACCACTGGATACCTGAACGTCAGACCGAAAAATGCTGGGCTCAATAAAAACACATTCACTTCTTTTTGTATGTTTCTCTAAAAAGCCTGAACTTATGTTCTACCTCTTCTCCAGGATCTCAGGGTCCGTGATGCGGGTGTTGGTCATGTGACTGTGAACTCCACTGCGTCCATTCCAGCCAGGCCCCGCCCCTGCTCCCCCGGCAACTGTTTCATAGTAGCCAACCCTCTCACTGCCAAATGAAATGTTGTTCATGCAGCCCTGACGGAAAGAAGATTTAAATTACAAGAAGAACATCTTCTGCAAGACGATATTGACCCTTACACATTTCAAAGAGAAGTAAGTTCCAATTCTTTTTGGCAGACTTTCCCCAGCCTTTCTTACCTGTGAAGCAGCACACACTTCAAATGCCCTAAAGATGACATCGACCACTCTCTGAGATGTGAGGACATTTCCTCCGACCACAGCTGCATTCTGGGAAGGCTGGAGGATGGAGCCCGGGGGGATGATGACTTTGATCGGTGCGAGACAACCCTGGTCGTGAAGAAATAAATGATCAATATAACTTTTTTTTTTATTATTATTTTTAGCATGTTAATTTTGATTCAAGTACACCTTTTTTTTTTTTTATCTCTTGCTGAAATTTAAAAATATATTTTTCTCTGCTAAACTAAACCTAAGTCACAGAAATGATAATGCGCTAGAAGGGTTGTAGAGCACTTAACCACAAATGTCCTTGTTGGTTTGTGACATTTATTAACCTCTGGGGGGCTGAAATAAAGCATCGTTACCTGATTGAGGGGGATGTCCTGTCCGACCATGCAGCGCAGGCAGTAGATGAGGGCAGAGAGGGTGATGGCACGGGGGGCGTTGCAGTTCCCCCACACTTCGGTTCCAGTCCCCGAGAAGTCAAACACTGCACTTCCCTGTAACGATTTTTTTTTAATCAAACAATCAATATACCGTAAACAACGATATGACTTTCTGTTCATTTAAACTTGCAATGTATATATGTTGACGTTTATACTTCCGATACCAAGTTGGGATTTTCCAGAGGAGATTCCCACTGCTCACCTCTTCTTCATTAATCTGGACCCGTAGTCTGATTGGCGTCCCATCATCCATGAAATCCTCTGACTCCACCTCCAAGGGTCCAGTCTGTTGCCGTCGACGACGTGCAAAGTCTCTCAGCATGTCCCTGACGGCCAGCTCTGCATTACTCTGAAACAGAAACGTACAAAGGCTGGAGAAGACAACAAAAAAAAAACACAGAAACTTTTCCGAATATTTCTTGTTTTCTTTTTACATGAGAGACACAATTACCTGAATGTATCCCATGTAGGCTTGGACCACGGCCAGTCCATAGCTGTCAATCAGCTCCCCCACCAGCTGGCTGCCCCTCTGATTGGCTGCCACCTGAGCCCGCAGGTCTGACAGGTTGTCATGGAGATTACGAGTCCCAGAGCAGTCTGGGTATTGGTCCGGAGCCATCAGAGCTTCAGTTACAGCTGATATGGAGACAGCAGGGAAAGACGAGGGAGTAATGCAATAGTGGGAACAGAAAGAGCAAAGCATTATGGGAAAAAGAGTGAAGATGGTGAATATTTTCCCCCACAATTTTTGTCAAACTGCTTGGCTCTAATATACATAAAGCCAATGACATATTATGCTCTCTAGCCCACGGCATATATAAAAAAAAAATACATGCATTGAAAAACATGGAGCGAGGATTCTTTATCTCGTGAATAAGGATTCTTTATCTATATCATGTCTGCTCCCGCGTTTCACAATTATTTTTGGATCCTCCCCTCATCCCTTACCCTTCTCTTGGAAGACTCCACCAGTGACAAGTTTGAAGGAAGTGAAGACAGCACCCTCCTGTTGAAGGGAGGTGGAGTGGGGGGGCATGGAGCCCGGAGTGATGCCGCCGATGTCGGCGTGATGCCCTCTGCTGGCTACAAAGAACACAGGACTACCGACCCCTTTCCTAAACACCTGTGGTGAGCGGCGGGGGAGAGAGAGAGAGAGAGAGAGAGAGATCAGACAGGGAAGGGAAAAGAATGCAGGGCAAAGTAACAGAGTGATAATGAAGAACTGAGAGACGAAATGATAAAACCGACTGGTGTGATGACTGTGAGGTCGGGAAGGTGGCTGCCCCCGGCACACGGGTGGTTGCTCAGGACCACGTCCCCCTCCGTCAGCTCGTTGCCCAGCGTCCTGATCTGTGCCGAGAAAAAATAAATGTCCTCTATGTCACTCTGCCTGAATTTTGTCGCGAGTGCCGTCGGCGGGCAACGGCGGCACCCACAGACACGCACGCAGCGCCACGCCGCTTACCTGATACTGCACGGTCTCTTGCATGGCCCCCAGGTGAACGGGTATGTGAGGTGCGTTGGACACCAGGCCGCCGTCCGGGCCGAACACGGCGCAGGAGAAGTCGAGGCGCTCCTTGATGTTGGTGGAGATGGAGGTTCTCTGGAGAACTCGGCCCATCTGCTCTGGGGGGGAATAATGGCAGCGAAGTTGAACACCTTCGGAAGTTACCACTAAAATATCAACTCGGGTTTACAGATGATTTTTTTTTCTTCTCTCCTCCAGTTTATGCCAGACAAGCCTTTCGTCCCCCGAACTCTGACGGTATACCTGCGATGCTCATGAAGCGATGCGAGAAGATGGAGAGCTGCACGGTGTTGAGCTCGGTGCCCACAGCGCAGTGAGGGTCTGAGCCTACGGCGATGCAAACGTCGCCGCCCTCTGTCAGACGCGCCTCACAGCACGGCTCCACCAGGATGGTGCTTATAGAGGAGAGAGAAGGAAAAACGATTCCAAAAATATGTATATGCCTGTATTTGAGGGATATGCATTGTTGCATATAGAAACGGTATGAAGAGGAGAGCGCATGCCTGTTCTTGTCAATGATAATGGCTGGTCCCTGGATGCTGTAACCACATGGCAGCTCTTCCCATAGATGCACACTGGTGTCCAGGTAACCACCCTCAAAGTAGCACTTGGTCATCTACAAAGAAGGACAACGTCTTCATACCAGAACTGTTTCCAGACCAGTTGTATTGTAATAGAATTGAACCTTTTTAATTTAGCTGCATGATAAAAAAAAAAAGATGGAGGTTTGAACAAAGCCTCTAATACCGTGACAGACTTGGTGTGTTTGCGCCCCGTCTTTGCTTCGAACACTGATTTGATACCAGAACTTCCACAGCCCCTCACTCTGATGTCATCTACCATGATGGGTCGGTCCGGGATGGTGAATCCAAATTCCTTCAAATAGCTACAATAAAAAGCAGGTGTGTGAAATGAGATGGGGAGGAAAAAAAAAAACATCAGCTCTTATCAGGTGGGAAAAATGTGCGGAATCTTTGCATCTGGAGCAATCCGACTCGAGAGATGATGTCCCGAGTGACTTTTAAGGATATTTAAATGGAGCAAAAAAGGGTAATCGTGAACAGTGTTCATAAATGTATACACAAAACTAACCGTTTGGTGAAGGCGCTGCGGAAGTCTCCTGCTCCACAGGACTGGCTGTTGCCGGGGTAATCGCAAGCGGTAACCATGAGCGCACAGTCGGTACCCTCATAACGCAGGTGGAGGAAAACCTCAGTGGCTATCTGAGCACTGAACAGGAAAAGAAACACAAGCTGTGCTTTAGTCTGGTGTGCCCATGTCAAAGTCTGCAACTCATATTGCAGAGTTTATTTTCTGAACGATGCATTCAGGTGTGTGTGTGTGTGTGTGTGTGAGTGGTTCTTGAAACCCAAAAAAAACATGCTGTGGGCCGTGGGGGCTGACCTGTTGAAGCCGCGTGCACAGAGGGTATCACTGCAGCGCCTCGAGAGCTTCTCCACCCTGCGGTCCAGCTCGGCGAAACAATGCTGGTCGTACTGCAGGGAGCACGGCTCCTGGACCTCCTCCACCACGTCAGCCAGAGCCAGGCCGTAGGCTGACAGCACGCCACTGTACCTGACCACACACACATCACATGCACGTTGCTGTCAAACTGGCTGTGCATGAGTATGGCTGTGGCGTGACGAGGGAAAGGCCCGAAGGCCTGAATCGCTGTCTAACAGTCGCACTTATGTATGAAGACGGTCTTCATGCCCAGGGCTCGGGCAATCGCACAGGCATGTTGGCCGCCTGCTCCCCCGAAACACGCCAACACATGCTGAGACGTATCGTGGCCCTTGGCCTGTGAGGGTGTGAGATGAGGGGGAGGGGTGGGCGACAGAGGAAGACAAGGGAGATGAAAAAAATGATGCGTGTTTCATGCAGATAACCAAATATAGGGATAATATTTCGACAAGCTTGCGCAACTCCAATTACCTGCGTCAGAGCTCTGATTGGCCGGCACATGGCCTCATTAGCGACACGAATGAATCCCATGGCAACCTCCTCCACGCTCATCTCTGACTGGCTATTTGGCAAAGCCTGATTTTGCGAGTGGTCGCCTCCATTTGCGCTAACCTTGACATGAAAACATGAAATACAGTAAGAAACATCATATAAGCAAAGCGACACTAGAGCTCTACTGCATATTTGCCAAAAATATCGGTGCCTTTGACTGGTCGGAAGACAAGAAGACGTTGATCTCTTGGGTGAGATGATGGAAATGCTTCATGGTCTCCTCCATGGACAGCGGCTCGTTCTCTCCAGGCCCGAAGATCTTCGGGAAGAAAGAAGAGAGGAGTCGTCCCAGGGCTAGGTTCGCATCGGTCACAGTCAGGGGGCCACCTAGGACAAGCCCGCAGCAGGTGTATTATTACTCAATTTCACCAGAAGTAGTAGTAGAACAACTAGCTGTATGATAATGATTTAAAGAATGGATGGACCCACAGAGGGTGGATTGACATGTATAGTTAACCATCTACCGGATGGTGGACCGAACAGCTCAGTGAACCAGACACCAGAGGACATCTATACGTTACCCTTTCTGTAGCATGCGGGTCCTGGATGTGCACCCGCAGACTCTGGTCCAACCACAAACATCCCTGATCTGAGAGAACAAAACAAGGAGGAAGGTGTTCCTGAAACCGCTACGGTGCATTCAGAGAAGGGGACATTTAATGATGCATGTCAGAGTACACGACCCCCCTAAATGTCAGTTCCAGAAAAATTCTCCAACTTTCAGAGCCTACTTAACTCTAACGAGGCCGATATCATATTTTAAGAATTAGTTACGGGTGTCGGACATGTTGGTCTTTTACAGATGACGGATGCCTCACTGGGACCCATTTCAAGTAAAAGGCATACACACAGTTGTTTCGGTTCAAAACTCTCAAACACACTGACCTGAAGAAGAGTCGCGACCCTCCTCCTGCAGCCACAGTATTGATGTCGAGCTGAGGTGCCTGCAGGGTGACTCCAGCGGTGGTAGCCTCAAACACGTGTTCGTACTGGCCAGCAAATCGACTCACATCCGTCGAGGTTCCTGGAGGGACGAAAAAGAGAGAGCAAGTAATGAATGGGATAAGAATAACAAAACAGTGGTCAAAAACAACAAACTCCCAGGAGCTCTAGTTTCGCTGGTATTAACAGAGAGCCTCTCAGGGTTCCCTCTCTACTCACCGCCCATGTCAAAGCCAATCACAGCTTTTTTCTCCATCTGGCTGTAAGAGGTGATGGCGTATCCCACCACGCCCCCCGCCGGGCCCGACAGAACGGCCCGCGAACCACAGAACTGCTCCATGGGAGTGAGACCTCCGTCTGACTGCATGAACAGCACGTCCACATCCTGAGGTCAGAGGGAAATGAAAAAAATCTAAGGGATCCCATCAGATCGGATCAAAAGTCGCATTTGGGATCGACAGGAAAAAAAACACGTTGACGCTAGAGCAAACCTTCAGGCCACCCTTGAAGCCAGAGGTGAAGCCTTTCAAGTACTGACGAATTTTGGGCGTGAGGTAGGCGTCGGCGCAGACGGTGTAGCCCCGGGGCACCGCCCGCACCATGGGCATGACCTCGCTGGACAGAGAGACCTGGGTGAAGCCCAGACTGCGGGCCAGGGCGCCCACCGCTTTCTCATGATCGGACCACCTGAGGAGGAAAACGAAGAAGGGGAGGGACAGGGTGAGGGGGCTGGAATCAGGAGGGGAAGTGAAGTCATGCAGACGACACAAAGTGCTTGGCCTCTTTCGCAGTTAAAACCCCCAAGTCACAGAAACAAGGACGAAGCTCGAAAGGCTAAAGAGTAAATGAAACTTGTGTGAATAGAGATGGCTGGATCAACGCCTGGAGGGAGAGGAACAAGCTGTTCTACTGACGTGTACGAGTGCAGCAGGAGCACAGCCAGGCTGCTTATCCCACGGGACAGGACGCCTCTCAGCTCCGTCTCCACGCGCTCCAGGTCCAGTTCCCTCCACACCTCCAGAGAATCCCCGGTGCTACCTGACACGCAGCGACACGTTGCGTCACACATCACACAGAGCAGCTTATCCCGCGGGCACTGGTGGAGGGATTTCGTTCTTTGTTGTACGGTTTGCTTCCACTCGTGCACAGTCTCAGCTTACTTTGTTCTAAACCTGTTTTTTTTTTTATGTTTGTGTACTTTTTGCCTCTGCTGCTGCAACACTGCAAATTTCCCCACTGTGGGACAATAAAGGATTATCTTATCTTATCTTATCTTATCTTACTCGAGAAAAAATTGTCTTGTGCCTGTGTTTGCCCCCAATAACATTGTTATTGGCCTCATTTTCTGCAGGAATTGCGTGTCCCCATCGCCATCATAATATACTGTCTTAACTGTTAACAGTCAACACAAAATACAACGGAGGCCGAGTATTCAGAGTATTGAGAATTAAAACCAAAGCATTGGACAAAGTATGTTTGTTTGTCTTTCCAGCTGATGGCTCTACATGAAAAAATTAAGGGATCACTACAATTATTCCAATAAACCACAGCAATATATTACATAGCTGTCGCAGCGCCTGTCGTGGGGCTAAAACATTCAGCTGCAAAATTCACTTAACATGAACGTGTTTGTGACTCGGAGAGAAACACCTTTCCACACCTGTGACAATGCGCTTTGGATCCTTCCTGGGCAGCTGGCAGCCGTCTTGCCTGAGGACGACTCGCTCATCCACCTCTATGACCTCCTCATACAGCACTTCAGGCACTGCAACCTCCTGTAACATACACACCCTGGTTACGCACATATTGCAACATGTATAGCAGGGGTTGGGTCGACACTGAAGCAGTTATTAGGTCAATCTTAATATGTCCGGTATACACATGTGCTCGACAGTAGCTGTGTGAATGGCAATTAAAAGAAATGTTTAAAATGCCTCCTTTTTCATGTGCTGCATTTATGACAGCTTGTTTTACAAGAGAGCATCAGCTAGATAGATGATTGACCACTTGGAAAACTGGTCTGGGGGCAAACTCCAAGATAGGCCCCCAGTCTCAGTAACAAAGGGTAATAACTAAACCTTACATGGCATGAACTGTATTCACTCTCACTCTGTATTCAGAGAACTCATAAATGGCAGATAATGATGCTGCTCTGCTTGAATATGTTTCAACTGGTGTCTGGAGATAGGTGTGGTTGGATTTACGCACAATCGGGGTCCAGTCATTCACAATATTCACATTTCACATGTTGGCTTTTCAGTTTATGTTGTATATAAAATGCATTAATATGAATGACAAACCAGATCAAACAGCTTTGGCCTGGCCTGTGTGCCAATGTGCAGCAAGTCTTTAAAGCCCTGGGTGACCACGAGCGCCGTCCTCTCGCCTTCTCGCTCCAGCAAAGCGTTGGTCGCCACCGTGGTGCCCATTCTGATCCAGCCAATTTTTGAGGTGTCTACAGGCTGGTCCCGAGGAAAGACCTTTCCAGTTTCCTGTCAAGAAATGCATACAAATATACAGGTATATATGTACAATATATATGAATCTGTCATGACGCAAATGATATGGCATGATGCTATGTACAATGATTGCATAGGCTTTTTTTGTGCCCATATTATTTAGAGTACTATCTGCTCTAATCAATGAATTAGCCTACACATCCAAGTAATTGAAACTCTTATGACATGTTCCCAGAACAGCCAGATTATATGAAAAATAAATAAACAAACAAAAAATAAAAATTAATTCCACATCATCTTACTTCAGCTGTGTGTGTGCGTGCGTGCGTGTGTGTAGTAATCTTCCAGTAACAACCTGCATAACTCTTGAGGCCTCCTGCAACAACCACCAGCAATTTCTAACCTCCGTCTGACCTCTAATCTTTGTGCAAACGAAATAGAACTATTAAGTGAATTCTAATACATATATGTAAGTAAAGAAATTAAGGTTTGTATTAAAGCAATCGCAACATCCTGACACGTTACCTCCTCCAGGACTCTGCGGATCCCCTCAGTGGGAGCGTCCTTGTAGTTCTGGGGGTCCCGGGACAGCAGCTTCAGGACTCTTTCACGGCCATCGGGCAGACGGGCAAACACATCGGTGAAGGTGCCGCCACGGTCGATGGCAAAGTCAAATTTGCCCTGGGTCTCGGCCATAGTGAGGGGAGGAGGTCTAAACGGCAGCTCTTGAACCTGGATATGACTGGAGTTAGAGGGAGTCAGACCGAGAGTGACGGTATTCACTGTGTAACAATGTACTGATAAGGGAACAGGTGAGATAGCCTGCTGCACGGGGAGGGAGAGCAACACGCTTCATTCATAAACATCATCACATCAATGAAATCCCCGTCTCCATCACGATAACGTAAACCAGCTGTCCGTCCGTTCGTTGGTTGGTTACGCACGCACGCACGCACGCCCCTGTACGTCTTCTACACTCCTGAAGCATCCTACCACAACTGGGATGATGTGATTACATGTCTGTAAACTTTGTTTCTTTTAGCCAAACTCACTTTGTGTTGACGATGTATTTTGGTTGTCTACATACTTAAAACAAAAACATGAGTGAGAATTCATTATATATATATATATATATATATATAATGAAGCAGCTGTGTGTCTGTGTCTGCTGCTGTGCCGTGGCAGGGCAGCAATACCGAGACAAGCAGGTCTCGGAGGACTGCTGAGCACACACACTTCGTCACCAACGATGAAATAAATCTTACTGTCACACACAATGCAGAAGTTGGAAGAGAAGACTCCACGTAAACACGAGAAATGAAGTCTAAACGAGGTCCACGCTGACTCGTGCAACACGGCTGCTGCGTTCACGGTCCCTGCAAGAGCGGAAATCACCCGTTCGAAGCAAAAGACGCCGCACCGACAACTAACACTCACCTGTCCGTCGGTGCTGCTCTGTCAGGCCGTCAATCCCCGACAATCCGGTATATAATCCGAGCAGGATTCACCTCTCCGCTGTGCACGGTGGCCCGACGACGGCAGTGTCCACGTTGATGGTAAGCACCGCCGCCCGAGGTTTAAACCCCGCCCCGCTGCGAGGAGCCGGCGGCGAAATGTGAACAAACCAGAGTGAGGAGCGTCTCCTCCAAAACGACAGGAGATTACAGACTATCAGTAGGTTAAATCCTAAGTGTCCATCACACAACAGAACATTTAATGAACGATTAAAGCCTCATAAGTGTTCAGTTAAAAAAAAACAGTTTGAAACAGGCCTAAATAATATTCACACCAATGAAAAAGTAACTTTAATTATAACTGAATGTACATTTTCATTTAAATAATTATTAAAATGTATAAGTTAAAGCCAACGTGTCATTATGATGCGGTTTCATCCCGGATCTGTCTCTGGCGGTTTTCAAACACAAAACACAGGGAGAAGTTTCATGGTTATTTATTGATAATTAAGGCACAGCCCAACTTTAGCAACTCAGTGCTCTCATCTGAACACAACTAACAGTCTAGAATATGTGATGGCTTGTCAGTGCAGGGCAGTAGTGTGGTTGAGGGCATATTGTGGGATTTGGGGGGTTCATCTTTTTTTTTCATTTTTTTTTTTAAGTCTGGTGAACACCGGTGAACACACTTGTTATGGGTGATAATGCGTTGACATTCCATGTCAGCTAGTATCAGGACATGCATCCTATAATATTTGAGGACTCCAACAGTAATAGGGGCTTATTGATGAAACAAGTTCTCCTACAGGAAATATTTGAGTCTTCATCATGACACTCCCTTTTATTGAGAGGGTCAATAAACAATAATTGGCTGGTGAGCAGTTCAGAAGAGAGACTGCATCTGTGACCTCGGCATCTCTGCACTAAAGCATGTGAGTGACAAACAGAGTGCAGTTCTGTTCCATTCTAGGTCACATGGTTGCACAACATATCAGAATCTGACGCACACACAATTCAAACGTCTTTGGTGACAACACACACATGCAATCACCCTATCAAGCAACGACACAAAAAATATACTTTCCCATACATAACACACACTTGTTAGATCTATCTCAATGCAGAAAATTGCATATGAAGGATACTTTTCCGAGCAAAATGTCACCTTGAAGACCCTGCTACAGCTTTTGTGCAAAAAAAGGTCACTTTAGTTTAATGCATCCTGGTATGCAACTACAGCGAACAACACACCTGTACCTGTATGGCTACTATTGCAGTGCAAACATTTTGAAAAGGCACCACACACAAAAATGTGACACTTGTCATCATTACTCAGACGCAATAAATTAATTTGTGCTAAACACTGAATCGTTACAAGCACACAGCTTGCATTTCCTAGTTTGTGAGACACAGAGCTAAATGTCCACATATTATTCCTCAGTCAGTCCGATTACGTTTGAAAGCCAAGGGCACAGGTTATTTTGGCAGTAAGTGACGGTGAGAAATGTGTTGAGACCGTGTCCAGTTATAACCAGCAAGCTGCACCATGCGTAACAATCCTATTTCAGTCCTGTAACAAGCCAATCCGTTTTTTGGCTCTCTGTAGAAATACCTTTTAATTTACCTACATTTTCCCAAATTTAGAGAAAATCATAAATTACATTTCTAGTTGCCACCGTCCGTCTGACCTGTCTTCTGGGGATTCTCAGTGGCAGTTTTGACATTTAGGGTGGCATTTCTGATTGTTGACGTTGCAGCGACACCCTCCACTAGTGTCTCCAGGACCCTTGGAAATGGACAGATGCAAAGACGAAACTTTTTGAATGGCTGTTCAGGCGTTTAAAGAATCTGTCATTCAATGAGTACATAGTACCACAATTACACAAAGGAAGACCCTCAACACAAAATGGTGTACGGTTTAAAAAAAAAAAGAAGAAGAAAAGATTTGTTACCTTAGGTCCCCAGCGGGGCCCTCGGGTTACCCAGCAGATCTCAGAGTGGCAGACAGTGCAGCGAAGCCAATCGCATCCATCCCTCTTCTGCACAATGATGCCACACTGTGGACAGTGCATTGCCTCCCCTGACTGCACAAGAGTCTGTGAAACAAAGAGACAATGTCAGATAAAGAACAATGAGCTTAATGTAAAGATTTATGAAAACCAACTTCACCGCCTGGCAAGTGTCATGGCCGTGTGTCTCTCTCTCATGCCTTCTTTCGTATGGCGTTGGGCTTTCTCTGTGCTCTATCTACCGGTTACTATTTAAATTCGAAAAATCTACTGATGGTGTATTTGTCATAGCAGGTTCCAAAAACAGAGATACACCGCTCACCTTGAGTAGATGTGTCGTCCTCCTTGCAGCAGAGTCATTAACAGCACGGGCTACGAGATCATCCTGGTATTGCTTACAATTCATTCCCTCATGGATGGCCTGACACAAAAAGAAGTGACGGAAATACGCATTTTTCTACAGTTGCACAGATGTCCTAGTTACTTGAGATGTGATCCCCTCAGCACCGATGTGTCACTGACATCAACAGATTACAGCAGGTGGAATGGTGCTGGCAAGGGTGAGTGCAGCAAATAAAGACACCATTCGGAGTGAGTTGGTTTAAATTGTTTGCAAACTACCACAGCATCTGCTGAAGCAATGTTCCACACAGAGCGTACATAAGGCTACTGTCATGTTGTGAGGTGAGTTTATATAGTGTTAGTAGGTAACCGTCCTCATCATCTAGTCTGACAAATATAACGTTGACTTAATAAATGCGTTATTTGACACTTCTGGGTGTGTCATCAGGTTTTGTAAAATCTTGTACATGTGTACATGACATAGACAAAAGCTCAAAATTTGTCTCTAAGTAGCTCTGTTTACCCGAGGTGACCAGACCAATGTTGTACACATTCATATATAAGCGCATTAATGCTCAATTCCAAGTGTGAAACCCTGAGCACACCAAGACAATTACCTGGAAGATATGGAAGTAGGTGATCAGCATCTCGGTACATATCTCATACCTTGCAAATCAGACAGTTGTGTTTGCCACAGACGGGGCAGTGGAAGACGTTGACCGTGTCCTCGTACACACACCAGCCCCGGCAGTCCGGGGTGGCGCAGTGGTAGCTGCCCTCACACCGAGACTCGGCCACTGACAGACCTCTCTGCAGCCAGCGCTCGTACTCATCCGCTGGCACCAGCTGGGAAACAGAGGAGCAACACAGTAGCGATGTTATCTTCAGAGTCACGAGCGACACTGGCGTAACATCCTTATGATTGTTGATGATTGATGATATAACGACACGAGATGGCCGAGTATTATGTATATGACCGCATTACATAACACTGTGTATGTGTTACTATGTAACACTTTTAATGATGAGTTATTAATTTCTTCGCCAAGCCTGACAAATTCATTCTATGACATATGAAGGAGTGTGTTTTTTTGTTATGAGTTCATAATGTTTGTAATATTGCATGGGGTATTTCTATGGGTCTGACTTCTGGGATGCTGAGTGATGTCAGGTATGTGCTATAAAGAGGTGTGCGGCTTCGTCTTTTGTATTGCTTGTACTCCATTCCAAATGCAGTACAACACCAGTTTGACTGGCTGCAAGTAAAACCATTGCCTCTTTTCATTGTTGGATCACAGTTTTTTGATTAACAATTCGCAACTGTGTCCCCACAGCGTGAGCAGCCACAGGCTGTCCACAGAGAGAGACACACACAAGCCACACACTGGGCCGAAAACTTTGGCACCACACTCACTTTCTGACTGGGACTTTTTAAAAGAGCTGTTCTTTGCTCAAATTAAAGATGATATACAGTTTGATTAACATATTTTGATGCCATGAGACGCTTAATTAGAGAAGGTCTAGCGTCACGTATCAGAACCAAAATATTTGTCGGTGTAACGCACAGCTCTGATCTCCCTCTCCTGCAGGTTGCAGGCACAGGAGTAGGTGTCATCTCTGTAGGGACAGGACACCTCGGCCTCCTCACTCGATATGATGACTGAGCGTAAGCAGTCCCTGTGAAAGCAAAAACACAAACACGGACAACGAAAGTGTCTGTTGTGAACGAAAGCTCTACATAAACATTGAACATTTCTTTTCCTGTTTTTTTGTTTTTTTCGGATTCCCCCCCAACCCTCTGATTCTTACCTGCAGAAGCAGTGAAGACATTCCCTCAGTAGCATCCCTTCTCCCGGCTGCAGGTCCACGTAGCAGATCCTACAGTCCACGGGCTCTGGGTTAGGCACCAGATCTTGACCATCCAACATCACCAGCCGAGCAAAATTCTCCCTGCGCTCCTCCTCCTTTGCCTGAGACATGGAGCGGTGATGTTGGGAGGGTTGGGGGTTAAAGGTCATAGGTTACTCTTCAGTTTTTGTTATAGGGCTGTGTTTGGTAACATATAAAAGTACTGTAGACTGAATTTACAATCAATTTTATACCCACCCACCTAAACATACTCAGACACATATGCGCACACAAACACATACAGGCATGGTATTACATGCAGATGCACACAATATGTATAGGCATTTTATTGTACATTTCACAGAGTATATACAATTGGAGAGTGCAAAATTAACAAATAGGGTATTGCATTCAATTGAGTGGAATTCTCTGCCCGTAATGAATTCATTACAAAGTCACTGACGTAAAAAGGCAACAGTGATCATGATTATCCAGCTGAATGATTAATACAAAAAGTAATTCATAGTCCTATCATCAGAATCCGATAATGATCAATATTGCAGTTAAGAAAAACAGCTTTATCAGATAAAATGTAAATAATGGCCTCAGAAGATCAATAGCGGCCTTCAGTCACCATATAACTGTTTGCACATTTTCATAAAATGCAAATTCTCTCATACAGTTTCTCAACTGTAAGAAAAAAGGATCATGCAAAAAGACCAGAGACGATAATGCATCTATACAATCACTTGAGTTACTTATTTGAGCAACACCGGATAGAAAAAAGGCGTAAACGATTGAGCTTGGCAACCTACATTCAACTTCAGAACAGAATAACAGTACCATATGCTTTTAATTTGAACATATACATTTAGACGTGCGTCGAGGCATTGGCTTGTGCGATCGACTTTTAATGATCTAAAAGTGAGTGTTTGAAGAGTGCAACTAAACTGATGCAAATTGTCTGTGAGTGAAGCATGAATAAACACAAGAGTGTGCGTATGCCTGTGTCTGCGTGTGTTCAGTAGTCCTGGTCCAGGTTATACAGGAGTGAGTTGATTTGTGCCCCAGCACTCCTCAGCACCTCTCTTCTCCCCTTCTCCTTCAAAAAAACAGAGACAGAAGAGAAGAGAGTCAGCCTGAGAGAGCCTGCAAGACTGAAAACGAGTTTCCCCTTTCAATCAATTTCTGATTTGGCCCAATTTGGAATGTCTGTTTTACCTTAGATATTTCCCACAATTATTATTGGACTTAAGCCTGTTTCACATAAGGCATCTCTGTTATTGTAAGGTGAATGGCACGGCCACCTTCGCATAATATTTGAACCGCTAACTGAGCCATATTTATATATAAGAATATATGGGTGACAGAAACTTTCGTTGCATGCATACAGGTGTATGATTTTGCATGCATGGAGGACGCGTGGCACACTGTTGTGTGTGTATTTCCTACCTGCTGGTACTGTCTGATAGCCTCCTTCTCCTGCTGAATGCGCCTGAGTTCCAGCGCGTCGGGTCGATATCCCCCCGGGATAACGTAGTTCTCGGGACGGTTTGTGCTACAGATCTCACAGCCCGGCCGGGTTGGTTTGTTTATGTAAGTGCAAGAGGGGCATGACCAACCCTGAAACAAAGAGAGTTTCTATATGCGTTGCTGTCGATTATCTTTTTGAAGTTGTTTGTTTTTAGCGTGAGAAATAGCATTACATGAAATGTATGACTTACTGGAAGGAAACACTAATAGACACTATAATTACAATAACACAATAACTGCTGCTGCTATGTACTACCTTGGCGGAGGGAGTGATGGGGCTCATTGCTTCATTGAGTTGAGGCATCTCTAGGTTGATGAGATCTCTGATCTCACTGATTTTTCCACTATCTGAAACAGCATTCATCAAGAAGTTTGTACAGAGTTCAATAAATAACTTCAAATCAAAAAGCAGTAGCTCAAATAACAGTGTATTTAGGAGTTTGCTAAATTAGTACGTGTCTGTTTCCAGTGGATCACTTCATTTCTTGTGCACAAGGTGCATTTGTCAAACCCCGAAACCTTATTGTATTCCCTCACCAGTGTTGCTGCTTGTATGAGGTCTTGGAGGAAGGGTGGTGAATGGCCTCCGGTCCTGTGACGAGGGGCCATTTGAAGAGGTAGTAGGGAGGGGAGGGCTGGGGAGCGACAGTGATGGGGGGCTGAGGAGAAGGGCACTCTCCTGGTCCTGCTGGAGGACCTGGACCGTCAAACGAGCGTGACGGGCTGACAGGAGGTACAAGAAGGCTGTGTCACCGTCCTGACGGACACCATATGAGGCGAGAGAACGCTGGTTGCTGCACAAGCACTGGCCGATCACCCAGCGCTGCACCCGCGGGTGAAAGCCATACTCCAGAAACATCTGAAAGTAAAACAAAAGGAAGCAGAAAGGAGAGAAGGAGTAGGGAGTAAAAAATTGAGAGAAACATTCACAACTACTCAGGATAACTGGCATATTGCGAGATAGTTTGAGGGAGAAAACGTTTTCAGACTAACCTGCTGTTTCAGTGCTGCAGTAGTCATATGTGGTAAAACTTTGACAGTAACACAACAGGAGGAGGAAGAATCTTCAACTACAACAGCCACACTGTTCAAATTAAATAAAGTGAAAGTCATCGGTCATAATCGATTGCATAACTTATACCAAATGTCTCCATGTTTCTAAATGACAATCAATCATTTCACAAACTTAAATAGTAATGATGTTCCTACTTGATTTCAGTGTCTTCATAGTCTCTGGTAAAGGGATGAATCTTGAGTGCAGCATGTTGTTGTGCAAGTGATGCAGCAATGACAGAAGCAGACTGCATGTCGCCTGCTTCTATGGCTCGGGTCAACTCTACGCAGTTGTCCTCTTCAGATGGATGAATGCATACATGCACAGGAAAACACAGACAAGCCAACGCAGGTGAACATATGTCGATGGAAAATCCTGCGCAGAGGATTTATCCATACCTCCAAAGAGCCACTATGGGGCTACCAATGATTCAATGAATGAGTAAAATGAGTGAGCTCATGAGTGAATTACACAAATCACATTAAACAAAAACAACATAAAAACACATAACAGAAATTAAGAGTAACCGGAAAAATGTTTAGTGTGCACACCTGTTCGTTGCAAAGTCAATGTGTTCTGAAGATGGAGACCATCCAGGGTTAGCTGCGGACCATTATCTTGAGGGGCAACTGACGATGAAAAATGTTGAAAACCACAAGATATCATTATGTTCATCCATAGACTTTATAAAAGCTGGTGTCCTGGCATTTTCACCTTTTTCATATATCCCTTTACTTTCTGACCCTTTTACTTGACCGATTTGATTCAAAGTGTGAAATAGTGTATGTAATGTAAGGGAGCACAAACCAGTTCACTGAAATTTCCTCTGAAGTCAAAATAGGAAGCTTGTACAGTGGTTGTTGCAGTCACTGTAATGTGACCAAGCATTGGCCAGGCCAGTGAAAAGCTCTTCTGTTCAAATAAATAAATAAACACTGTGACACATCAAGCTCAATTCGTACTAGGTTCACTATAGGGCAAATCTTTCTTCTGGGCCTGCTGTCTACCAGAAATGTGAGCTTAGTCAATGAGAATGCAGCTTTCCGTTAACTATTTTCACATTTGACATCCAACCAAGTGTTTAGGTTCAGCTTTTCTATCCCAAACATTATATTTATGTTTTGAAAATAAAGGGGAATCGAGTTTAGATTGATGAAAAGATGAATCTGAATTTAGACCTCTTTAGCCTGCAACGTATCAAAATATGCACCGTATGTACCAACCTCGATGTGCTTCTCTCAGTGACGACATCACCACAGTGGCCCACTCATGGGCCTCTTGCTCACAGCGGAAATTAAAACTGATACGGTCATGTGGGGGCGCAGCCAAACTCAGCTCATGGCACTTTGCTGACTTCACCTCGTAGTTTACCGTTCTCAGATCAAACTCAGCAAGGGTCTGGAGCAAGAGGAAGAGAGAATGAGAGGAGATGAGGTGGGCTGAAATGGGGAAGGACAATTAATCATAGGCTAGATCATGCCAAAATAGCAATTACATACATCAGTATAGAGATATGTGTGTGTGTGTGTGTGTGTGCATTTGTCTAAAATGACAACTAAAGGAAAACAAAAACAATAAAGACGATGCACTTGGATACAGAGAGTTCTGTCTAATATTGTCCAACTAAAATTGTATTAGTGCTGACTAACAATGTATTTTTAGAGTACTGCAGCAGTAGCGCGGCAAACTCTATCCCCGGAAAAGCAAATTAAATCTGGGCCCCAATCAATCTTGAGGCCCAGTTTTGAACTTTTTTACCTTTCATTATTTTTTTTATAACATTTTAATTGACCGAGGCTTTTGTCAAAAGCGACTTACAATAAGTGCATTCAAACCTTCAAGATAATACTCAACACTTAATATCTGCCAACAAATTAAATTGGGCTCTGGTGGCTGCCTGTGTGAAAGCAGCTATAGCACCTGCATGGCTGTATTGCCTTGGACTACTTACTTACTTAACTCCACCATAACACCGCTTTTACACTACTATGTAGCAGGGGGGTAATGATTGGATTGGGTTGAAGCTGGCAAAAGTAGACAATACTTACCGACACAGAACTATTACTATGACAGTCATAGGTAATAAGAACAATAATAAAAAAAAACGCTGTAATGGTTTAGCTGGGTTAAAGGCCACGCCATTTGGTGGTATAGACGTTTTATATTTTTTTATCTGTTTCAATTGTAAAATGTTATCAGGGAAAAGTTGAATATTTCAAATATTATAAACTGTCGCAAGAAGTTGAATAGGAGCACCCAGCTGCTAAGGGAGCTGAGTGGTTAAAGGGTTGACATTGATGTGAGCTAAACTTGATAAGACGCCAACGGACACGAAGGAAGCGTAGGAACAAAATCGGTGGAATATCCTGCGTTAATCGGAGTGTTTGGTGGACACACAACACCAGCGACATTAAGCCCAGCACCACCGTGGACTCACCGCGCTGCGGCCACACTCGCCGCCGTCCTGGAGCGACAGCCGGAATTCCCCGGATTTCCCCGGGTCCATACTGAGCTGCAGGCGGAGGGACTCGTCACCTGCTCCCGGAAGACACAGCGGCCGAATACCGGAGTGACACACCGACACCCGCACCGAGATGAGCACCGTCTTCGGTGGTTGTTGTAGTTGTGGCGCGTGCGAGGCCGCATGTTGACCGAGGAGGTCGGCGGACTGCTCCGGTGATTGAGTCCACCCGCCTGAGCTCAGAGACATACTGTCCACACACTCATGTAGAAAACACACACTAACATACACACACGTCGGCGTGTTTACGTCTCGTCCCACCGTGTCCTCGGCGTTTGGTTTTCAAAGTCTTTTCACTTCCATGGTATGTCGCTGTTTCATGTTTATTAGTCCCACTGTCAACAGGAAGCAGGCGCGTGGGAGTCTGTCAACTGTTTGGAACCACTTCAAAAAAAAAAAAAAATACAGCCCTCCCAAAGGTTTCACTTCTCTCCACTTCCGCTTTGGCTAAAGATCCGTTTCAAACAGATGTTGTGTTCCTCCATGATATTAAGTCAAATAAAAATGTCCTCCGAGATGTCTCACGCATTCCTGTCGTCACCAATGTTGCTGTAGTTTGAGGCCAATAATTAAACGTGTCGTTAAAGCGTTTGTTTTCAATCTGCACTGCGCATGCGTTGTCAGAACGGTGACGTATGCCGTTTTAATATTTATGAAGGTCATTCTTCCTCTTCTGCTTCAATTATTTATCAATTTGTTCATGTAAATGACTGTTGGCAACAGGCATTAAAGGTACATTACAGATACCTACTTAGTTTACTATTCCTTTCAGGGTTCCTAAACAAATGAAAACACTAACTAAATGAAAATAAAGTTGCATTGATTTTTCTCCCATAAAGGACATGTAAAAAGCTGCCTTAATCAAACTTCGCATAAGCAATATTTAGTTCTGTTTTTAATATTGGGAGTTTTAGATGATTAATCTGACGTGCACTCTGTCTGTTCAATCTTGGGTTGGATATATCATTTGCTACGGCGACATCTAGTTGTGACTGGACGTCTGAGCAGCTTCATCAGTTATTCAAACACCTGGAGGGTCATTGACAGTGACGAGCCCTATTTATATTAATATATGATATGCATATCGACAGCATTCCACTGGTTTATAGATTCCCTTTTGAATGACAAGATGATGCGCGTCTGTGGTATGAGTGCGTCTAAACCTGACACATAGCCTTATGCGCATGTGCAAATACTGTATTCGTCCACAAAGAGGCAGCAAAGCATCTCATATGAAATCCCATGCCCTTCTTCTCCTCCAAAGTAATCAAGATGATATCTGTTTTTGTCTTCTTCAAAATGACATACATATCAATATTTGAATAGATAAAAAGAATTATCAATATGAAAACACGACATGGTTTTCCTGCTAATACGCTGGTTGCAAAGTGAATGGTAATGATCTATTTACTTCTGTAAACAGCGAACTCTTTATCTCGACCCAGGTGGGACTCGAACCCACAATCCCCAGCTCCGGAGGCTGATGCCTTATCCATTAGGCCACTGGGCCACACTATACGTGATATAGATTAAAGCCACAACCAAAATGTTTTTTTCCTGAATGAAAGTTCAACAGGAAATGTCCTTAACTAAAGCCTTTGTTTTAGGAGAGAGGGTAAACCAAATCTGGTCAATGAATGTCCCAGCCCACTCACTGTGTAGGTCATGAATTATGAGGCAATTAACAAAATACACTGATTTAGACCACAAAGCTGAGCTGGGTCAAGCTGTAAATCATTCTTCGAGCAGGGGTTTCTTAATCAATTGCACCATTTCATGGCTCAAATCTTCCAAAAATCTCTTTATACGTTATCGGGTGGTTATTTTTAGGGCTGCAATAGATTTTTTGCAGTGCCAAGAAACGTAAAAGATTTTGCACGACATGTGCAAAAGGCAGGAAGTGTGTTGCTTACCACATGCTGTGACTTTGCAAGATGAGGCCATTCAGTCAGGTACTGATGAGAATGAATAGAGAAGAGATTTTTTAGTCACATGTCAAAAAGAAATCCATTCTCTGTGTCCTTGTTATATTTGTCTCTAAAATGTATTTACCAAGTCAACCAAACAAACAAAATCTCAAACTTTGTTTTCAAATCTGTCCGTAAATCAAATCAGCTTTCTTATTAAATACAGATGTTTCCATGCTGTGGTGTGATTACACATCCTCGGGTCGTTCTCTTCTCGTTATTAAAGCCCTGTTCTGCCTCATACAATATGATCACGGCCTATGACAAATTATGGTGGCCTTCATTTGCGGAGGAGAATCAATGTGTTGCTCCTGGGCAGCGCTCTGTACGGAAACACAAACACTTAGGTCACAAGCTTTATAAAACTGTGATCCCCTTCTAATATATTGTTAAGCTATTTGTGAGGGTATTGTACATGGAACGAACTTTATTTCAACTTAGTGATATAGGTCCACAGCTTACCCTTTTACCTCCAAAATTGTGAAACGTTTATTTTTATACCACAAATAAAGATTTCATTCTTATTTTCAATAAAATCACCAAGATTTATGTCCAAATAAAATGATGTATACCTAAACCCCTTTCCCTTTATATTACACATATATCTTAGGATGAGCTGCTCGGCAAAATGGTACACCCTCATGCATTGTGACCTATACAGTGAATATGTTCTTTCACGCTTTAACTTCTCTCCTCTTCTGTGACTCATTGCTATCACCTATCACATGAATGACATTTATAGCCCTTACTCTTACTTTAAAAGGTTTTATGTTGCACTTTTTCTGTCATGGATCATTCTTGCCACTTTGATATTGTATTTAAGTGAAGTATCAGATGCTGCTATTATGTTTTAAATGTATCATCTGAGTTGCATGTATAATTTTGGTATTTGGAGGAGAATATTCTAAGGAATGTTCCAATCTCTGAGGTATCAAGTATCTGGGGACAAGACAGTGTGTATGAGAATACACTGGGGTTTTTGCACTAGCTGATTGGGTCCTAAAATGTCCCATGTAATCAAGCTGATGAAAGACTCATCAAAAAACCACCCACCACAGCCATTGTCTGACAGACCTTCTTGACCCCGGTGGGTCTCCCCCGTGCTCACAAATTTCAAGTCATTCGCATGTCATTGACTTCATGATGGACTACTCTGCTACGTGACAGACATCAGGAAAACTCTAAAACCAGACCTCCTTTGTCAAATGGATGAGGGGGTTTGAGGAGTGGGAGGAGGAGAGGGGGGCGAGGGGCGGCGCATGGCGGGGGGTGATGCATCCTGTAGTCTGGGATCACTGTGTGTGACTGGCGTTCTTGATTCATCATTCAACAACCACATGGGCACCAACGATATATAAGCTGGAGCACACCTGCTCAACATAGAAGACTCCAGACGTCCGCAGACTTTCCTGTTACCAAAGTTCAGGGTAAGAAAATTCTCTTCCGAGATTATAGTATATTATGTTGTGTATACTTTTTTGTACTCTACACAATTCGAGATAACGGGGCTTCGCTAAGTTATTTATTGAGACAATTATATTGTGTTTGGATTTCTTGTTTAAATGACTATGATGTTTCTCTGGGAATTATAATGACAAATCTGATTTCAAAAAATCATTATGTTTTTAAGTAAATTCTATGGTCAAATTCTTGCTAAGTAATGAGGTTTACATGATGATATTCTACTCTTTAAAATCAGCTTAACAGTGTTTTTATTTAATACTGAAATTAGAATACTTTTTGATGTGGTGTCCCTCCGTCCTCTTTAGTGCCTTGAGAGACTCCACATTATGCTGCCTGGTAGAGTGGCTGAGGTCCAGCACTGCGTCCTGACGAGCCGCTGGCTGCCCGCAGCCCTTGCGCTGCTGCTCCTCCTCTCCAGCAGCTTCAGCAGAGCTCACAGCACCACAGTGGAGCACGACTTCCGCATCGTTCACAATGTCGAAAACAGAAGTAAGTCTTGGATTTATATTTCAATTTGTATTTTTAATATTTTAAAAAACCTGCTGGATTTTCCTGAAGTTGGTTAGAGAATTTGGACAAGTGACAGATTGAGCAGGAAGATGTGAGGAGGACAGGCAAAACAGTTTGTATGTTATATATTTTTAATGCATGTTTATGATTTTTTTATGCCCAATTTTACTTTCGCTACTTAATTTTATTACAGTAAATTTGAAATACAGTGCACTCTCTCAATTACTGACTCAAAGGTAGCATGTTCATTTTATTAGTTAAAAAAAATACAAGCTCAACTTAACTTTATTATTTTAAATATATTCTACATACCTTATTTTACCATAGTTCACAAATTTGGTATGTTTATTGATACATTCATTGTTCATTTTAAATAACTGTTTAAATAGTGAGTACATTTAAATTTTAAGTTTGAGGTTGAAGAATAAAATGTTTATTGTTATACTATAGTTTATAAACTGAACAATTCTACTGTACATTGTATATAATCCCCTTATATATGTTATGTACAATATTTCCGTGAATATTATGCTGCTTCTGGATGCCATTTCTTTTTAATTAAATAACTGAACAGAAGATTGAATATGATAAAAAAATATTTTTCCAAAATCTGTATAAACTCCATAAAGACATGAAAAGTCAAACTGCAGATAATAAAAATGGCCATATGCTTAACTTTATGGAATAAAAGTTGACTTATTTTTCATGCCAAAATGTATCAGTTTAGTGTTAGGACTAAATTCAGCCTTTCATCATTATAAATGACAAATGCAACTTACCTGTGTTTGATCCAGGTCCGGAGATAGACCCATTCTGGTACGTCGGGCGTGGGGTGAGACCAATCGGCCGCTTTGGCAAGAGGCACAGCAGCGTGGGGTCCCTGGGCCGCGGGGGGATGGAGCCTGTCGTCAGGACGCTGGAGCTGCTCCTCAGCAGCCTCAGAAACAAGCAGGACATGGAGAAAGGGGTGGATGGAGAAGACAGAGATTGGATACCATAACAGAACACCCTCCCTTTGCACCTAACTGTATCTCTCCTTGGTGTCTGTACCGAGGCCATGGTTAGTTAACATGTATATGTATATAAAATGTATTCTATATTGATTAATAAATAAGGATGTTGTGAGTATGAGTGTTGATTCCCTTCCTGTATTTGAAGTGCAGGACATAAAAGAAAGAGTTTGCAAATTTTATTCATTTCATAATACATGTTTGTTTTTGTTTTTTTACTGTGGCACATAGAGAATCTGTATTTTTTGCACATTAATAGTTTCCCCCAACATGTCATATGGATTTGTAACCAACGATTGCACATAAAAGTGGAGCTGTGCACGATGAACGCCTTCATAGCCATTCAAACTGGATTTAAACAGGAACAAGAGGAAATGTGTCTTCGACTGTGTGAATCTCATCATTTCGGGGCCACACTGAGAAATGCGGACTTCCTGTGTGAATCCAGTCATACAAGTCATGACATTTATACACACGTCTCCTGCACACAACACCAAAAGATTGGTCAACGATGATTGGGCAATACACACATAAGTCTATATCGTATCCATCTTTTTCACACATATACACATATCTCTGTAGTGAGATCATATAGTTTCTTTTTACGTTAGAAAAATACAGGACACCGATGATTGGACCCCTGCTGCTGTGCTTCTCATGGGAAATGTTACATCCATTTGTTAAGACCAGAAACATGCTTTCACTGTATACATCGACACCTCAGGAGGTCACTAATAGAAGGGGTAGAGCATTCAACATATACACATATCTCTGTAGTGAGATCATATAGTTTCTTTTTACGTTAGAAAAATACAGGACACCGATGATTGGACCCCTGCTGCTGTGCTTCTCATGGGAAATGTTACATCCATTTGTTAAGACCAGAAACATGCTTTCACTGTATACATCGACACCTCTGGAGAACAAGGTTGACAAAAGTACAGGTTCAATGTGCAAAACCAGAGATGTGAAGGGAAAGGATTTAAAGGTCACTAATAGAAGGGGTAGAGCATTCATACAGATCGTCACACCTTTTAGTTCATGCAGTCCAGCAGGCAATCCAACCCTGCTCCCGAGCTTTTGTCGAAGCCACGTGCGCGGCTAACTGATTTATCAACTAATGTGAGTGATCACAGTGAAAAAGTAAAAGAACCCAAAAAATGTAAGGCAGTATTCTCAAATCTGGTGTTTAAGAGGTACACACACAGTATGAACCATACTAGTCACTCCTAAAATGTCTGTTGCCGCCTGTGTTTTTGCAGCATTTACCATCGTCATTACTGGCAAAATATCAAATGGTAAATGCAGACATGCACTGAAAGCACTTTGAGTCACCACCCATGATAGGACTGACTACGGAGTGCTCCTCTGAGGAGAGAATAAAGCCTTCAATTTGCAATAGTACTTGTTTCAGGGTTATTGCATAAAAATGTTCCGTACAAAAATAAATTGTTTGTAACAAAATCATGGTTTCATGGCATTTGTTAAATAGCCCATCACACGTCTTTATGTAGAAATCTTTACAGGATTTTCTGAATGCAACACAAAAGTTGAGACCGTGACCCGAAAAAAGGGGAAAATATGAAGAAACCCTTTACGGCGGATGGATAGAAAGTAGATAGACGGTAAGAAAATCAATTTGGGCTGAGGAATCACTGCATTAAAGAAAGGCTTTAAAAAAAAATACTGGTCCGTTACATGAGAAGACCGGTACCATTCTCAAAGTCTTTATGCGAAACCAAAACGTGGTGGAACACAGAAGCAGATATTTACCTCAGGAGTAAAATCACCAGGTGTCCACATCCAAATTAAAGATATATTTGTTCCATAACGGCGGCGTGTGTTCACAAGTAACACGTTTGATGAGACGTCGGTGAGATGTGATTGTTGTTTGGGCTGCCTCCGGGCGGCACGAAAAATATATTGCAGGTTTAAATAGAAAATATATGATGTCAGTTTTCCACATATAATTAACAGGCTGTTTTCCTTTACCTTTTTAAACAGAGCCCAGATGGCCACCTTCGTGCCAGGCTACACTAACCGGCACCTGGCTGTACTGTATTATCTTTGCATTTAACATACAAACAAGAGGGGTGTAGCTTTTCTTATTGACCTCGGAAATTAGCATACTTCGAATCGTTCAAATGCTTGGTTAAGGCTTACCCACCAAGAGTTGCTCAAATGTGCTTTCTATAGTAATTGTTTTGCCATCCTGCACTGGTGAGAGAAATCACATTTAAATTGCTTAAAATGTCATGGATAGGGGGTTGCAATAATCAGTGTGTGCTGGCACAAACCGACAATCATCCAAAAAAAAAAAAAAAAAAGCTGACAGCATGTGCAAATTTTCCTCCCTGCCCCTTTTTCGGACACCGAGTCACAGAAAGTCTCACATCATTTTGCCACATGTTCGGCCCACATTAAATCCCAATTCTCTCGCAAACAAGTAAAAGGATTTTTGTGTGTCTATGCCTGTACAGATATTCTTTTGGAGTTGGATCACAAGGACTGTGTGTAGGTTTTAAGGCAGAATTTGGGGGATTGAGCGAAAAAAGCAGAAAACAAGAGTCATGTCTGCTGTGCCGTGTTTCGTTGACGTGGTACAGTGCCTGGCCTGGGTGCTCGGTGGGTCACACAGGGCAGGTGTCGGGTCCCTGCTTGGCTCGGAGCTCGAGGCGGACGCTGGGTCAAGGCACTGGATGAGATTGGCCCCTGTCCCTGGGGCTCAGAAGGGGCCCTGAGGGACTCGTTGTGCTGCTAACTGTCACTATGGTCGGAGCACTTTCAACTGCTGCTCGGGCTCCAACTTCTCTGAAATGCATAATACCACAGCGTTAAATGAAAAGAAGCATCTCGGCTGTCCAGTACAAGAGAAACGTTTTTTTTTTTTAAATATCAGGACAGTCTCTACATTTAGATCATAGTGTATGGTGGAGTGGTAAAAAAAGGGACACTCCAGGCTGGAATCAATGATACAAATGCATCTCTTGGTCACTGATTTTGTCCCATTGTCCAGAGTGCTGTCTTTGTGGCCGTGAGGCTTGCTGGAAAAGCCAAGATGAATCAGAGCTATTTTGTGGATGCTGGTGAAGAAAGATGAAAGATGAAAAAAAACAAAACAGAAAAGGGCCATTCACTGACATGAAAAAGAACCAACTTCTTGTTGGTTGATAAAACAGCCTTATCCTCCCTGCACTGTGTGCGTTTTTCCATTTTGGATGCTTAACGTCTAATGGAGCTTTTCAGTTCCCTTTGCTCACAGATGTATTCACTTCCACACCCATTCAGCGGCCAATCTCTTCTCCGAGGACAAAGCGTGAAATGTGTGATGTTAACTAAAGGTGAACAAAAGTGTCCCCTCGTGTCTGCGTCCCTCTTCATGTCTGTGTGTGTGTGTGTGTGTGTCGCGCACACACAAGACAAACACACAGAGAGTACACAATGTGTGTTAAGCAGGGTTTCTGGTTAAGAGAGGATGGCTTGGTGAGATATTCTGTATGAGTCAGCGCAGGTTAGCAGACTCACCTTTTCACCTGCTTAAAAATGATAAAGTATTAAATTGTACGTGGGCAGAACATCACAGAACTAATACTCTCCATATGTTGGACCAATGCATCAACTATAGAGTGATACAGATAAGTGCTTTTTCCAATATATATGTATATATATCTGTATATATACATATATACAGATATATATCGATACATAATGTTAAAAATGGAAACTGTATTCATTTGATTTAGACTTAATTGCAGGACAGACAAAAGTCAAACAGGCTATTTAATATCTATAGCCAATACATTGTTTATTCTATACACTAATCTAGCAAAAAATGCTTATGATCTACATTTCTTCACTTTGTGGGTAAATGGTTTTCTCTGAGTTGAGCAAATTGAACTTGTTCTGTACCTTGCAGAGGAGGCGCTGGAAGCTTCCTTCTTTGATGGCGTGATGAGTCCAGAGTTTGAGGCTGCAATCAGAGAATCTGTCTTATACACTTCAAACAGGTTGTCCTGGATTAGAGCAGCTATGTTCCTCTTCTTTGAGCTGCTTAATGCATTGGTGCTTTGGGATCCAACGTAAAACACCCACGTGCAAAAATATCTCACAGATACTGGTTAGTGACCTCAGCCGTGTAAGGAGGACTGCGTGAATGCGGGCAGCGGGATACCTTTGCTTTTGGCTTGTATTTGGAGAAGCGATTGCACACGGTCACGTTCAACCCAGCTGTTTTCAGAGCCGATATCCTGGCCTCAATGTTCGATATCTTAAAGAGAGAGATAAAGATAATTTAACAAGTGCACAATAATCGATACAACATTGTTCACGCTAGACACCTTGTATACTATATAGGAATTTATAGAATGCATTGAAACTGCTTTTTTTTTTTAAATCAATTTGACTCTTTGACAATCACAGTACCTGTATTTCAGACTGCTGGACCTGAGCAGCAGCCGTGGCCACTTGGTCTTCGAGGAAAGCCAGCTCTGTGTCTGAGGTGCCGCTGCTGATGCTGCGGGCACACTGCTCCAGGTCCCCCAGGGCCCCCTCGAGGCCATACACAGCCCCGGCAGCAAGATACACCTGCGTGGAGACGATCAACTTTTAGTTCCCAATCAAGCTGGTTAACCACTTCCATTTATGGTGGTGTGTCGCGGAGGGACGAGGCCGACATGGTTCACATAGTGGGATTAATACACGGGCCCTACATTCTCCTCCATCTTGGTCAGCCTCTGGTCCAGCCGGCGGTTGTCGGAGCAGCTGGAGATTGGAGATGCACTCATGGACTCGGTCGGAGTGTGGCTGTCACCCCCCGCCTCGCCAATCAGCTCTTCTGTGGCATTCAAAACCTTCAGCACCTCTGTCGTGATGCTGCAGAGAGACGCTGCCGAGTACTTCTGCTTCGTTTAACGAACACACACAAAGCACAACCGTCAGCACATGGCGGTACTGAGAATGGGAAAAGTTCAAAAGTTGAACAAATAATACTAATCAACAATGATTGAACACGTTGATAATGACGGTGAAAATGGAATAAAAAGCAATCATGTAATCATAAAACATCTGGGACATGCCTTAAAGGGGGACTTACGCACAATTTTACATTATAACTTTGTTTTTGTTTAAAAAAAAAAAAGCCTATTGGTTTATACATTTCCAAAACAACACAAGTACATTGAAACTCCAAATTTCGGTGTCAAAATCCAGCCTGTGTTTAATATGAATTCAGTGGTGAAAGCAGTCACGGCAGTAAAGAGAGACGGATGGCAAGCTTTGATCAACAGGCATTGATCCCTCTCAGCCACGCAGACGCTCTGGCAGTCTGAGCGGCCCCGCTTCAGCTGGTGACAGGGGGATGCACGCAGGGATGACAGAAAAATGAGGGCCAGAGCTTCAGCAAAGACAAATACAGTGTTGGGGGAAAGATGAATAGCAGAGGACCAGACCTCTTATCTTTAAAAAAGCCATTCAGTGATCTCAAAAAGACTGCGGAGGACAGATGGATGTTCTGAGGTATGGATTCGGGCTGGTCGATGGAGAAATGGTTCTTTGGTGAGAGTCCGATTTTCTCGTCCACCCTAAAGAACCATTATCAGGCAGATCAAACACGCATGCATGTCTCATGCTGCTTAGAAATATAAATATCAATATGAATCCAGTTCTGTTCCATATTCAAACTGAAATATAATATCATTCAGGGATATGTCACTTGCTAAGTTCGGTAATTAAATTCTAGTGGTTACCGGCAGGAGCAGGGTTTAGAAAATGTAGAGGGTAATTACAGACTGGGGCGCAGATTTAAAGTGAGTGAAAAAGTGCAATGTCTTTCAAGGCCCTTATTTTTTTCAATGATTAGATTGTTATTCTATTTTCTATTCGGTGCATGAATGGCGTGTTGAAAACATATATTATGGATCGTTTGCACACCAGTAATCCATAGGAAAAGTAGAATGTTAGGAGCTAAATGACATGCGTTTTTTTTTGGGGAAAAGCTAAGTATCGCTGTAAGTCATTGTTGTGTAAATCCAAATGTCTCCGATGCTATAATCGGCATAAGTGACCAGAAGGTCCGGTAATACACGGTAAAAACTAAAAAGGTAAAAAAATAATGTGACGTCGCTGACGCATTTTCCTATATTCACATGAAAATGAATCACCCTGTCGGGTTTCAAAGGGAGCTGCGATAACCAGCGGAAATAGAACACACTGCACGTGTCATACAAGCATTAGTTATGGGAGCTCTTATAATGACTATAGAACCCCACGCCTGCCTGGTAACAACATTACACACAGTGAATATCCATCCGTCCAGATGCGTTGTTTGTGTCTCTCGGGCTGGCTGTGTGGGTTTGGACTCGCCCATTAGGTTCATGAATGAAGTGAGTTTACGATGTGAAACGATAAATACTGCAACGCTGCTTTTAACCCACGAAAGGATTATCATAGGCTTTTACCCGTGATTAAATAGTCTGCAGCTCATCTACCGGCGTACTTCATGCAGAGCTGGTGCAAAACCACCCGGAATATAGGCAGCTGCAGCTGGCTTGCGCGGGTTAACACATGCACACCACCGTTTTGTGCACCAGCATAACCTGTGCACTTTACTGGGACATCCATGTACTACAATGCACTGGGTAAATGTGAGGCAAACGTGTGGTCAGAGCGCGTGCAAGATGTTTGATTTGCCTGCAAACGTGTGTGCGCACGAGTTTGGGGGCGAGGCTTGAATCCAGGCAGGATGCCTCGGAACATGTCATCCATCACCATTTGATATTACAGGGTGCCGTGGCCTTCTCGCCAATTTCTCACCTGCTGTAAGGGGGAGGAGAGCAACTCACGCCTCTGCTGTCGCTCCACGTCATTCTGTCCCTCCTGACGCGCGCGCATGGGCGCACGGGCGCACGTCCAAACAAACAGGCACACACGGAAGACGAGCAGAAGACAAGCACAAAGCAAAACGCAGGTTGAGGGACGGTGGACAGCAGTGTTCGAAAGGCACGGATAAGAGAGGCAGATGGAGAAGGTCAAAATAATAATAATATTAATGATCAATGGAGCAGCAGACAGACAGACAGTACGGCTGAAATAGAGCAGCGACGAAAGCGGCGGAGACAATTCTGAGGTTCTACCTTCTCATCTGCTCACCTGGTTGTCAGGCAGCACCCCCTCCTGGGAACAAGGTGTAACCGCAGGGGAGCTGGTACTCGAACCACTCCTCCTTCCTCCCCCTTTCTGTCCGCCGTCCTTCTCCGCGTCCCGTTTGTGTTGTCTCTTACTTGGCCTGTTGGGCTCTCTTTTGTCTCCTCTCGTGCGTTCCTGGTCCCCTGCCGTCTCCTCCAAACTCTCCACTCCTTTCTCTGACCTCCTCTCCCTGACTCTTCCCTCCTCTCTCACCGAGGGAGTCTTTATTAGTCTCTCGCTTCTTTTCATCTCTTGTCCGTTCACTTGTTCCACCGTTTCACTTGGTTTATCTCTTAACCTGTCGCTGTGTCTCGGTCTTTCTCTTTCCGCGTCCTTTGGCCTGGTGTTCCCTCCCTGCCGGTCACTGTCTGTATCCGCCCGAATGTCTGCGGGCCACCTTGTGCACTCCTCTTCGGACGAGCTGTTGTCCTTGGTGTTGGCACGTTTGACCAGCTGGCTGAGCCTGGAGCGCAGCTCCTCTTCCAGAGGGTCTCCGGGCCCTGAGCTGACGGCGGAGTGCTGGGACCCCGGAGCTAGAGGGAGGGTCTGCGGGGGGCTGAGGGACGTTGAAATCGGGGCCACAGTGTCCAAGTCCTCTGGCCCCGGTGTCATGGCATCTAACCGGAAGGTGTCCGGTGCGGCTGTGGCCATCGGCATGGATTCTGGTTCCGGCTGTTCCTCACTTAAGCCCCTCTTCAGCAGAGCGTTGAGCAGAAAACCACTGTCCTCCTGGAATCGAGAGAGAGCAAGACCATAGAATAAACACATTCAAGTAAAAAAACAAACAAAACGGACTTGCTGAAGAAATTGCGGCGTCTGAACTGCGTTGTCAAGTACAAATGCATCATTTGCCGCCTCCCAATGGTCGGAATTTCAGTTCGAGCACTTTGACGATAACTGCATTCGTGATAATTCACCTGTGCCAAGGGGTATATGGACTGCGTGTGGCTCTGGCCTCCAGGCTTGTTTTGCTCTGTTGAGGACTCTCTCTTGCTTTTCCGGCGCCGCCGCGACCTTCGGACAGGGTCGCTCTGCCTCTCCTCGGCCTCACTGCTGTCTCCCATCACCTGGGAAGAGTGGTGCAAAACACACTTAGTGCCCAATCATTTTCTGTGTTAATACTGTCAAATGATAAACACGGAAGCACAAATCACCTTAGGGTTAAAGTTCACATCCAGTGTCTCCGAGGGCAGAGGATATGGGGAGTAGTTCTGGTGAAGGTGTGTGTGGTACAGGGGCTGGTGAGGGGGGTGCAGGTGTGTGTCCGCTGGGGCTTTCTTGCCCAACAAGTTGTGCGGCGGTTTGCGAGGGCAGGCGGACAGCACGGACGAAGCCTCCGAGTCCGAGTTGAGAGTCTCCGTGTTGGTGTACTGGCCAGAGGAGGGCGAGGTGATGGGCAAATGCTGCGTGTATGTCCACTCCGGGTCGTGCTGCGAGTCCGTGTAGTAAGTCTCGTCGGACAACTTGCGTCGGAACTGTCTCAGAGCTGCTCCCCAGCCGCCCTCGTTGTCCTGCTCCGAGTCGGATCCCATCCCGTCGTAGGCCGAGACCACGCCGGACTCCTTCTCCAACACGCTGAACACCAGGCTCTTCCTCTTGGTCAGCAGGCTGGGCCGAGACAGCTGGGAGCTTTGCAGAGCGATCCAGTTACCGTCTGGGCTCTGGAGCACTGAAGACGCACCTGGGCGAACGGGACCATCAGAAAACGGTATGACAATGTGCCGTATGGCCTCTTGTGGCATATTGGACCCAATAGGGTGACAAAAAATGCATTCAAACGGCTAGATAGTGGCAGAAGTGCAAGTAAAACAAAGGACAACGTAATGAATACACAGTAGTGAGCCAACCATAAAGCGTAACAAGAATCAACATGTCCCATTAATCTTAAATCCAATTCTTAATATATACAGCATCTAAGCTGAAGGAGCTTATTAAATAAAGCGATTTCTTCATAACCATGATGGTGTCAGAAAATTCCACTTTTTTTTTTTTTCATACTGTAAATGTCGTGAATCTTCGGTGACCATGTAGAAGATTTTTTTTTTACCTCATACAAACAATAAGGCAAGTGGGCTTCTTATAGTCTGCTGGGATGCATTGGCAATGCATCTGCAAGGCTTGGAAGGAGGAAGCGATAAGGAAGGAAGAGATAATAAATGAAATCTTAGTCATCCTCACTGGAGTTGTCCAGGCGATCGACACTCTTCCAGCTCGGCAGAGACGTGGCTTTGGCCTCCCTCTTCAGCGAGGCGTACTCCTGCAGGTCACCTGCTCCGGCGCCCTCCTCCTCCGGTCCCTTCTCTGGAGAGTCGTCACTGGTGAGGGAAAACGCTGAGCGCGACCGCTACACACACAAAAACACACAACACACACGGATGGCAAAACAAATAAAAACTGTAAGAATGACGTGTGTGTATAAAACATAAAGCTCATTATGGACCAGTTTTATACTGTAAAGGCACAGAATCCACCTCGACTCATGATTTTAAAAAAAGAAGAGCGACTGGGACTGTGAGTCATAATTTCCATCAGCAGATGGAGCTAGAGAACAACTTGATAACGAGTCAAAAACGCTCTGCACATTTCTATATCCATGAACTCGTAATGATTGATGTGTTTACATGTTTGTGCAGCTGCAAAGCGGAACTCATAAGAACTAGAGAGGAGATGGTGATTCTTACGTTGAGCTGGATGCACCAGTACAATGATGGAAATGAAAAATGCTCCGGCAGTACATGTTTGGATGTGGAGTTGCATGCTTCGTGTCTCATTGAGCGTGTTTGCACAGTGCTGATAAACAGAGCTCTTCCCGAGGGGCGGCAGAGGAGGATCCCTCCGAATTTCCCAGGACTTTGATCCTCGTGGAGAGAAACAGATACAGTGGGGAGGCCCGGGGAGCGCCGCTTTGATGCTTTTCTCACATGGGATAATGACAAAGTCCCCGCTGACAAGTAGTGTGAGCCACTGTCAGGTGTATGTGTGTTTACTACCGATACGCAAGTACATTCTCCCAACCAAACATTTTTGCATTTTTGCTTTTCTCTCCCTGTGGTTATGAGACTCTCGAACACACTTTATCTGCCAGGCCTGAAAAATGGTCGAAATGATCAAACTCCGTCAGCATAGAAATAATAGTATTTAATTGCGTAATTATTGTAATTCAGAAGGTTGTGTCGACGATCCCAGCCTACTCATGACAACAACTACAAGATCCAGAGAAGACACGGAGTGAATAAAGAGACCGAGACCCAGGGCCAAAGAGGACCACATCAACACGTACAGTGTGTGGGCAGAGCTACTGAAGGTTGAAAGCCATTTTCTGGCAGCCACAACATTCCAGTGTCTTGGCACTGGAATGGCAAACACATGGCAGACAATGGCCGAGTCCACCCATAGGGATACGAACTTAAACACACACAAGACATAGGAACAGTATACTACGTGTGCCGGGAAATGAAGGATGAGTGATTTTTGCTTTTCTCTCCCTGTGGTTATGAGACTCTCGAACACACTTTATCTGCCAGGCCTGAAAAATGGTCGAAATGATCAAACTCCGTCAGCATAGAAATAATAGTATTTAATTGCGTAATTATTGTAATTCAGAAGGTTGTGTCGACGATCCCAGCCTACTCATGACAACAACTACAAGATCCAGAGAAGACACGGAGTGAATAAAGAGACCGAGACCCAGGGCCAAAGAGGACCACATCAACACGTACAGTGTGTGGGCAGAGCTACTGAAGGTTGAAAGCCATTTTCTGGCAGCCACAACATTCCAGTGTCTTGGCACTGGAATGGCAAACACATGGCAGACAATGGCCGAGTCCACCCATAGGGATACGAACTTAAACACACACAAGACATAGGAACAGTATACTACGTGTGCCGGGAAATGAAGGATGAGGAATGTACAGCGTGTACGCGGGGGAAAAAAAACAAAAAAAACAACCCCCCCCCCCGCCCTTCCCCTTTTTAAACGCACGATGTGGAAAAACAAAGGCCGAATCCCTTTGGTCAAAGATTCAGCAGTTTGCACCCACTAACAGTTTTGTTTGGCAGAGAGCTTTGACAGTTTGCGTGGACCAGCGACTGACCCAGAGGGAGCGGGCGGTTTTCAGGGGCTCCTGCGGTCCTTGGGAAGAAGTGTGAGGTTGAGACGGGGAGGGCAGTTCACCGGGCTGGATCGAGGACTGAGGCTGAGGCCAGACAAAGTCGTACTCTGTTTGCATCTCCGGATGCTTCCTCCTCTGGATGATCTGAAAAGTGGGTGTGCATGTGGCCGGCTTTATTTATTGGGACTAATGGGGGCAAATTGGAATGACATAATCACAAAATAATCCTACAACAGCATTTGTGATATGACTGTGATGACACGCACCAACAACCTATCGTTATAGTTTAGGGGTTAAATCTATTTTTTAGTTCACCTTCAAGTAGCTCATAGTCATCTGATGTCGAAGGAAAGTGTAAAGCAAAAGCAAACTTTGTCTACATCCATTTAGGGAATATGATATATATTAATGCAGTGGCAGCTTCTGCCAAATATTTCGCTGACACTTTAAACAAAAGGTTTCCGCGGTCCTGAGTCATCTCACGTAGCGGTTACACTAATGCAGATGTTTTTGTTCAGCATCACAGTGGCAGCGAGTCAGCAGCCGGACAGAAGCAGTTGAGCAGAGATGGGAGCGTCAGTTTCCGGTGCGCCTTTACATTGGAATGAGCTAAACGACCCGTCATATTTTCAGGGCGAAAAGAAAAGAACGCAATTGCGCAACAAAAAGCCAAAAAAAAAAGTCACTCCTACTTTTTGTACAATGGTTGTGGCAAGTTCCTCTATGAGCTCCTCTTTGTGGTCCCGCAGATACCGAGCTTCATTCTGCTTCTCCTAGACACACGCACGCACGCGCGCGCACACACACGCACGCACACGCACACACACAAATATATTCTGTTTAATGACAGCAATTAGCAGGAAAGAGTCCATGTACATTCATTCGAAAACCTGGACCGCATCCCGCGGATGCTGACACGAGACAGAGAATGTGGTGATGAAAATGCAAAAAAATGCGGGAAAAAAAAAAGAGCTAAGAAAGAAGAGAGAGAAAGAAAAGAGGGGTTCTCACCAAGCTGTCACCGAACTCCTCTGCCTTGGCAATGGCCTCTTCTATAGCCTCTTCAGCAACACGCAGGGCGACTGTGAGGGTCTCTGCCATACTGTGTCCTGATATCACACACACGTGACATACATCAACGCCACGCGCGTCTGTGACACGGCCAAGTCTATCGGCGCCGGCGACAAAGTGGACGGCAATGTCTCGACAAATAATGGATGAATTACTCGAGAAGTTTTTATAGACATGCACTGTTCCCCGTGGGTGAATCTTAATGACTTCTCCGGTCCCTAATGATCCCTGCCATCTCCTCTTGTGGCGCCAGGAAATTTTGTAATTTACAGGTGATAATGGCTCATTGATCGCCAAATATGGATCGCCGCGACTTCCCCTTCGGGGAGAGTTGTAAGTGATTATAGGCTCGGCTCTGTTGAAATTCTAAGACCACCACAGCCTGAAACTACACAAAATACACGAATCTCAGAGACACGAGGGACAGTGAAGGGCGCTTTCCTTAGACTGGCGAAAGTTTACAGCTCATCCTTTTTATCACAGGGGCAATACTGCCTGTTTAGTTTTTTCATAGCTCCATTGTGACTAGTTTCAAGTGCAAAGATGCTGCACTTTTGCACTGCCGGAATAAAAACGTTCTCTTGCATGATTTCATTTCTCCTCGGCACCTGATTAGCAGCCGTGCAGGGAAAAGCCTCGTTTCAGCCACACCCGAGAAAAAGGCCATTTTGCTCTTGGCCTGGGCTGAAATTTGCTGTCGATGAAAACAGAGTTGGTGGTCATCTCTGCAGCAGCTATTATCTAAATGGCAGATCTTGGTCATTATATAAACAACGCGTAATTTCGAGAAAACAAATCAAATTAGCCTCATCATTAGATGGGGGCAATTAAGTTGTTGAAATATTTATTTGCATAAAATGTGTGTGTGTGTGTGTGTGTGTGAGAGGAAGCTATTATGTTTTGCATGTAGGAGGTTTTAATTATGATTGTCTATCTCTGTTCTTTAGGTCCCTATGCAAAAGTGAACGTGTGTGCAGAATAATGCTGGAAAAGAGATCTCTCTCTCTCTCTCTCTCTCTGAGTGTTTGCAATTCATTTTAGTGTTGTGTAGCACCGATGAGATCTCCGCACCCTTCACAGAGTGGTGCACTATGGTTAAAGTAACAATTAACGGGCAATAAACATAAAAGCTCAACCTCTTTGGAAAATGAAAAAAGGGACCAATAATGAAAAAAAAAAATCAATACGGCAAACCCGACGGGCAAAAAGGAACGCTTAAGTGGAGAAGCTAATGTGGGTTATAAGCCGACATAAAACGCAGCCTTAAAATGTGCCTCACCTTCGCTCTGTCGGTAGAAGGCCGAGTCACTGCCACAGAGGCTGCCATCGTTGTCATTGCTTCCCTCGTGAACGCTGCTTTCTGAGGGGGGGACAGACGAGCACAAGTGTCAGATAACAGCCTTCAAAGTGACACCCGTCACAGACACGCAAATACCACCCCCCCCACCCCCCATCATTCTACGTGAATATTATAGCTATATACTTTGCGCCGCATTTAAAAGTAGGTTGCAGTGCACCCGGCGCCACTAAAACCCTCTTTGTACTCCTGTCAACTGTACCGCTGACTCCAACTTGTCACCTTGTGAATCCCATTGTTTGGTTTCGTCTACTTGGCATATTTCCCAATTGTGCACATCAGGTGGAACGCAAGTGACACCTGAAAGAAAATGACAATTTCTTTAATCATCCCTTTCGCCTCTCAAACAAGTCCCTTGCAGGCGCTCAACACCTCCACATTGCCCAACGCAGACAGGCATCAGCGTGCCGTGCATCGTCGTGCGCCTGTTCCGCACGGTGCATTCAGGTCAGTGCTATATTTGCGCAAGCAAACCCCCCAAATCCAGAGCTACAGCAGAGGTACTTTGTGTGACCCAAAATGGAAATGTTGTGATTATAACTCTTCAGGCAGCAGGCGGTGCAGAGAGCAGACAGTGAAAGGTCAAGGGAGGTGTAGTGCAGTTACAACACCCCTGGCCTACACATAAACCCTTAGTGGCCCATTAACTCTGCGGTGAGGTTCCTCTCCTGTGGTTGCCCATTTACTGTGGCCCTCTCATCTGTCCAGCTGCAAAAATGCACCGAGTGGACGTGGTCGTGCGAGTCATTAAGGAGACAAGCTGTCAGGCAGCGCGGGAGAGGGACCGCCAAGGGCGGAATATAAGCTCATTGGAAAAAGGAGGGAAGTGCGACGGACCACGGGGCCGGTGCGCTTCCTTCTTATCCCCTGGTCATCGGCCCGCCTTCTCAAACATGGATCCGTGCAAAACACAAGAGCACCCTGTCTGGTGCTGCACACCTCTGCTCCTCACTTCGGCTCATTTCCATTCCCGAACCGGAGTCAAAACAGAACCCGGCCCACACACCTGGGCCGCGTTCCAGCGCGTTTGGCTCCCGCTTCTGACAAAACAAAACAAGCGCAGCCCAAACTCTCCGACCTGCACCCTTTGGCCCGTCTCCTCGTCTCCACCATGAATCAACTCCACAGCGCCCTGCTGCTGCTGCGCCTGCCGGACAGGCTGCACTCTCGGTGCCGAACGCAAAGAGGCTGTGAAAAAAAACCTCCCGGGCGGAGTGGTGCGTGTCTGGCTGGGAACGGCCACGGCCACTCATTGATCTCCGCCATAGCGAACCGTAACGCGGCCGTCCCCTCCTCCGCACCACAATGTGGCTCCTGGATACGTACGAGGAGTCTCTCTAAAATGTCAATGCGTGTACTTTGCAAAGAACAGCAATAAACTTGAAAATGATCTGAGAGAGAATTTAATGAGCGCACCCCGTGAAAACAGGAAGCCAAGCAGACAAAATACAACCTCGGAGAAGATTGCATTTTACATTTTTCCCCTTGACAATAGCAGGATGACAGCCTGCCATCGTCAGATCTCGCATCCAATCGTATTTCAAGTTTACCGCGAGATGAACGGCAGTTTGCCTCGGACGTTTTAGTGCGGCGCCCGTAGGCCCACAATCGCAGCCTCTTACATTACTCCGCTTTGACGTGTGCCGTCATGCGGTCATTCAACCAGAGAAGACAATCTTCCCATAAATGTCTAGCACACCATCTAACCACAGCCAACAGTTGCAGCCGAAAGGTGTGTGTGTGTGTGTGTGTGTGCGCGTGTGGAGGGGGCGTGTCCACTTTGAGAAGCGCGCACCGGATTCGATGTCCATTTTTTCCGCAGGCCGCAGGCCCAGTCCTCCCAGTCACAGCCCAGCAAAACAAGTCCCCCGACCATTACACACCCCAGCCGCCCCTTCACCTGCCGAGCTGTGGCGCTCCGACTGAAGCGCTGTTCGACAGCGCTGTACCGTCCTCGCTTGGTTAGAGCTGAATTATAGTTTCTGGCAGTGTTGGAAGGGGACAATAGATGGGCAAATTACGGGCGGCAACCCAGGACAATGTAGACACAAGAGGACTGTTGTCAGAGACACCGAGCCGCCTGACAGACACAGACAGGCAGGCAGTTGGGCAGGTGTGGCGACACACACGCACACGCACACGCACACACACACGCACACTCGCCCAGTGAGGCTGATACAAATGCGCACAAACTCGGAAACCTCAGAGGACGAGGTATCATGATAATACCTCCCACGCCAACACCAGCTCAGCACTGTTTATATACCTGGGGGGGGCGAGGAACCTCTGGTCTGTGAGAAAAACAGTCCAGCCGCGTAGGCAATTCCTAGATACAAACCAAAAAGAAGCCCATTTTTCTGTATTCAAAGAAAAACAAAACACGTTAATGTGGCTCTGGGCTTCACAGCATATTTTAGATGTCGGCCATGCCAAAAACCTGGCGTTTTGGCATCACTGACATTGTTTGGTTTCCCATGTCTGCTTTTCACACGTATAATTGCCGTATGAAAACAAGTGATTAAAAGAAGAATAATAAAAAAATGAGTGGTAATTACTGAGAGACAATTCTGTAACTCACCTCACCACCCTACATGTGGACGGAATCCCAGCCCCCCCCCCCGTGTCCCAGCCAGTGGCGATGCCTGTTGGTTCAGCCGTCGTTCCGAGGACGTTGTTCACGACACTCGTGCGCGCGCTGCCAGATGCTTCACCGTAATTGAAAGGAAACCGTCCGGAGTCTTCTTCGTCCCCCTCCTCCTGCTGGCACCTCAGGAATGCTTGCACTAAGTGGAGCTTTGCTGGTTTATTTATCCATCCGCTCTCTGTCTTTTGCTCGAGACTTTTGCTCTATTTATTTCGCTCAAATGAATCCCCATATTTATCATGCAATTGGCAAAGTACCACCCCCCCCCCCCCCCCCCCCCAAATGAATCCCCATATTTATCATGCAATTGGCAAAGTACCACCCCCCCCCCCTCCCCCGCGCGCCCATCCCACCTTAAATGAGTGAGAATCCCATGCAAGGCCAATTAAAATGGCCAATCTTTGCGTGTAGCTGCTGTACAATGTGCATCTGCTTTGATGTGCTTTGAATTCAATTGAAGCCTTGAAAGTGGAGACTGTTTTTGCCCAGTTTCCTGCATAATGCACAAACGCTGAGTAAATCGGCGTACGCACACAGCCACACATACTTTCCAATTTTCCTGGTCTAACCACTGTTATGAGAGAAAAGGGGCCCTGTACGTTTCACGAGAGCATTCGTGTTGATTTAGCTTTCGCTGGAACCCACAGCTGCAAAAATGACTCCGACGGTTACGAAAAGAGAGCGATTCCGGAGATTCCGTCTGCTGACTTTGGCAGGTCGACTTCATGCGGCAACGTTCTCAAGTGCTCCTGCAGCTTAGGGGCACCAAACGACGCTTGGGTCAGAGAGAGAACAGACCCGCGCGTTTGTTCCATCTCTCCGACCGGCTCGCCTGCCGATCACGACAAACACCCAATCAACAGATCAACGAGACAACAATCAGCTGACCACCCATTTCTAGCCAAATGTACTTGGATACGGGTGCGTTACCGTATCTTAGGTAACTGGCATAGCAGCTCTTCCCGATTTGCGGCAGCCCCGGTCTATGCGCTCGGTAATCCAGACACAGAGAGACAAAACATACGACTACACAAAACAAGCCAGCTTAGGATACACAAAAGCACAAAGAGAATACACACACGTTGAAAAAGATGCACATTTTTAGTTTTTTTCTTTTTTTTTCTTCGTGTTGCTCATATCATGATAAAGTAATTGTCCGTTAAAGACAAGGACCAATGCTGTCCTTCTGGACTGGTAATGCAGAGCATCATGGGTCTTTTCTGCCGCTATTAGGTGCGGTTGAGTTTCGTCTGGCAGTAGTAATGTCAGACTTACAGTGCACACACCCACCCACCCACACACACACACACACACAAAAGGACATGAACCCTTTCCTTTCTCATCATACCGAGAAGGCGGCGGCAGCAGCCACAGAAGGCTTCAAAACACGGCATGTCTTTGTTGCGCTGCATCTCCGCTCTCAATTCACTGAGCAGAAAACGGCATGTTCGAAGGTCAGACTATCTATCTGCACATTTCTCAGAGTCAACGTCATTATGATGAACGGGTAGGAACCTTCCCACAGACATCTGGAGCGATGTGTGACGGCAAACACAAAAAAAAAAGCGCCGGGGGAAAAAAACACAAATATACGTGGGACAGCGGTAATCGGAAATTTCGAACGAATGTGATTAAAAATAAATAAATCCATAATTCCTGCTTTTGATGCTTCGTACGAAGACTCTTCACATTAGATTTCATGGGAAAACTTGACGGTGCGATACCGTAGAACCGGAACGGAGAAGTAGAGAGCAGTCTTGGGAAACCACTAGAAAACGCCACTGTGCCTCTCCTCCATTTATCACGGGGGGGGGGGGGGGAAACCCCCCCCATTTCCCCCGGGGGGGGGGGGAAATAAACGCAACACCTCAGATCCATTTTTTGGACACAGTCCCAACCAAAGACACACACACACATATCTCTGAGAGACGAGGCTTTATAGCCAGACTAATTCTTGGACAAGCGCGAGCCCTGCCATCACCATGAGATTGTCCAAAAAACGAACTCCACATGGACTACCTTTCCTCCTTGCGCCTCGGTTTAGTACGGATCCAATGTGTTTCAATGTTGTTGAGCAATTCCAGACATGAGCGCGGTATTAATCGTATCACCTGCCCCTCTGCAAGGAAAGCGAATAAATATCTAACCCCGTGTGTCAAGCTTTCTCTTTTTCTCCACTTCTGTCTTATTAGGCTTTTAGCCTCGCCCCCACGTTAGATGTTTCTATCAATTCAATCTCTGTTTTATGAAAAGTGACATTCTCCATGTTAGAGAGAAGTGTTCCCCCCCCCCCCCCTTTTACCACAGTTTTCTGTCACATCTAATAACGTACGTGTGTCGGCATGCAGCCTCTCGTGCACCGCAGTCCACGGCTGTTTCGTTTCTACGGTGTTGAGGAGGATTACGACTCAACACAACTGCTGCAAAACATTGAGGGGTTTTTAAAAGGCATCGATGACCAATTTAACACCCGTGGATCGGTCTCCTTCGGCCTCTGCAGATCTGCCCCCGATGAGACGAAACGGAAAGTCCCGCTCTCGAGGCAAAAGGGAGTATAGATGGATTTCCTTTAAATGTTTTCTCATATGTTCTCCGTTTGTCTCTCACAGGACACAGTCACCAACGCTTCATCCATGTTTAATGCGAAACCGCTTCTCCAGGGGCCACATCTGTCACGCAAAGCATCTCTCTCACTTCTCTTCTGCACGCAGCCACGCACGCACGCACGCGCCCACACGCGCGCGCACACACGGTACGGTATTTGTCGCGGGTCACACAGAAGCAATACTGCCTTCCACTCGAGATGACGGACGTGTACAAATCGCCCGCTCCACATTCTCCTCCTGTCGGTTTGAAGGTCGCACACTCTCTCCGGGGACATGATAGATGTAAAGCAGTCGCGTATGCGACAGTCATGTTAGCCGGCATTTCACACTCACATGGAGTTGGTTTCACCAAGCAGCGGCCCCTCGGTGATAAATAAAAGAATAAGAACATTGTCACACTAGCACACGTATTAAAAGAGAGCATGTATTTCAGATTTATGGGAGCTGGTTTATGGGGATGAGGTTTTTTAGGCTACGGAATAAGAAATGATTTTCCTGTTGCAATGTAGACCAAGTGAGATGGTGTAATATCAGTTTGTTAAGGAGCAAGGTTATCTAATTGAATTCTCTTCAAGGCTGAATTAAAATGTGGAATATATTCTATTCTATTGAAAACAGAGAAGTCCTGATATACTGTACATCATGGTAATGTTGCAATTATATCGTATAATTGTCAGGGCACTTGACATGTACCATCATTTGCTGCGCAAAGAGGAAATAAATAAAAACTACATTTGACAGCTGCTGACTTGTCATCTTTGGAAATGTACGGCATTCCTTTTAAAACTAATCTGATAGACACAACCAAAGTAAGTGTGTGTGTGTGTGTGTGTGTTTTTGTGTTTTTTCTCGTGGTAACACGCGTACGAGCCAATAAATCTGAGGTTTGCCTGACATAGGCTTTAGTAAGCACACACGCACACCAGCAGCGTGCAGGGCTTACACATGCACACAACTCACAGCATATCCATCATCATACGGAAAGTCAGCTGGCCAGTTAGTGGAAGGGGTGATGTGGGAATTGGAAAACTGGTCTAATCTCTTGGGCTAATGTGAACTGGGAGACAAGCAGCCAGGTCGCCAAATCCTTCCTCCGCCTCCCCAGATGATGGAGGAGAGGAGAGGATGTTTGTCCTGGAAAAGCTTGCTTCCTGGGGGGGGGGGGGGGTTCGATCACAGAAATAAAGAGCATGAACTGCAAAATGTCAAAAAATGACCGTCAAAGGGAAATTCAACCTTTGCTGCAAATGACCCCTTTGGTTTTGGTTTTCTCACGGCACCGACTAGTTTTGATACCTATATAGTAAACCTTTATAGTCTACTAAAGACACTTTCTTAGTTCATATATTTAAATCCTCATTTTTGCAGTTCCCCCCCCCCACCCCGACTGTTTTTCGAGCTACATACTGTATATAAACCAAATCTACCATTTTTTTTTTTCTTAACGCATCGAGATAGCCAGCATGCTTTCAACAATGGCTCGATACACAAACACCGACTTCCTCCACATTTTTCAGCACCGTCAAATCCCTAAATACACTACAGGCAAAATAGACTTCAAGCGTCGCACACAACCTCCCTTCATCTCAAACTCCTGATTTATCCCCTCTGTGCTCCCCGCATCAATATAATCCCATGCAGCCGGCCACCGTGGCAGACCGATCACGTTGCTGCCGGGCCAAAACAATATCGTCTGGAGGCACAGGGGGGCGGGGCGGATGAAAGCTGCACTGCTGCCGCCCTGTACGGGAACAACATTCAGGACATAAAGTGGCCCGTGCCACCGCAGGGATTAACTGGCAGCATGAGCCTGCGGTGCCGCTCACCCTGGTGCGACAGCGTCAACGAGGGTTTTCAAAAATGGCGCGGCCACGGCGTAAAGCGGTTCCAACCCCCGCCAAGATAAATTGGCAGATGCAGACCCAAGTTCTGCATTTCGACCACACGACCTGATCCTTGACAAATAGTTTGTATGTGTGTGTGTGTGTGTGTGTGTGTGTGTGTGCGGTTTGTATGTAGAAACAAACGTGTCATTAAGGAAATCGGGACACAGTGTGAGATTTTACGCTCATGTCGTCATGTCTCTGGCCAAAACGGCGACATTCCCTATTGGCACTAAATGACACAACGTTGCGCAGGAGACAGGTGGCTGAAATCAATGACGATGCAGCCGGGAATGATGAGAAAAGATGTCGAAAAATGGAAATAGAAAGCAAGGGCATGAAGTTACCTGGGAGGTCAGAGAGCGCTCCTCTCTCGATGATGTGCTTCCTGTACAGAGTCTTCAAAACCTTGGCGCTGCCGAACCTCTTGAACCGACTCTTCACGTTGTTGTAATACCACTCGAGGGACTGCGTTCTCAGAACCCTGCGGACAAAAACAAAAACAGAGCAAAGAGGGACGAGAGTGGGGAAGAGGGATGGGGAGAAAAAAAACAACTTGGAGTCAAAAAGAACAGAAGGCAAAGTCAACGGCTGGACTGGGATTTCAACACAATTACAGCAGGATTATAACATAACATTCAGTCCCAGGCTTTGTTTGGTGTCTGTCAATTATGAAAGTGCATATAACCAGAACTTAAGACTCGAATCAATTCCTATAAAAGTCACACAGCGCTGTGCGCATATGTCTTCATTAAATGTAAAGGTTTGCGTTTGTATTGGACTGTCCCTACCTAAATTCCTGCTCTCAGATATGAAGCAAATAATTGGCTTTAAGAGGCTCCCTCTCTCTAGCCACGAGAGTGAGGGAGGTTTCATGTGAGGCCCCGGCTGGCTTTTCCAGGCTTCTCCTCGTTTCTTGGTGTCCAGGCTGGTCGGGAGCGCAGAATAGCGATTATGTATGCCGGAATTCAATGACGGCGAGGGTCGTGAAAAGCCCTTCCGAAAAACGCGTTCCATTTGCGGCCGCGCTGTGTCGGATCTCGGGTGGAACTTTGCCAACTCTTGCGTTTGATCTTTTCCGGCGCATGTTCATGCCGCAGTCACACACACCGGTGAGCAGAAACACACAACACACAACAGGCCAACGCTGATTTACTGAAGACTATTCATTAGGAAGTGGAATATGAATTATAATGATTGTAATCCTTCGTACTGCGTTAACATTGACATAACATTGACAGAACGGCTGAACGCTCATCCGATTGAACTGCAATGGTACATACGACATCCGTCCGACTAGATCAGCAGGACGCACAGTACGTGACGCGTGAGTGTGAAAGTGTCGCATGCCTCTGCTCAATGATGAGACATGGAAGGCACCGGCCATTGTAGGAAGAGGGTGAAAATAGCCCTGCTAATAAAGGGATCCCAAGTGTCCCTGAGGCTGCATAGCCTTCCACATCCGTCCCTTTACTCCGTCTTCACCTCCCCCAACTCCTCCCTCGCTCCCTCTTTCGCGGAGGATTTATTATCCTCGGCCCCCAAGCGCCGGGGCCGCTCTATGGGCCTGACCTTCCTAATTTTATGCCGTGGGTCAACCTCGTCACTCTAATGGTGGCTGGGGAGGACGGCGCAGATATGACTCGGGCAACATACAAGCAAGGCACACACGAATCGGTTTTCACTTGTTCTCTGAAATGGGCCCGGAACCACACAACAACCTCTGAGCCACAAAGCACCTTCTCTCACAGGAAAAGGTGAGAGCAGCACAAAAGAAGCATAAACACCATAAATTCCACACCAAGACCATATAGCGTGCTTCAAACACGCGATACGGCAATAAGTGTCACTGGCGCCCCGTGACACGCCGCGCCTCGTTACACTTCCTAAGCTATGATTGGAGGATTACTGCCTGGGAGTCATGGTTAATTGACAAGCCTATTTATAGTCTATCTACAGTAGGCACGGCACATGCAAACTTTTCGTCCATTTTTAATGAGCCTCGCTTCACAGCGAGGCAAGGCTTTCCCTGCCCACAGTCTGTCAGTCAGATTGGCTCCGAATCAGAAAAGTAAATACGAACTCCAGCCCTGGCGACTGCTTGCCTCTAAGCCAACTCCATAAACTCGCTGGAATTAGCATAGATTTCCCTTTCCGAGAGTAAGCTGGATTTAGGACAGTGTGAGAAGCATCAGGATGAATGAAGCATGACAATGGTTCCCCGGAGGCATCTGATCTAAAAAGAGAGGGCGAGGGGAGGGGAGTGGAGTGGATGAGCAGAGGCTTTCAAGCAAGAGCTACACCGATGCGTGAACTTGCGCAAGTGCGCATTTCGTAACCAGGCGGGGAGATTCCCCCGATGCTCAGCTGCTGCATGAGTAAGAAAGAGGGATTCCTGGGGACGGTCCCCCGACACCGGAGCCACCCCTGCCTCCTTCATCTCTGCACTCGCCCCATCGCTCCGCCCTGCATGCAGACTCCAGGACCAACGCCTGGCTGATTAACTGCGCCTCTCCAGCCATTTGCCCCGGGCACTCCAGAGGATCAAGTTGCACACACAAATGAGGTCGAAATAAAATATGTATAGGAGTATGTCAAAGGGGCCGCAACAAAATACGCATCTGCCCAGGCAGGGTTCCTCGCCACGCGCGGCAGAGGGTGCGATTACCATAAATGACTTTCTGAGCCTTCTAATGAATCGGTTCAGCCTGCGTTGACGCGGCCGGGAAGGCGGGACAGCAGAGCAGAGGGAGAAGAGAGAGCAGCGGGGGCCCCCCCGACTACAACTGAACATCAAACAGACCCTATTCTCTTCTGAAGACCCGCGGAGTGACTGCTCTTGTTAACAGAAGAAAATAAGACAATAAATGAGATTGCTCTCGGCTCCGGGGTACGATCAAAGCCTGATGCTCGGCAAGATAAAACCCACGAGTTGTGAGGCGGTAATGAGTGAAAAGTTGGTGGAGTTGTAGTTAGTCTTGCTTTCCTTATTTGAACTCTATCATTGGCGCGCCACCGGCCAGGAAACATTAGTAGAATCGATTTTTAAAATGTGAAAGATAGTTATTGATTGTAAACAGACGTATCTGGTCGATCTGTCGGTTTTGGATAAAAAAAAAAAAATCATGAAAACTTTCACTCAGTGTCTAGTGTCGGTGGACAATAATAATAGCTATTTAGCCATTGCTTTTCGCTTGTGTAGATGTAATGAGAGGTCGTGTGGGCGTCTTTTAGTGTGAACTGCGTCGTTATTTCTTGCTGACTGCAGTTATTGCCGAGGATGACTCCTCATAAGGGTATAGGACTATAATTCCTCTGTTACTAATAACCAGAGCGGCGGGATGACTGGGTGTGTTGTTGTGCAGTATTTTGAGGAACTAAATCACACGGTGTTGTTTTGCAGTCTACGAAAGCCTTGCCAATGTTCCCGATTAAGGGGCAATATACAGGCACGGACTGTTAAAAGTGCATCAAAATTGTATTTGTTGATACTTCGTGAACAAGCAAATTCCTAAAGGGAAAGTTGATCTATATTTAGGTCACGGCCTGGGTTGTCGATATTCTACACTGCCGCCACTGATCTCCAACAGAAATATGTAAACATTATTGTTACGCTTCAAAATGAAATGTGACGCGGAGTAGGGGAGATATAACAATATAGATTCAAACTAGCTGCAAATAAGAATGAATGGACTAGAATCCACATTCCTTACCGCATCTGCAGTTGTGCAGACAAAAAATGGAAATGTGTGTGAGTACTGTATATACAGCAACATACTGTATGCATAATCTACCTACATATTTTCGCCTTTGATTTGCATATTTCCTGGAGAGATTCACTGTGTGCCGTGCCATCGGTGCGATCCGTACCACACCACTAAAGACCCTCTATCCAAATGTACTCAGTGTCGGCAGGAGGAGAGGCCGGAGGACAAAGACCAAGGTGGTGGGTCAAGTGCGGAAAAGCCTTCGGCTATTTCCAGCGAACCGGCACACGGCCATCGTAACCTGTTAGTACGCTTTAAAACAGCAACTGCTTTGCAGGAGGCAAGAAAACAACTCTCTCGTACAGCACACAACCTTTCCAGAAAGCAGCGGGAATATCGATCACCTTGCTGTGCCGCTGTGATTGACATTTTGCATAGTCCGAAGCACGGGAGCGTAAAAAGAACTCCAACTGGGAAATGAGGGTGGGTCGACCGGCTCGTCTCTTCTTACTTTACCTCCACCGTCTTCGGCACCAAAAATGCAGGCAAAATCCAAAACCTCAATGACACAAAGCGCACTCGTGCTCGTTCGGCAGGTCAATTTAGGGAGGGACTTTTTTTTTGTTGTTGTTGAGGGAGAACGTTTGCCCCTTGCGGTGTATGGTCAGATCACTATAGAGTTTAGAGAGACTGAGTGTCCCTTTCTAAAAGCCAGCAGCTGGCGGGCTCCCCCGTGCAGAGCAGGGGATCATTCAATGAACAAATCTCTACGACGGGGGACACATTTGCATTGCGTGCATTAAAGTTGGACCAGCTTCGACTGCGTTTCCGTTTGCACCGCAACATGTGGGGAGCTGCTGAAGGTTCACAGGGAGGTGTTCTGCTGCGTTCACTTAATTCTGCTGCGTCTCCTAAATTTAGGAGCCGCACGGCCCCCGGCAGCAATCCGGCAATTTACCCCGCCGTCTCTCCGAGACCTTAAGCTGCCACCTTTCCTTCCTCCTCCTTACTCTGTCTTTCCCTCCGCTTCTCTGTCACCCCGCTCTCTCGTTGCACCTTGACAATCCAGGGTGCTGCAGATGAATGTGCATGTGGCACTGTGTGGAGGACTGGAGATGAGTTACATCCAGAGACAGTGCTCTCAGACAGGCCATGGGCAGAGGGGCCAGAAGTGAATTACAACCTGCTCACGCCGTGTCTCGTTTCCTTGAGCAGTCATTCTCGGAGTCGGGCCATCAGAGCTGGAGCATTGCACCAACACACAACCAATGTAGGTTCCACACGATTGTCAGCTAATCGAAGAAAAAAAGAGGATAAGATAATAGTCTCATCATTACTCTGTTCTTGAAAACGTTCTATCCCATCCAACGCTTTATAATGAGACAATTGGAGCACTGGCTATAAAAGACATAAAAAATTTAAAACTCAGGACCGAAAAAAAAAACGAAACAAATTCTCACCACATGACTGCTGCCTCAACCCGTGTCTTCAAACAACCAAAACAGAATGGGACATGATTTTTAATTTTTTTTTTTCCTTCTACGCTATGAATCACCAAGCTTACGCGGCACAATCTGACATGCCTCGGATGATATCGTGCAATCTGACACAGGTTAAGAACAACATTTTATTGGACCCATCTGGCACGGTGAGACGCGCAGTAAATATACACCGTCGTAGATCTCGATGTCTTTAGGCCACAGTGACACTGAAGCTGCAGCGAATTCAGTTTATATTCCGAGGAATATGATTATATTGTTAACGTCAATCTGTGTGGAATAGAATAGAATTGTAATCCTGCATTTGAAACAATTTGCTCGAGGCACGGACAACAATTTGGTCAGTTGACGTGGACTTGTCGGCGTGCCGCTGCACATGTGGCTCATTTCCGACGGAAGCTCTTGTTAAAATGACATCAGGTAAAGTGGTCACTTTGAGACACTCGACTGAGACCTACAGCTGTTTTTATTATTATATCATATATTTCAGCATATGGGAAAGGGAAATAATCGGCTCTTAGCCTCATGCCTCATGCACAGCCGGAGCGCGTGGGATTTTCAGGGTTAGCATGCAGAGAGGCAGAGCTCTGCAGCAGCCCGGCAGTGTGGGAAACGAAGGGAAAGAACACACTGCGGTTATGCTTTCCGCCAATCGAGTGTCCAACAAGTTATTCTGTGTGCATAATAAGAACGGCAGCACGCTGCGGCATTTAGCTGAACTATTGCGTGGAACAGAAATTCACGAAGGGGGTCAATACGACAAGAGGGCTGAGAGATGCAAAAGAACAGAATGACTTCGCCAGACATTTACCAAAGAAATGTCTGGTGAAAGAGGTGCAAACCTCCGGATCATAAAACCTGAACACATGTTTTGTTGGGTTATTTTAGGTCACAGTTGAGTTGAGGCTGGTTTTTATCTTTGTAATATCATCGCCTCGGACAGGAAATGAAAACCCACTGAAATAACGGGATTTTAGAGATTACACACTTGGTGCAAGTGGATGCTTTAAAAAAAACAAAATTCCTATTTTTTCAACCTCACCACATTTAAGATGGGAGGGTCCTTGTGTGACTCGGCTTTTGTTGAGGTTGTTCTGTGTGCCAATACCCCAATACAATTTAAACCAAAAGAAAAAAAATGCTCAACTCCCCTGACCCTGTGCGCTGACGAATCAGAGCTGAGCTGAATGATAATGTAACATGAATGTTTGCGCATCGAAACAGAATGATGGAATGAATGAGGCGCCGGGCAAAGTTCATTAGCCGGTTTAAAATACACAAGTCAATGTGAGGAAAGGACAAATGGGACAAACAGTGGATTAACACACTGAAGCTGTGGTCTATCGGTCTGAAAAGCCGGTCAGGAAGCAGGAACATCCTGACAACACCACGCCACTTACACTGATGTCACCTGTTTGAGACTGAAGACAAGCAGGCCAGACGAGGAGAGGGGAAAAGAAAGGGCTAAGGACACAACGTTTTCAGAAGAAAAAAAACGGCGTGGACTGGAATGTGGTTCTTCTTGGGGATCTATTTTTAGAGGTCCCCACTCAAAGCACATCCCCAGTCTCTTTAATCCATGTGAATCGATCTTCAATGGAGTAGCGGGGGATGCAGGGAGACCATCTTTGGCTGCAGTCGCTCTTTCAGGAGCTCTCCGAGTGTGTGTGTGTGTGTGTGTGTGTGTGCGCGTGGTTGATAAGCCGGGAAGCTGTGAGAGAGCGTTTTCCTCTTTTGCCACAGAGGAAGAAGAAGAGGATATGATATTGGAAGGGGGTTTTCGCAGAGGGTTGCCGAACGGCTCAAGACAACAAGGTTTGACATTTGTTGGCAGGCACCTGTCCAAAGCGACCTCGGGAAAAGTTGATAAGAATGGAAATGTCAATGTTCAGCTCACTTCCTTTTTGCATGATGGGAAACTGTCTGTAAATCTCCATCTGCCCGAGGAGGGGTATAAAAAAAAACAAAAAAAAAACGCTGCAGATTTTAAAAGGGTGCAGGTTTTGATTGTGTTGCACCGAGAGAGCATCTGTACTTAGCTTTAATACAGCTCTCAATAATGCACCGATGTCATTTATAACATAAGCCGAGCTTTTATTGTTCCATACACCAGAGAGGCCAAATGCAGTGGCCGAGAAATGAGATTAACACGGAGTATTTGCAGTGTTTTAAGTGCAGACGGTGGCCTGTCAGAGATGGGAACACTGTAATGCTTTATGTCTGAAATCCAGACACAAAGGGGGAATAAAAACTCAGAAGACTCGGGGAAGCAAATGGCTTCAAAAATCCATATCCAGCCAAATCGGATCACCCACGCCAGCGTGTCTGCCTCTATTTGAAAGGGCATCGCACGGACGCTCCGCTCCGGAGACCTCCGCATTCCTCTGATAAAGATAAAGACGTTTTAATAGTGCACAACGCACCGGCCCCTGTTACGTTTAAGTGAGCGTTTTCTCTGTTATCATGCGAGAAAGGGCCACGCGCTCCCCCTCCCCTGAGGGGTGTTCCATGAGCGCAAAGGCAGCCCAAAAGGAGGCCATAAAGTTATCCATTTCAGAATTCAGAAATTAGCCAACCAGTGAACGGCCCAATTTCCCCAAACAGGCCTCTGGGCTGCCCTTCAACCAGGGAGCAGTTCCCATCCGGTTGGCCACACAACACCAACCAAGAAACAAAGATCATCGCTGCGACAGCAGACGCCTCCTACAATTCCGTGCACTCTGCTGGGATTACGCTGCCGCTTACAAATACTGTGTGTTGCGTTTGCAAATACATGTAAAAGATAAAAAGCTTGAATGATTTGTTTCAATAATGGGAAAAGAAAACTGCCTGCTAATTTAGCACCATTTCCTCTCACTCTCTTCCGCATTGGGCCAATGATTATTTGAATCAATCAGGGAATAAATGACTCGTCGAGCTGTGTAAATGAAAGACTGCTCCCCCAGGAACGGTGCTGGAATGTGCATTGTGGAAATATACGTTGTGTTTCCCACAGAGAACTCTTTTTGCACAACGTAGCCACACAAAAAAAGGAACAAAAACATTGATACATGGGTGCAATCGCCCACCATTAAGATGTGGGCCGTCCACTATGCTGCTCCAGAGAGAATAACTAATGTGCATCCATTATGGGCCAAGAACGTCTAAACCACACACACACAAAAAAAAAACTTTTCAATGTGTGGGCTGAATGGTAAAGGTGCACCCCGCAATAGCGCGAATGCCTTGGCCCCCCGGTTTGACTGGCGGATAATTAGAAGGCAGTTGTTTTCAACATTAGTTCTACTGCGGCGAAATTCTGTCTGTTGGATAATCACACAACAGCAGGCATGACGGCAACAACAGACAATTACTCACAACTTGGCCTCGCATGATGTAAGACTATCCAATCCGATGCAGACTGTATCTTACCTATCCCTACAAAAGGTACAACCCAAAAAAAAGCAGGTAGTTCAGGTGTATTGCCGCAGTGGCATTGTGTTGTGTGTTGTTGTTGTTGTTGTTGTTGTTGTTGTTGTTGTGTGGGCCAAGGAACACAATTGGCTGTGTTTACAGACCGGGAAGCCAGACAGGGTTGTTTTCCTGGCATGGTGTGCAAAGACGCGGCCACATTGTGCATCAGTCTCTCGCCGAGGCAGAAAGAAATTAAAGAGTGCGTTTCACCGACAGATCCAGCTGGCTCTCGGGTCGGTCAGCAGCGCCATTACCCAACATGCTCATTTGCATGGCCGGAAGACAGCCAGGGGGAAAAAAAAAAAACAGCGTTGCGAAACTGTGTGCGCAAAACGAGTTTGAAAATGTGGAGGAGGGTGGGGGGGGATGGGAGTAATTATTCTTGTGATGACACCATCTGCATAACTCTCATACTGTTTAAAATGTACGGTGCTCTACTCAATGTTTCTTTATTACCTCCATCTGAATCATTACATCACATCCTCTTTTTTTTTTTTTTTGCCGTGCCGAATCCGGGGCAGCTCCGTTGCACTGAGGGCGCATGTGACCACAACTTGAGCTCTGGTACAGGGCGAAACTACACCGTGCGCGGCTCAGTCTGGCAGACAGGGCGTGGGAGACAGATAACGATGAATCATTGATGCTCAGTGCGCAGAGCGCAAACACAACGCACAAACGCCTAAACGCACCAGGCACGCACACACATCCAACACACCCACCCTTTTTGGCATTCACCTTGTTTTTCCGCCGCGCCGTCACCGATTTTGTGGGGACGGGAAACGGGTGGAACGGTGAGATTGGGAGGACAACAGAAGAGGAGAAATACCACGAATAACGGCTCCATCACGGCACTTTTGTGCCTTAGGGTTTTATGTCTTATGCCCCTGGTTACTTCCTCCAAGCTTAACCTGATATCTGACCAATAAAAGTTGGAGAGAGAGTTTTCGGTTTTTAAATTGGCCCAATTGTTATATATAAAAAAAAAAAAACAAGTTCCTGCCTTAATGTAGGCGATGCCGTTCAGGCTGTGCCGGTGCAGTCGCGCAAACGTGGCAACTGTGTAATCAGCCTAGAGAGCCTGTGAGAAAAGGGCGTGGACTGGTGATGGTGTGAGGATAACAGATTGCATGTGGAGATGGACGCCGTATAGATGAAAAACAGTGTCATCCATCAACCGATGGCCCCCGTGACAGTCGACCCTACTGAGCATGATTTACAGATCACAATATCAGCCTGGGTAGGGTTTATCCCAGAGTGAGTAGACAAAATGTAGCCTTTTAACTATTTTACCATGTCCAGCTATCTATCCAGCTATCTGTCCATCAGATCCTATCTGTTGGGATAATAAATCCATCAACAGCAGGATCGGAGGTGCCCGAGGCCAAAACATCCCACGGCAAAACAATGTCGCCCCTGAACACTATGAACATGGGAACAGCAGATAATAACTGGAACAAAGATCATCTGAGGTTACAAGGTAAGGGGATTGTACAAGTTCACCTATTAAGCTGATTTGAATGACCAGTGTACGGCACGCCGCTGTTTCAGCTTCTGCCTGGCTGCTGTTCTTATTCCAACTCGGCTTTGCTCCTTCGTATGAGCCTCTGCCCTCTCTCTCTCTCTCTCTCTCTCCCGTCGGGGCGCAAACACAGGCGTACCGAGTACTCCAGGCCAGGGTGCGGGACCATTGCATTATTCACACTAATGTGGTCACACTGAGTAATTGAAGCCACGAGGAGGGGGAGGCGTGCGAGGCCCCCGCTCACTCTCTCGCTGTCTCACTGCCTCTCGGCGGAAACGGTTTTGATCGTGATCAATGACCTCCGAGGGAGATCGGTGTGCAGACATCGAGGTGACGCTCGTCATCCGAGGGCGAAGGAGGCCAGCAGATGGATAAGCATGCCCGTTGCTGAAATCACGCCGCCCTTTCCACGCATGGAAAACACATTGATCACTCTGCACAATGATGACAAAAGAAGCAAATAACAAATCTAATCCAGTGACATCTAATCTTAAAGTGATGCCCTTTTTGTCAGTCAAAAAGAGAGTGATCTATAATACCCAAAAGTCACTAATAGAACAGAAACCAACCCAACTCTCAAACAATATTTGACATTGGCCAAGAGGAAGCAGTTAAAAAGTAATCATGGAGGTATCAGGTTTCTACTATGTAGCGGCAATGTCCCCAGTTTGGCCTTTTTTTTGCAGAAAAAACCTTTGAAATGAATGTCCACTCACGATCAAAGAGAAGAGACCACAGCCAAGGCAGGTTGGAAAGAGGGAGGTGTTTTGGTGTGCGTGTGTGTGTGTTGTGTGCCATGTGGAGGTGGTGAGTAAAGAGATTAGCGAGCATGACGACGAGCTCGCCCGATGATGTGTGGCCCTCACTCTGCTGCAATCCTTCCCGGGCCTCCCGTGTTTGTCCCCTTGTGTCTTCCATGCTGTGTTTGTACTCCTACAATCCCGTGTGTGTGTGTGTGTGTGTGTGCGCGTGCGCCTGAGTAAGCCTTTTGCGGCTGATCATTTGGCCTAAATGTTGTGTTATACTCCCGCGTCTGAGGGACGATATGTGTGTGTGTGTGTGCGTGCGTGCGTGTGCGTGTTGGATGTAGACTGCAGAGATTTGTGCTTATCTGCCTGCGGCTATTTGGGGCGCTGACACCAGGGGAGACCATTACATTGGCGCATGGAGGCAGTTATAAATATATATATATATATATGTGTGATATTTACCAAACTGAGAGAGAGGAGGCAGGCAGATTCAGAGGGTGTCTAAGTCACACAACTGAGACCAATTTACCCAAGATGGCCACATTTCAGAAAGTCTTGAAATAAAGACAAACAGACATGTGCATCCTGTGGCTGCTTGGCAGTGTGTGAGTATAGATGTATAATAAGAGATTCAGACAGTGAGAGCGAGAGCGAGAGCGAGAGCGAGAGAGAGAGCGAGAGCGAGAGAGAGAGAGAGAGACCTTCATTCAAAATGCATGAACCCAGTCAGGCAGTCACTAAACAACGTGCAAGGTTTCAATGGTTCACCTCTTCAGGTGAGAGCAGATACGCTTGACACAAATGGCCTTTCGTGGCAAAAGTGCGGCACTAACACATAGCGGTGTGTTGGGAGTCCTCGCGAAGCCAACTCTTTCTGTGGAGTGAATAGATAAGTCAACTCGAGGATGTCAAACGGGCAGGGGGGGGGGGGGTGTCTCGGTGTCACGGGGGGGGGGGGGGGGGGGGGGGGGTGTCTCAACTTCAGCGAGAAACACTGCCGCAACATGAAAGGGACCACTCTTTCAGGACGCCCAAAATTGCAATCGATGCCGTGCTTACAGAGCAGAGCCACAAAGTAGGTTCGTCGTATGGAAAACTGCGGACGGCGGCCTAACATTACAGTGGTGCATTTGTGCACCTGTTTGTGTGCACACCGTGCTTTACTTTGTGTTTGCCTGAAGGCGCCAACTGGATAGGCGCGCGCGCGCGTGCCTGCGAGTCATAGCGGCAGCCCCGATGCGAACGACTGCTTTGATCCTGTTCGAAATCAAACGCCGCCACCCGGGGTCCCCTGCTGCTGATGCTCTGAACAAACAGCCCAAAAGACTGAGGCAGAAAGAGAGGGAGAGAGAGATAGGGAGGGAAATAATCCGGGGGTTCCTGTTGGTGGGTCCTGGACCACTGGGTGTTTCTGCTGAACCGCAGCTACCTGCTGCAAGATGTCTTGCGGAGTTTGAGATACCAACAGCTTACTAATACTGAAATGTAAGCATTCATTTTTTAAGCGTAGGCATTTTGTGAGCAGCAGGCCCAAAGCACACGTCTGCGATCGTGCGGCCAAAGTCAAAGTCAGTCCACGGTAAACACCTGGAGCCCGTTTGCTGTTTTTTTTGTTTTTAGAACAAACCCACAACATAGAGTGCGTGAAATGATGACAAATGCTCTGCCTCTGTACGTTTCGGGAAATAATCTATGAATACAGCGATGGACCAAATAATACTAAGGGTATTTTATCAACACCAAACAACAGTATTGCGTTGTACGCAGCAGGACCAAAGCGATGCCAGGCGTTCCTCTCACATTGTCGCTCACCGGGTCGTGAACAAAAGCACACAGGGAACCGGTCAGCCTGAATGACGCCGGGTGGATCAAGCAGCCCTCCGCCGCTCGGGTGGGGAAATCACGACCAAACAAGGTGAGCAGAGTGCAGCCAGCTCTGCCGCAAAGCACCCGCTAAGCCTCATTTAAAGCGCTGAGAAATGGGAGAAGGGGTGCAAGGAGACAGAGGCCCGGAGCAATGAGCAGCCATTGATATGCAGCAGAGTGAGAGAGAGAGAGAGAGAGAGAGAGAGAGAGAGAGAGAGAGAGAGAGAGAGAGAGAGAGAGAGAGGGAGCAATAAGAGTGTGTACGTCCACCATCCCTCGCTGCTCCGGTGGTACAGGGGGGAGTGGGATTCTGACATTACCATATACCGGTAATTGTTACTCATTTAAACTGCCGCCACTTCCCAGAATGCTCAGAGCATGTGCGAGACATGTGCACTGGCTTCAAAGACAACTACCAGCCCTTCTTGGTCCGTAACTTCATCGAGATGTGATCGAGCAGTGTTATGATTCTGAAACAAAGACAAGACCGCAAACGTCCGCAGCACATCTTATTTCATGGTCCCTCCCAGGGGCCCGCCTATATTGAGCTTCCGTTGCATTCGCCACCATATAGAAATGACACAATTATTATAATGGTGTCTTTATGTAAACCGGAGACAGTTACCCTCCAAAGCAGTCATCTTACCGGGGGAAATATTGTCAAATGTTCAAAGTATATGTGGGAAAACTAGGCTACGAAAGAATAATTCTCCTTCATAAAAAAAAAGCGTGGGGGGTGTGGGTTGACAACCAAGAAATGTGCAATGAGTATGACATTCCTGTGGTATCCAATATCTTATTTCCTTCATGTCGCAGAGAGTTCAGCAGCTCAGACCGTGTGATCTGCCCGAGGGAGGCAGGGGGGCGCAAGAGGCCGGGAATAAGTGAGCGGGGAAGTTAAGGGGGGGTTTATTATATTTTTAATCAACCATTTTCCTAATTAGAAAGAAGAGACCCACTTCATTCATCTGACAATCGTGCCGCACACAAACCAGCCTGCCAGCACACCTGGTTGAAGGACACGCGGGTTTATCCCGATGTGTTTTTTTTTTTTTTTTTTTTTACTGATCACATCTGCAAAAGCAGCCGCTGTTGCCCCGAGTGAGGTTTCAGCGCATCTATGTGCAGTGGTCACTGGGAATACGAGGCGAATCCTCGGTAAATGTTTGTAGGTGGATTCAAAGTCGTGACCTCTAATGCCAATGATTGAAACATGACTTGGACTTGCGCTCTTAAACAGCACCACAGTGCACTGAAGCCGGATCAAAGAGTTTCTGCAAATAAATCCTGATTTTACTCGATGGGAAGTGGAGTTCATCTGGCAGATTTAACAGCTGCCAAGACAAAGATTTCCTTTTCACATAATGTTATTTTTAAAACCTGCAACTGCGCAGCATTGTGCTGTGGTTGTCCCACGTTATTGGAAAAGGGGGGGGGGGCGGAGTGTAACGTCGGCTGCCTTTCCGTGGTGGGCTTGGCGGTGGGAATGGCAGACCACACTGTTGATACTCACTGCAACAGTGCTCAGGATTATATTATGTGACTGCATGACATCCTAACATCCCTTCCTCGGTAATTACAATTTTCATATAAAAACAGGGACAAATTGATTATATACAATACAAATTACTCATTTGAAAGGTAACTTGAACTGCAGCCTAGGTCTAAGAGAATTAAAATCAATGGATGAGATATTGATCTTGAATGGGGCGCAGTACTGGATGCGAGGCCACCACAATGCGTTATGGGGTGTTACCTTCAACTCGCTCCCCTCCCGTGGCAACCACAGCGCGCGTCTCCAATCCCACTAACCCACCAGGAAAACAACGAAGAGATTTAGCGTCTGTTCTGATCCACCTTGGTGCACAAAACAATTTAGGAATCATGGAGATTTCCAATCACCTCTGTGCGGCGGGCCTGCTGCGCGGGCACCGGGGGCCACGGCCGACCCCATTCACGCGGCATGGCGGCCGGTTACGTCGATCGTGAAGCGGCGGGTACCCGTCAGAGAAAACTGCAGACCCCGCTGCCTCATTGCAACCGCTGGACACGGAGTGGCACTCCGATCCCAGCTGTGACGGATTCATTCAAAGCCACCGGGCGTGCACACGGAGGAGGCCCGTGAGCCGTGGGGCGACCAGTGATGTCAGAGAGTCATCAATGACTCAGAGCCAAAACTCCAAAATAACACAAAGCGCTATTCCCACCACTGACGGGAACCAACACAGCCACAAGAGTAAACATTCCAGAAGCGTTGTGTGTCTGCGTCTATCTGCGTGCGTGTGCGCACTCGCATGTTTACTGGAACAGCCGTGATTTATCACCCGCTATAGAGCCTCGTCCCCTACAGAGAAAAATGCTTTCATTGGAACACAAGGGTCACGCGACGGAGGAGCAGTTACGACGCAGCCCCCCCCCCCCCCCCAGCCCCCCCCCCCCCCCCACACACACACGGGTACACACTCAGTCGAAACCCATAGACACCCTATGGCACACACAAAAAAAAGTGCACGTACACACAGATTTTGCCTCAAGGCTTGAAAACTCAGCAGTAATTAGATTTACAGGAAACTCTGCATTGGCTAAATTTGAACAGGGCTTCACGTCGAGTCCAAACGAATGAGAAGCAAGTATTTAAAATGCTAAACCCGGGACCACCAGGAGTCGTCTGGACCAGAAACACCACAAACGGAGGGTGGTCTGTGTGTGTTAATTGCACTCACAGACCACCCTCTGTTAGTCTCGGCTGCGGCGCCCGACTACGTGCATCAAGTGCACCATCAAGTGTTGCAATCGAGTGCTGGCTCCGGTGTCGGCCGGGCTCCGCATGAGGCAGGGTCGCCAAGGGAGGATGCACAGGAAGGAGGAGAGGAGATCGACGGATGAGTAACGCGGGTCAACAAGTTCTTCAAGCTTTTTGAGTGCCCTGGAAAAAAAGACTCCTGCCTGCATGGAAATGTCCAGAGATGCTACTCACCCAACTTTGCGTTCTAACTAGACAGAAATAGCTCTTTATAAACCCTGAGCACGTTCACGTGGACGTGGCAGAATTGAAAAAAAGAAAGAGAGAAAAGTATTTGCGACTATATGGTCTCCCGGAAATGTTCCACACTGCAAATTGATAACGCTGCAGCGCGACGAATGAGGCGCTGATGAAAAAACACACCGCAATACATCTCGCCATCGGTCGCTCCTCCAGCCGCCGAAAGGCCAGCGAAAAAACGGAGCAGACAGGCAGCGGAGGACACGCAAATGCGTGCGTTTCACCTGCGGGCCGCCGCCGCCGCAGGGCACACCCTTCCTGTCTCCGACCAGAGCTGCTCACTGATAAAAATACCCCCGCAAAAGGAGGACAGCGGGGGGGGGGGAAATGACGCCGTGCCTTTCCGAGCCGCAGGTGCTCGTCTCACAGCGGCAAACGAGTTCACAGAGTTGACAGCACACCGCTGCTATTGTTGTGGGAATAACGTCGGCGTATTGAAATGAATATCCGTGCGCACCAAAAGCACATATAAGCAAGACTGAAGACCACCGGGATCCCCACTCTCGTGCATGGAGGAAGCGGACAAACAGAGTAGGCCTGAAACAAACAAAAAAAAAAAAAGAAGAAGAAAGGGCTGTGGCTTTGTCTTCTGAAAGAGATCAGTAAAGTAGTGAGGGGATTTTTTTTTTTCTCTCTCTCTGAAGAGCTCAGAGAATTTCATTACCGCAGCGTATAAGGGGATTCATTCAAGTGATAAAACATCCACAGTATTATTCCTTTAAATCCACAGAAGAGGAAAAACAGGGGAAGTAACGTATAATACCTGTACGCTGTGTGCTGCAATACGTATTAAACATTCTCTAGCCGCTGACGCACCCTCTGTTGTGTTGAACGGAAGAATTTTCCAGCCGTACAAGGGGAGGATTTACATGATCAGGCCGCAAAACTGGTACATCTCTGTGGCTGTGAACGACGCTGATGACTACCTGGATTATCCCCGAGACTGACAGCCAGTCTGCTGATATCTGCGTCCGTCCTCTCTCTCTCTCTCTCTCTCTCTCAAAACACCCACTGTGTGTGCTTTTTGTGTGTGTGTTTGCGTGTACATTGAGGAGAGTATAGGTCTGCGGCCGATGCCATAATCTCCTCGCAATCATACATTAGAACGAGCTTATGAAAGCCATAAAGTGGTAAGGTCAGTTTGTCACTTTGGTGTATTGCGCGCACACACACACGAGCACACACATGCACACATGCAAATACACACACATACTGTATATATATATATATATATGCTATGGTCTGGGGACTATATAGGGGAGGCAGCGCCAATCCATTTCAGCAGATTAAGTGCCGAGTGAGGTGCAGTAGCTCAAATGTAAATGGGATGTGGAAAATGGAGACTTCATCAGGTAGAGAGAGCGAGAGAGAGAGAGGAGTGGGGACGTGGCGGAGAGACGGAGAGCTAGAATATAAAAGGATGAGGATGGGACGGAAAATAAAAAGACAAAGACGGACGAGGAAATGGAGAAAGGGGGAAGTAAAGCCGCATGAGGATTTGAGAGTCAGTCCAAGAAATGAGGCGAATGTCATTTTCATTTTTTATAATTGGGCCAGGTACCTTGCTTTCTCTGACATTCCCGTGTCCCCGCAGCCCCGCCCCTTTTCTCTCTTGACCTTCATCTTCCTGTATCTCCTGCTATTCCACTTTAGCATTCCTCCCCAATGCTTTGGGTTCACAGCCACACACAGTGTCCACTGAAATTGTTTGGACGCCTCGATTAAAATTTAATTAATAATTAAAATTGTGCGCGTGTGTTGACGAGTGTAGATTGTTTCGCCGTTTGTGGACCAAGTGCTGGGGGATGCCATTAATCTCAAGAGACTGCAAACGGTCACACGTGTCCAACTCACTCAGGTGGGAAAACTGTGTTTGGTGTGTGTGTGTGTGTGTGTTTGTGTTTGTTTGGTTTACAAGAGAAGAGTTATGACAAATCCACTTTTCAATATTTAGACACATCATACAGCCACTCAATGGCATCTCAAGTACAGCCTCTGCTCATGAAGGTTTACACACACACACACACCCACACGCACAAGCACGCACGCACGCACGCACGCACACACGCACACACACGCACGCACGCACGCCTATTCTCATGTGCAGCCATCCACGTGTGGTTGACTTTTGTCTCCGAGTTTATCCATGTGTGTGATGATTAAAAAAAACCTATTCCCCTCCACGCGTCACCCGTGAGCAGCGTGGCCGAATACTGACGGACAGCCGGTGAGGCCATTTGGCGTTCTGTTCCCTCATGATTCAATGTTGAATTCAATTTCAGCAGAATTCCTTCGATGACTAAATAGTCACATTTCCTTCAGCTCGATGTGGACTTTTGGTGTATTCCGTGTCATTTACTATCCCCATTAAATAAGACCAATGGACTTGCAATTATTTCCCAATCTCCTATGAATAAGCATACAGCAATAATGTACTACAGCGGTAAACTAGAAACCATTTCCCCAAAACATTTTTTTTTGGGGGGGGGGGCTTCTCTTGTGCAAGCTGTAAATCACTGTTCCAAGTGACAGGACTCCACCCGGAGAGGGAGAGAGAGAGAGAGAGAGTAATTCATGCTAAAACCAGATTTAAGCCCGTTTAATGCGCTAATGAAAAGTGCTGTATTTATATGTGGCTGGTACTCAGCAGTGTTGTGACATCAGGCCCATCTGTGACTCAGTCTAAACCCCAAATGAGAACATTAAAGGGCCCCAGGCGGAGACACACACACACACACACAGAGATAGGAGTGGAGGAGAGTGTGAGAGGGGAGATGATCAATGCAAAACCACGCCACCTCTCCTGACTGCCATCTTTCCTAGCCTTCCTCCTCTACACCGTCTCTGCCACTCCTCCTCCTCCTCCTCCTCCTCCTACACCAGCACTCAGGGCAGCGGGTCTCACTGGAAACAGCATGCAGCGAAAATCAATGACCGAAGAAAAATAAAAAGATGGAGCGAGGGGGGCTGAGGGGTAAGAAATAAGGCCAAAATGGAGGGGCAGCACATGTTTTGACAGCTTTGTCGAGGTCACTGTCAGATTGCTGTCCTCCTCCTTCTTCTTCAAGCGCACAAACGGACACAAAGTCCAAAATACGCCGCCAGCAACATCTGCATGGCTATCGTCTTTGCCCCGTTGCTTGTGACGTTCATAGTATCACATTGCATTGTCTGCTTTTGTCTTTCGGTTTGTCTGCTTTATTACCAAGCAGCGTAATACCTGACAGCTTACGTATGCAGCGCTCAGGAAATAAAATACTTCCCTAAAAGCGATGTCAGTGCCCCACGTAGACCTTCAAACAGGACTCATTACAGTCACGCATATTCATATCAAATTCCAATCTCGTAATTCATTTACCCACACATTCACACACACTCCGTGTGACAGTGTTATTCACCAACCCAACATTGCTGCAGAGAGAGGTTAACATCCATCCAATGGCGATTCGGGGGTACTATAACAATTCCCAAAGCTTTGGGCAGACGTGCATGCATAAGCCACCTCGACGGACACATACACACCTACACAAACGAGAACCCAGCTGTAGCGCATTCCCTATGCTCTTTGCCCATTGTTTTCTCTTGTTATCTATAAATCGTGAAGCTTGGTTCTGTTGGTCTTTTCTCTAAAATGCGCAATATTTACTTTGTTAGCAGGCATGTGACCAGGGGACTGAAACAACCGGGATGAAAGAAAGAAAGGAAAAAAAAAAAAAAAAAAAAAAAGATTCCGTAAACCAACGTTTCCCCGCTAGAAATAAGATTTGTACGGCAAAAATCAAAACGCTTGAAAGAAACCAAAACTGACACACGCCTAATTATTCATCTTCCCCTACCGTGCTGCTGCTCCATCTGTTTGTCTGTCTGTTTACAGCGGTGTACATATTCCCTTTTCAAACGTTCCCCTCCATTTCTTCTTCATCTTCTACTCGCCTTTTCATTTACGCCTCCCCGAACGGCTCCCCATCGCTCCCCTCCTTTGCTGTGAAACAAGCGCTGATGCTTCAAAAGACAGAAAAAAAAAAACCCCGAGCTGAAAGTATTAACTTCCCATTCGAAACGAGCATAGAGTTTAAAAACATTGAAAAAACAAATGTTTAGAAACACCCGTAAAGCATCCATCCTTGCAGCGCCGACTCCGCCAAAGTCACTTTTTTACCCCTCGCATCTGCCTCCTCCCAATATTCCCCACACCTCTTATTCCCCACACCTCCCACCCCCCCCCCCCCCCCCCCCCCCCACCAATTTTTATTTATGTTTTAATCCACCCTACTTTTCCCCCTTTCATTGTCGTCCAATCAACCAACCCCCAGCTTCTCCCGTATCTCTCATCCCCATTCATTCCTCTGCTAATACTCTTATCTCTCCCGTTTCCCGCCAGCCCCCCCCTCCCCCCACCCCCCCCCCCCCCCCCCACCAATTTTTATTTATGTTTTAATCCACCCTACTTTTCCCCCTTTCATTGTCGTCCAATCAACCAACCCCCAGTTTCTCCCGTATCTCTCATCCCCATTCATTCCTCTGCTAATACTCTTATCTCTCCCGTTTCCCGCCAGCGTGCATGTGAATGTGTGTATGCGTGTGTTACGCGTGTGCAAACACTAACCTGCCCTTCTGGCACGCGGAGCACAGCCAGGCTTTGTCCTTCTTGTTGTAGGTGCAGCAGGTCTTGCAGACGTTGTACTGGCAGTCCAGGCACTGGCGCTTGGGGTTGAGCAGGAAGGTGAAGGGCGCGCAGCAGCGGATGCAGCAGTGCTCGTTGAAACGATGCTGCTTGGAGAGGATGGAGCATCTGCTGCCTTCCTCCGCCAGCTCCTGCTTCATCTCACTGAGAGCGAGCGAGCGAGAGAGAGAGAGAGAGAGAGAGAGAGAGGGAGGGGGAGAGGATAGGATAGGAGAGGGAGGGGGAGACAGAGCGAGAGGGCGGTTAACGCCTGGTCGAGAGGTAGAAACGCGGAGCACGTTGATGTGGAATAATTGAAGAAGCCGTGGCAAATGAAAAATTAAAAGGAGGGGGGGTGGTGATATAAAAAAGAGGAGGGGGGAGGGCAGCGGGGGTCATGTGTTGGCTGAAAACACTTCCCCGCACCACGTCTCTAATTCTCTCCCACGCTCGCTCTCTCTCTCTTTCACTGATTCTGTGGAATTAATGCGATGGCTGGCATTTCAAATTGGGAGGACCTGTCGTGCCTTGTTTGTCCGCATCAGTCACAACACAGCCGAGGAAGTGGACGCGGCGCACATCTTCTGCATCCTCCACGGAGAAAGCATTGTATCGTCCTCGATAGAGACATTCGGACGATGAGAATAATAACAAGCCGTTGGCATGGTGCCAACTTGAAGGTCACAAAAAGTGGGTTGAATGAGAAGTCTCATAGTGGAGAGCTTCAAGGGCTCCAGTCCAAAAAATCCATCTTAAAAGCACAATGACGACGAAGGACTTAACTAATCGTAACGCCTGAGAGAATTCTTCCCACTAATGAACTATTGTATTATAGTGTGAAATACTTGACCAAAGCTCGTTTCATAAAAAGAATCCACAGCCATAGCCCACATTGGCAGAACATGTGCAATATTTGCTCATTTTCACCATATTTTGCTCAGTACTTATACGTTTCTATAAGTTTTCTTATTTGAGGCTTGATGAAAGTAATGTTATTCAGTGTTTTAACAAGTAAAGCGGCTCTCACTGGCGTGTTCACATAAATTATGCACATGGGTTTCTGTCCTCGGTAAGGTTTTGTGCTGACAGGGCAGAGCACCAGTCAGAGGTTACAATAAATGATGGTAATGTTTTTGTTTTTTTTGCATTGGTATCATCAGAACCCATTACACTAGTGTAAATTATATTCAAAACAATGCAGACGGAGGAGGTGGAATTAGGTGTGAATGGAGGCTGAGGCGCAGTGGTGGAAGCTTTGCTGCTGGGAAGGTGTGAAAGTGAGTGAAATGGGCAGCGAGTAAATAATTCAAGCTGCTCCTCTATACACTACTCGCAGCCAGATGACCACATACAGACACACAGAGACGGTAACCTAAACATGTACCATAAAACACTGAGTCCCCCGAGGAAAAAATCGAGTGGAGAGCGAAACAGCATGCTGAGTGAAGCATATTGTGAATTTCCTGTGTGTAAAAATGTGTACGTATGGCGTGTGGAGTGGGTGGGTGGCATCGCGATCGCCCACTTCCTATCGTTATCAACGTTGCTCCTCATGCGGATCTACTGCCGCCTCACTGATTGCTTTTCATGTGCATCATTAGACACAGCATATTACCAAGATGAACAAACCATTTCACATGCAGTGTCACGCGAGAGTTGGCGGGGGCCGGGTGGGGGGGGTGGGTGGTGGTAAAGGGCAGTGCCGCACGCACATACACGTCGGGATGCTCCAACGTGGATTCGGAATACACAAGGTCGTACTGTAGCCGATTTGTGGTCCCAATCAAAATAAAAAATAATTTAAAAGCGCTCTCCTCTCATCCGAGCTGCGGCCTTTGGTTCACAAAAATCAAAAAAACATACCATCTCACAGAGCCAGGCCAATTACACTACATTCGTGATGCATCATTAGACACAGCATATTACCAAGATGAACAAACCATTTCACATGCAGTGTCACGCGAGAGTTGGCGGGGGCCGGGTGGGGGGGGGGGGGTTGAAGGGCAGTGCCGCGCGCGCATACACGTCGGGATGCTCCAACGTGGATTCGGAATACACAAGGTCGTACTGTAGCCGATTTGTGGTCCCAATCAAAATAAAAAAGAATTTAAAAGCGCTCTCCTCTCATCCGAGCTGCGGCCTTTGGTTCACAAAAATCAAAAAAACATACCATCTCACAGAGCCAGCCCAATTACAGTACATTCGTGATGCATTGCTGTGTCAATAACTCCAAAAAGCTCTTGGCTGGAAATCATTTCCTTCTGTTCTGATTACCATCAGGTCTATTTTTTTCCCTCTTCATCTCAGTGCATGGTCCTGACTTAATGAATGGGTGCTAGGTGCGGCCGTTTCATTAAATGAGTGGGTGGATGTGCGGTCGTATCCACAGACAACTGTGGCTGGTCATGCCTGACGTCCCATCGAATTAACTCACATCTCTGTGCTGGACATGAACACCACACATCTCCCAGCCATGTCTGTAAATGCATGTGGGTCATCCAGACGCCAATATGGTACAGTTAGCTCGCATAAAAAAAAAAAAACACCAGAATCTCTTTAGGTTGCTTTTCTCATGACAGGAATACGTAGCGTTGCCGCCACTGTTACAATCTTACCGCCATTTCCCACTTAGCCACACAAAGCAAACACGAACACAGATCATCTTCTGGAAACGCCTAGAGAGGAACGTTTACACATCACGTTACATGCAAGTAATGGCTAAGAGTTAAGATCAGATACTGAAGGGGACCTTGAGGAGAGAGTTGTTTTTTTTACAACTGGTAAATCTAAAGTCAAGAATTTACTTTAAATCAATTTGGCTGAGAAGTGAGCACAAAGGACGAAAAATCCGAACATCTATACAAGCAAAAACTGTTCCATCTGCTGATTAGGGCCATAAATGATGCTCAGAATCAGGTACTAAATGGACTTTATGGGCTGTATTACTGGCTGTATTTTAATGCGATGGTTAATCATATACAACTTATCGTGCTATAGTAAAATCCCCCAGCAGCCTATACGCCCGAGCTAAACCTCTCACACTGTTATTTGCTCATCAAGGTCAGTCACTCAATTAAATAAATCGCATTCAATACACGCACACATGCACACACATTTTAATACTGCTACAATGGGTCATGGTTATAAAGCTGCAAATAATGCAGCTTTATATTCACCAAGAATGAATATATTCATATGAATAGTAAAAACGTACTTACCGACCTGAAAATATTTATATCGAGATTTATTGACCGGTAGTTTCGGCCTTGGTCCATTCTACCCAAGCTACATTTGACCAGTTCAACACCAGATCTATAATCCTGCTCCTGTGGGTGCCATAGCTCAACGCTTCATTCACAAGTACACTGGGAAATGTACAAGTACAGGGAAAATAACACCGCTATTCGCAATCGCCAATCTATGTGTGCAGTTGGCTCAAAGGAGTAGTAAATAAGACGACAAATTGGGAATAAACTCCCTTTCGTCCTCAGATCAAATCCAATTTTGTCTCCTCCGAGTCTCCTAAATGCTTTATAAGAGTAGATTGCAAGGTTGACTCTAAACAAAGGCCTTTAAAAACAGTAACATATACAATACATTCAGACCAGTACCAAATCCGGCATATTAAATGGATAAAAAAAGTGTGCCACCTCATGGAATTTATCATGTTTATAAGACCATTGATTACCCGAGTCTTGCATGAATATCAATGTGATCTATTGCTGCCGCTCTGAATAAATAAGGTACCGCCACAAAAGTTTGTGCATGCTGAAAGTTTACAAGAAACCCAACTCTTCAATTAAAAACGATCGATTATGCTAATGAGCCCCTGCAGCGCATGCCTTGAGGGTACATAAGCTTTGAGACGGGGCCGAGCGCACTCCGCTTATCAACCCGGTTGGTTTTATGATTCAAAGTCAGGGCTGCAGAACGATATCTGGATCGAATAATATGCGGTGCATTTCTGACAGCCTGTCACTGGCAAATATTGTTTGTGCTGAAGATCTATTAACTTGTTTCGCACGTCTCTAATTTTCCATCAATTCTGCCCTTCTTCTCTCCTTCGCGCGCGCTCTCTCCCTCTCGCTCTCTGCTAGCCATATATTCCAAGCGTTTTTTTTTTTTTCAGAGTACCCGCACAGTGTCCATTTCTCTCCTTCAGCCGGCAAACAGGCAGACTGAGGCTTAAGTTTCCTGGGCGAAGTTGAATTATGTTATTGCCAGATTTGTAATCAAGATAATGGTATTTTGGGGTCCGGCTGCAGCCTGGCCAGAAAACAAAAACAATTGCACTCCTTTACAATGATGAATCGCCCCCTCAGTAACTGCTCCGTGTCGAGTTACCGCTTTCCAAACTGATGCACTTCTAACACACGAGGTAAAAGCCTTTATGTAAAGAAAAAGGCGCTATTTTATGTGTGCTAGGGAAGTGTTTATAGTAGGCCGAGCTAATTCAATCAGATGATTGGCGGTGTACTTCCTTAACGCTATATGGGCACCGCCGATCGCGTGATATCAGTCGGCGCGTGTGAGTCAATCGAAGCTGTCGATGCCCTGGAGAGAGGCGTCATTCATTTTCTTGCAGAAGGAATGATAATTAATAGGCGAAAAAAATGCAATACTGAGGGACAAATATTGAAATGATTGCAAATCAGCTTAGATTCTCTTTTGGAGAGATACGCAATTCGGCGCACAAGAGAATCCAAATACAAACACTGGACACAGCGGACGAAATATATATAGACTATACTGCGCCTGTGTCTTTTTGCCACACGTCGCTCCTGTGTATAGTGCCACATACACTGCAGGTAAGCGACACCGTAGTAAAGAGAGAACCCCGCTGTAGCAGCGTTAACTGCTGGGGGAGCGGAGGAGAGGAGCACAAAATGCCCGAGATTCTTTGATCCAACACTTTGATCCGTCTCCTGTAAGCCACAATAGCAGCCTCTACAGTCGACCATTAGGCCACAAGATCATACGGGCCCCATAGCAGCGTGCGTGCGTGCGTGCGTCGTCATTCATCCGGATCGACGTGCATTTTTCAACAGTACAGTGGCTAAGTGCACTTGCTAATTGTGAATTGATGGAGGGCTTTTCCAAGCGCTCGAGGTACTTAACGAAGGTAATTGCAAATGTGATTCCTGTATCTGTGTAGTTTTCTGAGTGGAAGTGAGTGTCCGTGCCAATCTCTATGTATGGATCCTTCCCCGCTGTTATTCGCCCTGACCTCCCATATTGACACGCTCTGTTCGGTGTGTGTGTGTGTGCGTGCCTGTTTTATGTGAGCATTTCTGTCTTTATACGCCCTGTGTGTGCATTGGAGACGGACGAGGATCCATCCGCTGCGGGAGGGAAAAAAATAAAAATAAATAACTTGAACGTGACAAATTTCTGCTCAACTGAAGTGCAAAATTTGCATTTGGACGCCCGACTGGGTGAAGCTGACTTACACCGTTCATTCAGCTCGAAAGCCAGGTTCCTACAGAGCACCGGGAGAGCCACTGTCGACGATCTCAACTCTCTTTCTCCTCCGCAATGCAGTGGCGCACTGGCAAGTGGGTCATAAATTTCAAGGTGGAGGTTTTCTGACGCTCGGCTACTTGGATCGCCGGTAAGCTGCCCTTCTCAGGATATCTAAAAACTAGTGATAAAAGCCATAAAATGTATATATAATGTGTATATCCACTATAATCACCAGCGCTCTCATCCATGTGAGGCTCAACCTCAGGTGCACATCTGAAGGAGCGCTCCTTTCCGCACCCAGCAGGTTCCTCCCCGAAAACACACTGGACCTTCATTTATGTCGTTAACATCTTGCCATATAAAATGAAAAATGGAATTACATTTTAATTTAAATGCCTGGAACCAAAAATGCAGCGTCAGAGCGATTTCAACAGAAAACGCAACTATGACAGATTTTTTCTCTTCAATAAAAATATTTTACTATGTAATCAAAGGACATTCCAAAACCGATCGTGACAGGCACGAATGTGCGTACCAAGGGCAACCTGCTAAAAAGGATCGAGTCCGGGGATCACTCTGAGTATGACTTTTTTTTTTTTTAGTACCATGAAAATCTGTTCTCCTGAAATCAAAACATTTACCACAAGTTGGTGAGTTATTTCAGTCTGAACCAAAAGGATCGACTGTGGCGGCGTCTGTAACCGCCTAGGCAGTCCAATCTACTTTTGGGCTCTCAAGATTTTTTACATTTCACTCGGATGGAGACCAAAAAAAAGTAGATCAAACTTTAGACACAGAGCCCAAACTCCTTTTGTATTTCGCAGAGGAACGTGTCTAATTTATACGGCATGCATTATTAATCGCCTTCATTTTTCTGCGGTGGTGTGATTTATTCATCCGCTGCTTGAATAAAGAGAAAACAGTCCTGCTCTCTTTTTCATAGTCCTGCTGCCCCCCCCCCCCCCACCCCTCTCTCTCTCTGGTCTTCTGTGCATTTTTTAATAACAGAGGCCGAGGTCTCATGCACAATATGCGGTCGCCCCTCTCTTAGACCGCCTGTCTATCATTCAGCAGATGTAGTGTATTAGAAACCCTGCTGCTGCACCTGCTGCTGGATGGGATGCTCTCCCCAACTCTCTTTATCTGTCTCACTTGAGCCAAGACTGGCTCACGGAGGCGCAGATAAGCGCACGCTCAGATCGCGCGTACTGTCACAGCAGGTGTATATACAGTATATATAAAAATCCCAGAAGTGTCGCATTACTCTAAATACCAGAACGGCTCCCCGTGCGAGTGCGACGGCCTGCTGCTGATGCCCTCCTGTGCGCCGAGGGGTTCTCCCACCGGGGGACTCGTTCTCGCAGCGTCGCCAGGCGCCCAGAAGGACCTGCTCCGTCTCTTGGCACGCATCGCGTCAACCCCCGCCGGGCTTTTCCAGCCCGTTGAGCTAAGGGGCAGGTTAGTGGCCACGCAGGCGGCATGCAGGCATGTAACCTGCGGACGGAGGGGACCGCACGCGCGAACAGGGCGGTACCGTCCCGCGATGGACGGCGCCGTCTCTACAGGGACGTCAACGCTCAGTACATTTGGATACCATGCCAGAAGACAGACGACAGAGGAGAACGATTATCCCATTTTCGAATCGATTCGGCTCACTTAATTAACATGATATACAGTAACTGCAGCCATCTTATCCACTCAGCGCCCAATTAAAATCAATCGGCTCGTGTCCTGACAATATGCCGGCACAGGTGCTGCACCCCTGGTCCGTTGCAGCAAAAGCAATAATCCACAGCAAAAGTATAGTACGATTTGACTCTTGAAACCAGAGAGGTTTTACTGTACATACATAAGGTAGCGATATCAACACAGCATTACGCATCTACTGGGAGTGTTAATATTGACGCGCTCAAATGCATTTTTAATGCTGGGTTTACCCGCAGCTTTCCAGCAAAGTCAGAGCAATTATTAAAGGATAAATGCACGGAAAGAATCAATTCCACGGCGCTCCTAGGCAGATTATGCAGCAGGAAGTGGTTGAAGATAATGTCACGGCCCCTCTTTTAACATCTTCCCTCCGTCATCTACACCTCTTACTTTTAATTCTGCGATGCAAGCGCTCCAAACTTTTGCATAAGTTTGTTCCTCCAACGCTCCACTTATGGACTTCTTCCCCACAGAGCTCCGTACACAGAGATTGTTAGGTTCCTTTATCCCTGCCCCCACCCCCATCTCCACTCCCGTGAGCTAAAACAAAGCATGGGGGCCATGGGGTGACGTGTCCCTGAACAAACTTTGGCTGGTGACGATGAACCAACGGGGCAATTATGAGCCCTCGCTTTGGGAAACAATCCAAGTCAAATGTGTGTGCCACTGATAACGTCACCAATCAGAACATCCAGCCTGCACTGCAGCGCTGGGGAAAAAAAACAAAACGGAGGAAGAGATAAAATGCCAGAGAAAATAACATCAGCATGGAGCCAAGATCATTTAGAGGTGAGAAAATTAAAGTTTGTTTCAACCCCTTAAATAGCCCATTATCGACAAATTCAACCAAAAGAAGCCTCATTTCCTTTCTCTGCGGTGGAACAATCATCGTCCAGGAAACTGAAGCAGTTACAGGGCACACGATTTCCTGTGCGGATTTATGTTTAGAAACCTGAAATGTAGCCAGATACATTAGCACATACTGTGGCAAAGACAAACTAAGGTCACAAAGAAAATTAATGGCTGCTATAAGAGTTTCTACTCATCCATTATATATCCAGTCTTAGAGGGCTTTAGACATCTTAAGAAAAGCAACCCTGGAGTCACCAATTAAAGTAACCTGCATGTCTTTGGATTATCGGAGGAAGTCAGATTACCCGGAGGAAACATGCAAACTCCACACAGAAAGGCTGTGGTTGGCTGGCAGGTTCCAACCAGAAGCCATATTTAGTTTGTGCAAGTGTATTTTCCAATTTCGGAGGGAACACCTGTGTCTCCATGAGGAAGGAATGTACTGCTTGTAGTGAATCGGGAGAGCCGATCTTTTGTTAGGCAGCCACAGGGGAACAATAACAGCCTACATGCGATTCTCCGGATTCCGATTACCATGTTTTTTGTTTTTTTTGGGGGGGGAGTTCCGTCAAAGGGAACTATCTTTAAACGCGGCTTCAGGCCTCATAACTGGACATCTCCGGAGAGTCTACGTCCAAGGGGTGAGAGGACGTGCCGCTGTGTATCGAGACGAGGCCTGGGATAGTCGCCAGGGAACGAGGGTGGCTATTTCTGTGGTGACAAAGACGCAAAGCTATGTTAGCTCAATTCCCCTGCGGTGAGATGGGAGCGGCGTGCGTGGGGGGGGGGGGGGGGGGGGGGGGGGGGCCAAAGCGGAAGTACGAAGAAAAAATTCGTCTGAGAGGAATATTTAGGGCCAAACTCAGTCGAAGTGAGGAGGGAGTTATTTTTGGCTGGTGCCAATTCAATTACAGGGGAACGGCGTTTGGCCATGGCTCTGATTTAATGGGGGCCCGAGGCTCACATACTGACCGGGACTCCGCATCCCCCATTAGACTGAGGGTGCCACATCCCACCTGATATACTAGGTTAGGGAGAGAGGCGGAGGGACGGAAGGGTGGATGGACGGAGGGAGAGACGGAGAGCCCCGGAAAGAGAGAGGAAACATGGTCAATGTGCACCTGTGACAGGTGTGATGTTAGTCACATTATGCATTACTCATACCGATAGACATGTCCACACACATGCAAACAAACAAACACACACACACACACACACACACACACACACACACACACACACACACACACACACACACACACACACACACACACACACACACACCCACCCAGTACTTAGACCAAGTAACTCTCACTCACTCACTCACGCACGCACGCATCAAATCAATCTGATACGCGTGGCCTTTCCAGCAGAAGGATGGACTCCATATACAGCGATACAGGGACAAAATCAAACGCACAACTCGCACACGGCGCTGCGGTGTGACTGATGGTCGTGGGACACCGCCTCCCAGGTTCATTTTCAGGGCCAGGTGGAGCAGCTTCAGTCGGAGGTGATTTAGAGAAGGACCGGGCAGAACGCGGTGCAAGTTATCGAGCGCGGCCCGACCACAGAAAGGGGATTCGCAACTGCGCGGCGCCAGGGCATTTTGCACGGCTGCTTCAATACGACGGCCCATCCAGAAATGCCCCGCTCGCAAATGAGCGGTTTAACGAGGCGGCACAATTAAAGAAAAGTTCAAGCCACACAAATTCCTTTACAGAGTAGTCCTTATTTTGCCGAGGTGATAAAAGAAGCCACAAGTGCGTTCTTGCAGTTGCACAGACGTTTTTGGAGGAGGCAGTAGTGTTCAACCGAACGGAAGCATACGCTCACGGGCAAACTGAGTGTGGAGTAAAAAAAGCCCCACAGAGAGAATATTCACACATTTGGTCACCTTGGGGTTTTTTGCAGCAGTTGGGCTAGAGGGCTGAATAGATAGAAAGACACCGAGTGGAGGAAGTGCCTGAAGCGTTTGGGCGATATGGCCAGTGCCATCGTTGCCAAGGCTACAGCAGTGATTACAGCTGATCAAGGTAAGGTGGGGGTGACGTAGGGGTGACGCGTACCCTGGGCAGCAGATAAATCAATAAAGAGTGAGCCAGCTCACTAATTAGAGTACAGTTGCTTGTTTTTTTGCTCTCATGGGAGAGGTGCCGGATTTCAGAAAGGCAACGCCGATGTCCTACAAATAATGCATATACCCCGAAAGCGGCAACGGCTATTGTATCCCAGTGGACCTCTAAATGAAAACGATGCCGCGGAAAAATGCCCACAATATGGGCAGTTTGGGTCTGGAGTCAATTTAGACCCGGATTTTACTGTGGCCCGTTTTTGGTCGTGACTCAGGTGATCTTGGCTGGAACCCTGGGGCTACGGTGTGTCCCTGGCCGGCCGTTCTTCCAATAACTCAATTTAATGAAGTAACAAACCGCAGTGACAGCGATGACAAGGACTGACACAGCCCTGACTCCCCCCATCCATTCCCCTTCAATGGTAACCTGACATTGACTCATAAGTCACACTGCAGCTTATGGCCTAAAGAGCAGACAGACAGCTCCTTATGTACGGATGCCACCGTGTGTGTGTGTGTTTCAGTGGGGTTAGAGAGTGGCGTGGACAACCCTAGTAGTCGCATACGGGGGGGGGGGGGTCACATACACACTCTCTCCATCCTATAGGATGTAGTGGTTGTAATTCGGATAAATAATGTACAACAAGATGTCAAAATGCCTTAAAATGTTTTACGCTCCAGTGAGGAAGCAATAAAAGCTGAACATGCAATGAATTGCCGTCGAATGCCAACATTTGTAAATATTTATCGTACGTGTGTGTATATATATATATATATATATATATATATATATATATATAGATGCAATTACACTCAATTCAAGTTAAATGTCATCCCCATACTCCATGGAAAAACTCCTGGTGGAGGCGGTAATGGGATGTCATTACCTAATCTAACTGTTAGGTTTTATAACATTTTGCACCATTTCACACATTACCATACCCTATCCATATTTAAGATATATTGGCAGTTATCACACATGCACCACCGCTATACCACACTCCACCCCTCCCCAGAATAATAATGATGTAATTTCTCTCCCTGGTGCACACTCTCGCGCTCCGTCCACACTTCTAGAGCGCTTCTCCTCAGCGCTCCGTTGAGATCCAACAGTGGCAGATGAGAGACTTGGCAGGCAATCTGCATGCAAGGGCACGCTGCGTGTTTACTTCACCATCAGCGGATGACAACCTTCACAACCCCAACTCCCAACTCCCAACTGAACACGCGGGCTCAATTTATCTCCCTATCTAATTGCTGTTGGCTGTCAACCACTGCCAGGCAACGGGGCTGCTTTTGAAAATGGCAAAATACCACCAATTGATTAGGAACTGTAACGTCAACAGCTTTTCTAAATCCTTGTGGAAGTCATAGCTTAAAAAAAAGAAGGGGCAAGTCTATGAAGGGGGAAAAAAAAGTACAATTTACACTGCTGGGTTCTTTTTCTTGCTTATAATAAAATAACAGACTGGAGGTCGGCATAGTAAAAGAAAACATTTGAGACTGTGTGCTGTGAGAAATGATTAAATTCTGCATGAAAAAAAGAAATTGGTTCATATCATTCATTCAAATCACATGGTGAAATGTGATAGGCCTGCACTTAATATCAAACACAAGCACACAAAAAACACACACACACACACACAAACTACAAACACAACCTGTGACTTTAAGGTTTAGTCTCACACCATCCAGACAGCCAGCAACCAGGCTCAGAAAAGCAGAGCACGTGACGAAAAAAGAAGAAATATGTAACAAATGTGTGGCTATTGAAGACATTAATGCATCTAGCCAGCTAAAAAAAACAAAACACCCGCATTATTTTTTGCATAAAGTGCTATGATGATGTTTTTTTTTTCATTCCATTCCAAAACATATTTTTTTGCAAATTATGTATTTTAGTTTTATGCTGCTTCTTTTACTTTCTAGCTTTCAAAACCACTTTATCTTTTAATCATCAGAATAGCAAGGAAACCGACAAAGCGACAGCATACAATACCGATTGGGAGGAAAAAATACATTAAAAAAATCACACAGCCACAAAAAGCTGTTAAGGGTTTCAAACTGTGTATTGATCTTTGCTTCTAATAATTCGGCCGTGTCTGATGATGACCTTCCAATGTGACGAGAGCCCTTCTCTATTCGCAATGCAGCCGCACAGAAGAAATGCTGGAGACGTCAAAGCAGCTCGTGTGCGAGTGTGTGTGTGTGTGTGTGTGTGTGTGTGTGTGTGTTCTTTCCCAATCACCACACATGTGCATGGTGCATTGCTCCCTCGAGTGTCTTGTAGACGTTAATGAGGATTAACCTGGCTGGCATAGACACAGGCCGAGAGAATTGAGGTCCCCTGGCAGGGTGAAGATCAAAATGGATTCAGACACAGTGTCGCGCTCGGCTCGATTATCTCTTCATGGATGAGCTCAAAAATGGAAACATCTCCTGAAGCATGTCCGCAGATAATTCAAGATCTAATCCGCCGTGGTCGCCTACTTACCGAGAAAAATCGATTGCATTATTTTACATTCAATTTAAAAGAGCTACTATTTGGAAAAATGCGATTATTTGCCTCCCCGACCAGAGTTGGCTCAATGCCAATGTGATATCCGTTGGCGGAATGTAATGCGGCAAAGCTTAGCGCTGCCTAAAGATTGGATTGGATGAGCTGTGTGATCCGAGCAGAAACACTTCTTTCGCATTGCATTAAGTTTCTAATCTCGGAATTGATGATGCAGGACGACCGTCCGGCCAATAACATATACATATAGCACTGCGCTGGAACACGGCGCATGGGGGTGGACTGGAGATTCTTGTTTCCCGGAAGGTATCGGCGTGATGACGGATGGTAAGAGGAGGACAGCCATGCTGCCCGGAGACACGGACCCCGTGCGGCAGACAGAGGATGACAGACACGGACGATGAAACAATTAACGGGACAGCGCGAGAGACAGTGTGAGGGGTGGGTGCGAGACGGTCGGACCGGGTTAGATAAAAGAGAGCAGACAGGGAGAGACAGGGGAGGGGAAAGACCGAATGACGGAGACGGGGGAGGAACAGTGGATCGGAGCAGACAAACAAACAAACAAACAAACAAAACAGGGATTTCCAGATGAAAGTGTTTGGAGAGCAGAGAAGGAAGCGGATTATGGATGTGTGTGTGTGCGCGTGTGCGTGCGTGTGTACAGGAAACGCACAAAGCGCTCATGGATGAGTCATAGCTGCCTGCCACCAGTCAGTGGAGAGAAACAGCCCCACAATTCAGTTCCAAAAACTCTATCACTTGCATTCCAGGCTTTAAAGATTCAAACAAATGGCTTTGCGCAGGGACGAGAGAGTCAACACGGAGAGAGTGGCATGCTCTGACCTGTCCCCCCTCCCCCATCGCACGCCGCAAGCGTGCGCACGTGTGTACGCACGCGTAAGCACGCAGTCGGCATGGCACGCGGAGATGAGCATCGACGCACTGCGGCTTAATGCTAAACAAATCCTTATCCAAACATTAATCCCCGAGACGGGCTTAGCCGCTGCGCGATGATACCTTGCCTGGTGCGCGCGTATCGAGCGCATTTTCAAGCTGATGAGACAACAAGGAAATTTCGATTCAACAAGTGATTTTCGGCGCCAGACACATGCTAAACTCCTTCTCCAATATCTGCGGGGATAATCGTGGTTATGAATGTGGCGGGTGATGCGGGGGGGGGGGGGGGGGGGGGGGGGGTGTTTTT
>JAFBJU010002814.1:667212-716545 GCA_016785305.1 Colistium nudipinnis | reverse complement strand
GGGGGGGGGGGGGGGGGGGGGGGGGGGGGGGGGGGGGGGGGGGGGGGGGGAGCCTTCGTTTGGAATGCTAATGCAATAATGGGGGAGCGGGCAGTTCATCGCGTCACCGGCGTGACATGCGCGCAGAAGTCAGCCACGCTGATTCCCAAATATCCTGACGCACAAAAAAACGTTGCAAATCTCATTAGCGGGAACCGCCGTCGTTATGGCAACAGGAAACGACAGGGCACAAGGGGAGCACAGGTAAGATTTGGAGGTGAAGTTAGCGTAATTATGGAGTGAGCGGGAGCGCACACACACGCGCACACACACACGCATGCACACACACACGCACACACTCTTACTCCCTGCTCTATTTTAGTATTTAGGATTTTTTATTTTTTTTTCCTAATTTCCAATCTCTATAATCCTGCAGGAGTATCATTTTCATTCCATCACACACGCACAGCCTTACACACAATCTCTATGTAGGCCTGAAACTCTGCACAGTGGTGGGCAGTTATTACTCTATGAATCACCGCTTGGACTGGAGCCGCACTTGTGTCCCTCACAATGCGACTCACACTGAGCTACAGTAGCCTAATAGCCCCGGTGAGCCTCTTTATAGTAGCCTGTTAGCCATCACCGCTCTCCCACCAAACTCTGAGGTCCAAATTTAACAGATGCCTTGACTGAATAGTTTGAAATTGAAAAATGCACACATTCACTTTTCCTGGTGAGCGAACAGAAGATCAAGACCACTCATCATGATGTAATGTCATTTGGCTGCAAAGTTAGATATATTTATAGTTATAAGAGATATAAAAGACATTATGCAATTGCTTAAAAGGGAATTTCTTATTATTAGACTAATGTAATTGCGCCCCATTACTAGTAAAGGCATGTAAAAACCACTACATTAACCTTATTTATACAAACAAGATGTAAAATATGCATATATGTCCCCCTTCTGCATCTGCCAATGGTACATATTTGTATTTACATTTAAAGGCATCAAATGAGGCTGGTTTTCATTTAACTTTAGGACCCACAAATTCTCAAATGTTGAATTATTCATTTGTAAATAACCAAACAGGACATTCTGACAAAGTATCAATAAAGCCATGATATTACACTTCACGGCAGCTTACAATATCCCCGGGCAGAAATAAATGTTATGACACAGCTGTCACAATGCAAGCCACTATGATGGTATTGGCCAGGATACGCGAAGCTCAGAGAAACTCGTGGTAACCCGACTTTGTGCCACTGCAGGTACCAGCAAGTACAAAACGATAAAGAATCGGCAGTTAGCCCAAACTGAGGTCATAAAACATGCCTGTAACGTAGGGAAATGATTTCAGAGGACAACACGGACTCCAACAGGTGCAATGAGAGATAAGAGAGTGGACAAATGTTGGAGTGTCATGTACTTTACTAGGGTGGATGGGAAACTTTATTATACAATTTATCTGAACACATCGCTTTAGGTTTTTGCACGGGCACATGGCATTGGTTCATATAAATACCAGATAGTGTTGTAATAGTCAATGCTGCAGTTAACGTTAGGTCTTCAACTGCATAAACTCCGATTTTGTCATGTTTTATCAGTGTTTGTTCCCCTTGAATGTTCCGTAAATCATGTTTCTTGTTCAAGGGACTTCATAAATGTATCCGAGGTGAATTGTGGGGGGTTAAAGAGAGAATAATAATTGCTGCCTCAACACCCGGGGGAGCACGCTTGGATAATAAAGTGTCTCCAATACAAAGTGGGGCTATAAATTACAGTGTAGCTCGGCTATCAGAGCCGCAACAGCAAGATTTTCCCGCGGTTAGAAAGCGCAACTTTGCTCAGCGTTACCTTGGGCACTGGCATGGTGAAATTACAACTTCAGTCTTTATGTCATGTAGAGACTGAACAGAAACAGGATCCATGACTCTGAATTGATCAAATAATATCCAGGCCTCTACCATAAATCCCTTGGCTCTGTCAGAGGTAAATCAGACTTGAAATGAAAGGGAAAAACACATTTTACACCATGTCCTTTTTTGCAGATTTCATCTTGTTTGATATTAGTTGCTGGATATGGCTTTTTAAGGATAAATGTAATGTAAGTTGAAAAATGTGTATGTGTCTGCTTATACAGGATCATTGAAACTAGTTTTATTTATAAAAAATATGGCAGACTATATCACTTTTAAATAATGGTTAAATTGTACTGAAAACCCCTTGCCGGATAAGTCAGACGATGTTAAAACGCAGCCCTTCCGCTTCATCTATCATTTATTTTTTGGATGTCATTTTTTTTTCTTTTGGCATTAATCAGAAAAGATGTCTCACGAGGCCCGCTGACTAAAACTGGGTTTCTCATTAAAATAGCTCAGTTTTCCCAACAGCCATATTGTGGCAAACACAACAACAGGCCCTAATGGACTACAGATAAGAGACGCATCTGTGCATAAGAAAAACAATTCACAGGTCTTAACTGCGCCGGGATGACAGCACACTGAACCCTAATCACGCTTGCACTAAATATTCCCACAAACGGGATTCAAAATCCTTTAGCAGAAACACGGATGACTAAGCGCAGCTTCTTATTGTGGGTTAAGGTTTATTTCCCGGATATGTATTCAAGTTGGGATAAAAGAGGAGTAAAACTTAAATGCCGGTATTACTAATGTGAACACTACGACGATGTGTAATATCGAACAAGGTTCGGTTTGTGTAGAGAAGACTACTATTACTTAGTGTCCATAAAAAACAGCACGGCACATAGGCGCATCACTCAGCGGAGCGTTTAGCCTGTAGGTATGAAACCATGCTCTTATTAGTGGAGGGCAGCAGACTCGTGTGTCATTGTGGAGCAAGCAAAGAAAAAAACAACACGCCCTGGAACAGCATTAATAGAACTCGTTTATCACCGCCGTGTCACCGTCATATCAAATTGAGATGCGCTTCAGTGGAAACTCATCCGGTGTGTTGCCACGGTGAGACCTACGTGGAGGCAGTCCTGAAGCTGCATTGCGGTGCACTGACCCGGGGCCTCACATGCCACACTGCCACTAACAGCAGTTCAGCCAGTTTAACTCCACGCAACCAGCGAGCGTGCTTCTAAATCAGTGTTTAATCACCAGGATGACAAGCTCAGCTAATTATTGCACCCCCCCCCCAACCCACTTCCTCTCCACCACTCTCCACATCCTCCCCACTCTCTGTCCCTGTGTCAGAGCCGTCTGCGGCACGCTGCCTGTGACCGGGCCTATTTCGAGCCGCGCCGCTGTCGTCTGGAGCGATGTTATACGAGTGTCTTCTTCTCGGTCTGCTAATTATTGCAATCGCACCCGTACAGCTGAAAGATACAACCGACTGCGTATTTGCGTTGGAGCAAAACAAACTGCCTGTCTGTGCGGTGATAGCTCGCCGAACGTGAAAACGCGCGGGGGGGGATGGAGTTGTGACCGGATGTCTGCAGGAGTTAGCCTCAACACAGAAATGGGATTAAAACGCTTGAATGGGTTAGTGTTAGCAGTCAACGAGCATTTCTAATTCAATTTTTTTCCAATGCGAAAGAAAAATTCGCCACAGAGTTACAAATCCGTCGGTTTCAGCCAGAAAAAACAACAACATTCAAGCTCAGATTCAAACGAACATGATCAATAACTCCGTGCAACCGCAAGGACAGTGAGCCGAGAAATGTACGCCAGAAACAATATGCGTATGTGACGGTGTGTCTTAGAGCGTATTGGCCACCAGAAACACGCACGCACACACAATATGGATGGGTCACAGCATTACAGGAGAGGATTTCAGAGAAAATTGCCGAGACTGCGCTTTTTCCAACGGTCCAACCAAGGCCTAATGACAACCCACGGATGCAGATGCCATCTCTCCTTTTTCGCACCTCGCGGATGAAATGAAGCCGACCGCTCAGTGTCAAAGTATTGTTACAAAACAATACAACGTCCGCATAATGAGGCCAAGTGAAGGACAACAGGGCACCGGAGAACAAAATCGCAATGACACACGACTCCAAGGGAGATCACTAAAAGCAGCAAATGACCCATTCCGCGTTAATATACAGAGACTCATACATTAAAACATGTCTATATGATGAACTGCTCTCTGATAGAAAAAAGGAGCAATGGCTCAAACGATGTCTCATCGGCTGGCCTTTCCATCTCATGGGAGCAAAAAGAGGAAAAGAACAGCTCACAATCAGCAAAACCGAATCCCTTCACTGCCCTGAAAAAGCAGACAGATACATATATATTGTCACAGAACTTAGCGTTTGAAATATTGGTTTGGCAGCACACGTCATGGCATTTTTTGGTCGCGGCGACAAAACAGGACAGACTCGGTCTGCATTAGGCCTCAGGAGATTTCTTACTAAATCTGACCCAGCGGTTTGCTAAAAAAAAGAAAAGAAAAAGAAAGTGGTGTACGTGTCATGTGTCACTCAGTCTGAGGCCTGTGGTCGTTCAGTCGGTAGGACCAGCAGAGAGCAGCCGTGTGTGTGTGTGTGTGTGTGTGTGCGCGCGCGCGCGCGAGCACGGTGCAGCCCACACCTGACAACATGGACAACAGTGCTCCCTATGGGCCCAGCAGAGAAGATCATTTCCCAAGATCCCAAGACAGACGAGAAGGTTTAAAAGGGAACAATTTTAAATAGTTTAAAGCATTTTTTTTTTTTTTTTACTTTCTTATTGGCTGTTCCTGAATCAAATAATATGAAGGAAAGAATGAAGTGTTGCACATAAAGAGGCGTCTGCTGGTGGAGCGCCACATGGCCGACTGTAACTATTATGCCAGCGATGTGTTTTTCATTGTTTTGGCTCAGCTCCAGCGCACTGGGTTTGAAAAGAAACAATGGATTTACAACGCTGACTCCCGGGGTGCTGGTGGGTGTTCACGTCTATATTGGTTCAATCGGGGCCCCATTTTTCCTTTCAAATCCAATGAGCTGGAGTTTGGCAAAATTGGCCAAATCTTATTCACACAATGAACCGTATGCTATTCTTAGAGGTTGTTTTAAGATCACAGAACCACTTACAGAAAATATTCTCGGCTATTCTATTTTCACCATCCGACTTGAGGTCGGGCCTGGCAACCCCATCGCAGGCCAGTGGCAGAGTCCCATTAACATGTTTGTATTAGCTTCTCACAACCTGGCAACTGAGGAGTGCAGCTGCGCAAAGCCACAGTCATAAAAACTAAAACCGAGGGGGATTGACTCCCGCACACCCCCACAGTATAGCCGTAATAATGATCATGTCACAATCCGGCTGGCTGTTAATTTAGTTGCCAAAAAAAAAAGGGATGAATGTTGAGTTTCCCTAAATAACAACAAGAAGCCTGTATGTGCTGTCCTCACGTCTCCAGATGTCCTCGACCACACCGCTGCTTTTTCTTTCCCTGACCACGATTGTAAGTGCAGATGCAGAGCGCGCCGGGTTCCAGCACGATGTAATATGTGCCTGGGAGATGAGCGGCGTGCCCCTGGCCTAATCCGCGCGCGCGCGCCCGGTGATATACTGCACGACCCAAAGTGTCGATGATGACCGAGCATTACGTGGGGCCGTGATGGACTGCAGAGGTGAGAGCGGCAGATATTGGGCCGGCTGCAAGGCAGGGTGCTCAGTCCGTGAAAAAGAAATATGTGTCAGGCGGGGAAATTAGCGGCGCTGCCAAAAAACCACCGTCGTCAAGGAGAGAAATGGAAAGAGCGGAAGGAGGGAGAGGGAGAGAGGGGAAGAGAGAGAGAAAATACAGCGATCAGGTGAGAAAACCAAAAGGAAAGCGGGCAATGTTGTCGAGTCATCGCAAAAGACCCTTTTCTACGACCTGAGTGAGTCCTGAGGTTTTATGTGTGTGTGTGTGTGTGTGTGTTTTTTTTTTTAAACCATCTGTAACTGACTCAGCAAGTAACTGGAGGCGAGTGTGGGGCTCCATCACAGCGTGGAGCCACCCCACTGTTACTGTTCCTCCTACAGGATTAGGGTCCGGGTTACGAGACCTTGATTAAGAAACGCACGGCAATGTTTTGTTATTGTGGTATTTTTTGCCCCCCCCCCCCAATTGAATGAAACACGCTTTCAGCCTGCGCACTTAATCGTAGTTAGAGATAAATGCTGAGATATTCATCTTGATTAGGATATCGAGCAGAAGACGAAACCATATGCGCGGAATCTATCTCCGAGGGCCCTCCGAGGGAGGTTTTTGTACGTTATGCGTCTATTCAAACAAAAAAAACATACACACAAGTATAAAGCATAAATTCAAAGAGGAAAGTCTCACTTCGCTCTCACAGCCAAACACACAGCAGCTGCTGTACAACCCGTCAGCCTCAGCCAATGGGCTCACGGCATCCGCATCTCCTGTGTCTCATCAAGGGCGGGTGAAAGACTGTCTCTCTTTCTCTTCCATCCTTCTCGCTACCTTTCCCGCCCCGATTCCGCTCTCACTCTCTCTCTCTCTCTCTCTCTCTCTCTCTCTCTCTCTAACTCTTGACCGTCTGTCCCTCCTGCCTCGCCACATCCTCCCGAACAAACCACACATCACAGACAGGCTTCACATTTCAGCCGGAGCTTATCTCCCGTCCTCCAGTGAGTGTGTTTTGCATTTAACCGCCCACAAGAATATACATGACCAAATATTGGGCGCAGGATTAAATAGAGTGGAAAATGTCAGACTACATAAAAGGCATCAAACAGGTTTTAGTCCGTCTCTAATGAGACCAAAAAGCCGGAAATACCATCTGAAATGAATATGGTGTAAGTCCTACTGAAGAAAAGCTCCCATTCTACCGCGACTGATAAAAGCTGCTGAATTTGTGTTCTTTTTCAGAAAATCCTTGATCATACACTTCCCACAATGCTTGATGGCCTCCCCATAGTGGCGGTCGACCAGAAGCGGTCAAATTGTCTTTTTAATTTCGTTCGAGGACAGGTTTTTACGATTTGCACTTTTTCAATATTTTGACCATATATTTTACTGGATGAAGGAACTTAGCCTCGAAACATCTGGACCTTAAATTAGAGAAATAAACATTGGGCAGATGTGGGGAACAGGCGGGAGCTGAGGGGGCTGCTGAACGCCAACAGAGAAAACCCTGGGGGAATCCTCAGCAGGAGAAGCCCGCTGCAGTGACAGCCATGATGGGGAAATCAACAATTCCTGTGATGCAATCTGACCTGAAAACGTCACCTAGCTCTTTTTATTGAAAGACACCAAGCGGCAAAAAATAACATATTTTGCGCATTTAAACGGCGTTTATGTCAGGAGTGCCAGTGGTGGTCGCGAATACACCAGCAATGAAATGCCGCATATAGTCACATACATTATATTATACCTTAATTGTTATCATTTTCGAAGGGCACGAAATCAGATCAGAGGAGGGGTTTGGTGTGCAAACATCACAGGGAGTACTCTGGGGTAAAGGTTCGGAAATCTGCAATAAACCGCATTCCAACATTCCGCCATCAGCAAACACTTGAAAAAGCTCCAGCAGTTTTATCATAACACGCGACTCCTGCAGACGAGGGCGAGCCAACCGCAGAGCCAGCTGTGACGCATAATAATTTCCAGAAACCAGTCACTCAACCAAGAAATGGCACCCCCGAAAATAACGAAACAATAGAGAGACGGAGAGAGAGAGAGAGAGAGAGAGCAATATACTTACAGGTTTTCAGATAGAGAGAAGGTAGTTGCAATGAAAGTAAAAAAAAACAAAAAAAAAACAAAAGAAGACATTTCTTCCGATCCTTGAATATTTAATTCACCACCTCCAGTCAGAGTGAGACTCCATGTAACCTCTTCATTAAGAGGCTAACTACAATAAATCCAAACTTTTACTAAACATACTACGTGAATACATTCATCTGATGCACGCTTTAATTAGGTTTTCTTTCTAAAGACAATATCGACTGACTCAACCTATCCCATCATGCCCTGGAGGTCGGCGCCTGCTCCTCTCCCCTCAGACCGCAGTAATGCTTAATGGCGGAGATGTAGGTCATCCGGACAACTTTGTACTGTTATTATTGGGTTATTTTGATTACAAGTCATGGGTACAGGCTTCATGGATGTCTGGCCAAAAGAAGCTCATCAAAATCCATGTTGTTTATTATACTGTATGTCGATGAGATTTCTGGTTTACTGAATGCCATTGAATGCATGAAATTTGATGAGGCATATGAGGAAACGAATCTTCAAATTGTAAATATTTGATACATTACACAACACATTTAAGGGATTTAAAGTTTGATGAGAAGGCAAGATGGTGGTTAGTGAAGTTCCTAACAATAACACTTAACTTCAGACCTCTTTAATTTGGATAAACTAAAAGGTAGCAATGAGTTGGTATGTCCTTCTCTGTATTTATTCTGATTGTGGTTGAAAGGTCATGAGAAGTGTGGGGAGAGTTGTTTAGCTCTCACAGGGAGCTTTTCAGCCGGGCTCCAAGGAACCTGGAGTGAAGAGTTTTCCGTTTTTGGGAAGCACAATTTGACGAGAGTATAAAGTTACGGGTGAGAACACAGAAGAGAGACAGCTGGCTCTTCAGTGGGCTTAAAAAATAGGTGATGCAACTAAACTCTTGCCTCAACTCTAAAGTGTGCTGTTAAAAGAAGCCCATTGCTTTGAAGGAAAAAATATCTATATTTATATGTAATAGAAACAAATCATTTGCTTCATCATGCTCCTCCATCAAACTTTGAAACACTTACATACAAAGAGCGCTTTATGAATGCTTTACAGGAGGCCTTGCGACCCTGAAACTCTGAGACACAGAGCAAGCTAAAAATAGGCCCAAGTAAAGAAAATGATAATAAAACAGGATTAACAAGAGGCGTAAAATAAAAAAAATCCTATTAAAGAAAACATTAAAGGAGCGACCCCAGATTAAAAGTTTGCAGGATCAAAAACCGTAACATAAAAGCAAGATGAAATCATAAAAGCACTTTAAGTGGTGATAGTCAATAATCCTTATGAGGAAGGAAAAAAAAAATGGCTTTGGTTTAATTGGATGTGTTTTTATGTGGTTCTTGCTGGAAGCACTGTGCGTTAATAACCGAAGCCATTTGAGCATATCAGCCACACAGGGCCGTCAACTCCACCCGCACATGCAGAGGAGAGCGGGGTGGCTGCGGTCAGATACGGTGCAAATACCCAACGCAAACACGCAGCGCTGCCATGACAATATGGATTTTCTCCAATGACAAATGGAGGCACGAGAGAGAATATTGCAGCAACGATACTAACTAACCGAGTGGAAGAGGGACAAAGGCTGAAAGGGGACGATAAGGAGAAAGGGGCACACCAATAGGAGATTAAACAGCGTCAAAGTGTGTGTCATTCTCTCGTGGGATGTTGACGGCTGGAACACAGATATGAATCCTTTCCAACCCCACGGAAACAAACGCGCCGAGATGTAAACCAGGGACGCCTTTAACGCGCGGCCACGTATTCCCCTGCCCCGCCCTCCTCAGAGCGCTCATCCGTCTGCACTGTCGAAGCCACCGCTAACCAGCAAACACCACCATCAGCTCCACAATCGATCCTGCAAGCCGGCTGCTCCTGTCGTAGAGACAGTTTATAGGCCGCAACACAAATGAACACTCCCAAGGTTTGGGGTCGAAGGAGCTGAATGGAGAGCAGGACTCCAGGCAAATAACTACACTGATTCAATTTGGTGTAGCAAAATACAGGACAATAACACCAAAAGCCTGCGCTGCTGCCATTATGGATGATGATTAGCTCTGCAGCCGACAAGCCTCAGCTGATATATTAGCACAAGGGCCTTCACAGAGACTTAGGCATACTGTGGTTAATTGGTCCGCAAAATAAGGCATGCCAGTAAGCCAGGTTAGTAAAGACAAGGCTTGTTAATCCTTTCCAATCTGCAGCAACCTAAAATGCAACACTGGAAAGGTTAAATACTTAATCCTCTCTCATTACCATGCACAAGGTGGCTGCTGGGGGTAAAATAAACAAATAAGTCTTAGATTGTGAAAGTTTTTCAAAAGATTGTGGATTAAAGAAAAAACTTGAGGGGAACGATTTGGGATAAAGCCGCCTGCGACCCTCACAGGGTAGGCGGATGGTTTGGATGGATGGGTGCCTGTATATTAAAATGGACGAGCAGTTCACACTCAAGCACACCGTGCAAAAAGAATAGACGAAAAAGTATCCGAGATTGAGTTGCTGCCAAAGTCTGCGTGGAGTTGCAATTTCTTTCCAAAGGCTCTTTGTATTAAAAAAAAGAAACTCTTGATACAGCAATATGTAAAATGTTTCTAGACTGTCCTCCCTCTTCAGCATTATCATTCAGTGTCACACACCACATTGAAATTCTTGGGGTGGCTGATGGCAGAAAAAAAAAACACACAGGGGAAGAACAAGACAACTGGAAAACACACACACACACACGGAGAACCTTACCTGAATACAGAGAGGTTTGTGAAACACCTCAGTGCAGCAGTTATACACAAGGAAGCGGAGGACACACTTCCTGTACGGAGCGCACCGCGCTCCCACGGTAATCCTTCGAAGGGGCCTCCACTTTTCCCCGTAAAAAAAAAGCAAACTCCCACTAGGACAATGCCGTGGCTGACTCACTGTGTCCAAGCACCCGAACTCTGGTGCCAAACACCACGGCGAACCCTCCCAATTGACACCGCCGGCAAAGTTCAATCACTCCGAAAGCGCGCAGGAGATAAGGGTTAATGGGATGAATGGGGCTCCTCGTGGATGGTAAATGAGCCCTGTGTCTCTTGGCACGGGCACAATGAAGGACTAAAGCGGAGGGGGGAAAAAGTGTCGCAATTATGAAGACAAAGGGACACGTCTCCCTTGCACCGCTCGCTCCCCCCCCCCCCCCCCCCCCCCCCCGCCCCCCCCCCCCCCGCCATCTACACAGGTAGGCTACGATGGCCGAGTGGCGGAGGGGATGGAGAATAGATGAGCGGCACAAAGGGGAGACAGACGGAAAACTCGATAGATTCAGGAGGCTGGGAGTGAGCTCTTACCATCTGACAAAACAGCCCTTGACATTTGGCCAGCGGCAGAAGCAATCACCGCAGACCCGGACAAATATTACAAAAGTAAGTGGAGAGAGAGAGAAAAGGAGACGGTTCGGCGTCGCTCTTCCGAGCGAGTTCCATCTCAAAGCGGATGTTGCCATTTCAACGGGAAGGACCTCCCCGGCATCAACGTCAGCGGAAGCGACGTGCCATTTGTTTTTTGTGTCTCCATCAGCCGTACGCACAGGACCGTCCCACATCCAGCGGAGGACATGCTGCGACAGCAGAACTGGTAAAGCCATGGGCTTTCCGGCATATTGAGCTGGAACTGTGATCAAATGTGGCGTCGTTCCCAGCTCGGAGTTAACGGAGGTGGAAATGGAAACATTTCCCTCTTCAGGAAGGCAAAGGCCGAGCGGGGATCCACTCACCCCCACCTGACCCTCACGTCTCGCTCACACCCGCGCGCGCCCACACACCGATGCATACACACTCATGCGGGCAAGGTTAAAAAGGAGAGGCCATCTATTCAGTCAGCTGGAAAAGCCGGAGCGGTGTGTGCGCACTATGAAAGCGTGCGCTCCACAAGTTGCCCGGCTGGATTATTTTTCACTAGCTCATCAGCCCATCCCGGGGGCTCAGCAGATCCAGAGGACGGCGGCGCGGCGCGGCTGCTGATTTGTCACCCTCTGGGGAAATCAGAATCTTCCACCATCTGACGCCGTAAAGCATCGCCTGTTTAGGACTCTTATTGGAGCTCGTGAGAAAGCCGAGCTGTTAAGACAAAGAATGCATATTATTATTTTTTTTTTTTTGCAATTTTTGAGCAACAAATTATTACCATTTCTGAAAAAAAAAATAATAATAATAAATAACAGTGCACCTAAATAAGTAAGATTTATAGAAAGATGAACCTCTTGAGGTCTTGTTAACTTATACCCAATGTTCCTTTTAGAGTGCTGAACATGCATTTCATAAATAAAACAAAATATTTTTTTACCTTTTTCATTTTTTGAGTTGCCGATTTTGAGCTTTTTCCCCGTACGAAAAAGCTGCTGCGCCCAAGATAGAGAGAGGGCGACTGAAACCCTGATCGCAGTATGCGCAAGCATGCCCGTGTATAATTGCCATGGTCAGTGGGGCTATATTTCTGTCTGCTCATTAAGTTTAATTAGATTTAACATCATCTACTAAGGGCCGCATTAAATACTAATTAGAAATCTCGGAGTCAGTGGTGGCAGCGCGGATCACCTCAACAGCCCCGAACCCATGAAGGCAAATTAAATCATGGCTGCGTTGAAGAAAAGTGGGAAAGGAAAGCCATTGCTTGCACGTGGTTTCAAACGCCCGTCTAGAAGCGGCGCGGGGTGTAGGGTGCTTATGTTGTCCGTCCCAATTCGATAGCAGAATCAAATGCGAACGAAAAAACAACATTTCCAATGGCAGGCTATTTACACTTTGACCTTTATCTGCTCCCCTTTCGTGTACACCAGAGGACACGGTCCCGTCTCATCGGAGAGGTTGACATTATTAAAAAATGACTGCATAAAAGTCAGGCCACGTCATACCGCAGCTCTGAAGAACTCATAAAAGCCTCCATTTGATGGTGCTTTACGGGCAATGCCGCGAATCACTAATGTATGCGGGCGGAACGGCTTTATCTGCTCCCCTTTCGTGTACACCAGAGGACACGGTCCCGTCTCATCGGAGAGGTTGACATTATTAAAAAATGACTGCATAAAAGTCAGGCCACGTCATACCGCAGCTCTGAAGAACTCATAAAAGCCTCCATTTGATGGTGCTTTACGGGCAATGCCGCGAATCACTAATGTGTGCGGGCGGAACGGTGAAAAAGAACGGGAGCGTATTTCCCCGTTTCGAACGAAGAACGAAACTAAAGGCTTGAAAAATGAAGGAAAATTAGCCGAGCACCTGCAAACAGTTCAAATCACTGGCAGACGGCGAAACGGGAGGACTCACAAAACGATATTGGTAATACACCTGCAATGGGGGCGATACAGGAAAAAAAAAAGGTCAGTGTGTGCTCACTCTACGCAAACGCGCGCGCGCGCACCCCCACAGTGTGCGGACGGGATCAACATGTACTACACAGCACCTCCACTCCAAAAACTGGCCACGTCGACAAGACTCACACACATAACCACAACGTAACACAACTAATCCCTACTTAAGAGATTCACAGCCAGGAGAACACCACCACCACAACAACAACAACAACAACAACAACAACAACAGCAACAGAAGCAGCAACAGGTCGGACAGAAAATAACTCCATTCAGACCCGCTTACACAACTGCTACTGACAAACTACGCTCATGCTATAGATGGAGGGAGGTGAGGCGATTATGCCTCAAAAGCCGTTTTTTTCCCATGAGTCTTCTGTGCACGCGCAGCAACACATTACATCGACACAGCACTGGGCTGTTTCGTGTGAAAGAACGTCACATGTCAACATGGGACCCAACACTGGATTATTATGCCACGGAATAAACACCTTAGACACCGAGAAGAAAGGGATAATACATGTCTGTTCAACACAATGGAGCCATTCAGCCGCCCGTAAAGCCGCGCTGGACCACTTACACCATTTCTGGAATTTTTTTTCCCCTCAGTGGAGAGAATTTTGGGTCAATAGTTCAGTAGTCTGGCCCGATTAAAGAATAACAATCGACAACACAACACACAGGCTGAAAAACGGTTTATTTCATATTCTGGGGAAGGAATATTTCACAAATGAAGCCCTGAGCTGAAATCTGAGCGAGACCTTTCAAGGGACATGACCTTCGGCCGGACGTGACAAAAGGCCATGAAGTGGAAGGTGATTGGTCCCCTATTAGTGCCACTTTAATAGAGGAGACGACAGCGCGGGCCGGCAGGGAGCGTCCCGCAACCATGCGCAATATCCTCGGAAATCCCATTACACCAATTTATCGATCGCTGTGGATAAAGAGCCGAAACAGAGGCCGACGGCTCCAAAATACTACGTTTGCTCCCCTTTCCCATAGGCCCAGCTCTGTGCGCAGGCGTCTGTATTTGAGTCATCCCCAGACAGAGAGGGAAAAAAAAGGATAAATGCGGGAGGAAATAGAGGTCGGCTCCAGCCGCGACAGCGTGACATCCTCTGTCACCTTCTTTCAAAAAGATCCCGCTCTCCCAGCGTGACTCCTGCTCCCCATACCTGCCTGCCTGTCTGCCTGTCTCATCCCCCAGAGCCACAAGAAAACCGCACATGGCACGAAGACAAAGACGAAAAAATAAAAAGATTAGGCCCTTTGAGTGCACGAGGCATGCTAGACCCAGTGGCGGTATCGGATTCCGACGTGGCGTTCAAGTCAGTCTAAGAATAACAACAATCCCAGTGGTTTGATCAAAGTTCTGAAGCCAAATAATAATTGGAACTCTGATAAAAAGAAGTCGCAGCCGCAACGAAACATGAAAGCCTCATCACAAAGGAGGAGTTACTCTTCACAAAGAAAATGTGGGAGATTACAATTGACCCGATACAGAAATCCACAGCCACGGACCACGGCTCAAATGGAGACTGGTGGATAGCCATTTCTGTCCATAATAATTTCCCAGTGCGTCTACCTCGGGAGCGCTGTTCGTCAAGTAGGCCCACGCCTGCGTTCCCCTGAGCTTCCCGCTGCTCCTTAATGAGCCGAGAAGGTGGAGGCCAGACGTGGAGCTGCTCACCTTCTCTAATTGGCTGGATCGCACAGCGCAGTTACAGGGCGTGTGCAAACACAACTCACAATAATCTTTTTTTTTTTATTATTATATTCCAAAGAAGTTGCTATGGGGTTTTTTCCAGTTTAAGCCAGTTGGAGAAGATGATAATGGCAAAAATGACAAAAAATATATATTATAATATATATGTTTTTTTTTTTTTTTAATCATTGCTATTCCAGGTTAAGGGGAAAAGACAGAACATGAAGTAGGTGGGTAGCGGAACTGAGACACATCATTTCATGTATCGTAAAACATATGCAGTGCAGAAGGAATGCACTACATTTGTCTTTATCTCCGATTTAAAATTTGAAACATACATTACAGCTGCCTTCACTTCCCTACTCTTGCTGAAATTCAACTGCCAACACACAAGGTGTTGACTTTGTAGTGCATGGACCTATGATACACCTGAGAGGCCTTTTCACAGAGGAGATGCTGGTTTGTCATAGCAGGTTCATAGGTAATGAACATCAACAATGGTGTTGCCCGCCAATCGGAAAGCAGGTCTTGCTATTTTTATGATTTCAAATTGTCCTCTTGCTTCTGCGACATCAGAAACGCCCTCGAAGGTTAAAGAAAACTCAAAGTCAAAGACGGTCTGTTTGCCCATTTAATGTCCTGAGATGAGGCGGGATCAGGCAGCATAAGTGACGACACCTCTCTCGGTGCATAATATGTGAGGGAAATTAGGACGAGAAAGAGCTATATAAACAATTTGGTTATAGGCTATAGATTTATAAGTATAAAACAGTCAGTCTCTACGAAAAGAAAGATCATCTAGGTTTTCAAGAAGACAATAAATGTGTCATCAGTCTAAAAGCAAAAAGATGAATGAAATGTTAAATTAAAAGTGTGTTTATCTAGACATTTATTAATGTTCATTATGTAAAGGAAAACAGGTAATATCAGTTACGTGTTTCAACATTTTTATATTATTTAGCGTGTGGGGGGGGTATTATAACGGAGCATTTAAAGTGCCAGCCGAGGCTTATAAATTACCCTGTGAGCCCTTCAATATGGTAATTTACAACCCTGCAGGGTTGACTCCATTCAAGGAAGAAAACAAATGTCAGTCACGCACGGAGGAGAAAAGACTCACTGGGAGAGCGCTACCTGCTGAAACACTCACTTACCATCTGCTGTAAACACGCCTTCATATTCCTATTCATACACCATAAACTGTCAAGTACTCTACATTTCATATGAGAGGCAAATTGGTTTCCGCTCTATTGCTGTACCTGAACAGAACCAGCTGTAACTGGAAAGTGCCCGATGGACGTGGCATTTTTTTTCTTTTTTTTCTTCTATTTTACATTTTACGAAGACCAACTTCACGGAACGATCGATGACTTGAACTTGAGATAAAAGTATTGACATCGACGCACAAAACATGTATCTGCATATATATATATACAGTACATACATATGGCTGAAGGAACTTGCGGCGTGATCGCTTAAATGAAGAAATGTTGTCGAATAAATATTAATTAGAGGCATACGTTTACTTTTGATCATCGTGACAGCCTGGTGTGTGTGTGTGTGTGTGTGTGTGTTTGTGAACATTTTCACAGCCCAGTATATTGGGAACACACCGACTTTGCCTTGAGATTCAAGCGTCACGGGATGGACGTGGCATTTTTTTTCTTTTTTTTCTTCTATTTTACATTTTACGAAGACCAACTTCACGGAACGATCGATGACTTGAACTTGAGATAAAAGTATTGACATCGACGCACAAAACATGTATCTGCATATATATATATACAGTACATACATATGGCTGAAGGAACTTGCGGCGTGATCGCTTAAATGAAGAAATGTTGTCGAATAAATACTAATTAGAGGCATACGTTTACTTTTGATCATCGTGACAGCCTGGTGTGTGTGTGTGTGTGTGTGTGTGTGTTTGTGAACATTTTTTGTTTGTTTCGTTTTGTTTGGCAACTTTGAAACGTTCCTCAGAGTACGGCTAAGACGTTGGGGCGCTCGAAGCGAAGCAGCCCAATCACTCGTGGCATCCACTCAAGAACACAAACCCACTGAGGATCACCGTTCGGATCCGAATAAAGACGTCAAGCTAAAGCGGGGGCCTGGCGCAAAGTCAAAAGAGCATAGTTGTGTCGGAAATAATAGGGACGACGGCGGTCAAAGCACGTATTGCATTTACGCAACACGATTGTAACATCAGACACACTTGAGCTGTGAGATATTTTGCGGCGACGTACCGCTGAGCTGACCGCACGTCCCATGGCCAAACCCCCACGGAGTTTTTGTCACATCCAAACCGAATCCCCTCCGTCGCAGGGGTGAGCAGGGCGAGGGAGAGAGCGAGGGATGCGAAGGTGAGGGAGAGGTACGTGCCAGCAGTTGTCGCATGTCAAGTAGGAAGCTGTGACACCAGAGCAGATCCCTGAGGCCCGGGCGCACCTGACCCACGCAGACCAGGCAGCCGTCCTTCCCCGCAAAAAAACCCAGCCAAGCAGCTCGACGAGGTTTCCGTCTAAGCCAGTGACAACAACTTAATTCAAGAGCAAGTTCTGAAGCACAGAAAATGGAGCCCCGTGAATTACACATGGCAACCAAAGCCCAAGCCCAAAAGAGAAACTATTTACTAAATAGAGTGGCTCACGGGAAACCATGACTGCAAATGCACCCAGATGATCATAATAATAATTATTGCCGGACTTGCTGCGAGGAAAAAAATACCAGAAAGATAAACGCTCATCCCGGGGATCGTCTTTGCCCGTTTTACCCATTCATTATAAAGCCCGAAATAGATCTTGTGATCTTAAACCTGCACGTAAAAGGCACTGGTGTGCAGCAAAGTGAGCTGTCATTTTCTGATTGTGCCCAAAAAGAACCCTGGGAAACCCCATTTTAGTATGTGCACATAATGGCTACATACGAATTCGATGTTTTTCCAAAGCCGCATTAATTCAGATAAGATAGGATATGATAAGAGTACTAGACACCGCCAACACACGGTGTGCGCCTCTGTGAACCAGCTGTACACATATATATTCGGTAATTTCTGCTCAGAGGCCCTCGTCGCCTCCTTCCGTCTTCTCGCAAATCAGATGCATAATCAGAGGCCGTCATCGCCTCCTTCCGTCTTCTCGCAAATCAGATGCATAAAAAGGCTAAGGGGGGGGCGGGGGGGGGCGATGGTGGGGGTGGGGTCCCATCTTACCTCAGCCTCTCCTCCTCCTTCTTGCGCAGCTTCATGTCCCGCTGGACCACCTGCAGGACGTGCTCCGCCTCGCCATCCGTCAGGCCTGACAGGTCCAGTTTCCGGCCCATCGTCCCTGGCCTCGCCACAGTGAGCTGCTGCTGCTGATCCGAGACAGGACGAGGGGGAGGAGGAGGAGGAGAGCCACGGGCTCTGCTGCTCTGGGGGCCGAGGCTGGGACAACCCTGGAGAAAGAGACGCGGAATTAGGAATTTGTAGAGCAGGTTCACAAATGTATGAGCTAAAATAGGCTCAAATAGAGACTTGCTGGGTGTGTCTCGTTCCCCTGACGTTCAGTCATTCCCGACTGTCCTCAAACTCTGTCGGCAGAAGGGAGAGAGCAACATTCGAGGTCTTGGCTCATATTGAACGGTCACAGCTCCCAAATAATACTGCAGTTGAACAAAATCTATGGTGGCGCCATGCAGTTGCTTGTCTGCAGCATGAACCTTCGTCTCTGTGGAGCCGAAAGGATGGACGAGGGCTCCCGAGCCAACGTGTAGTGGCTGGAAAGATTCTTTGTACGGTTTCAGGTCATGGCCAATTTGACTCTTCAACCAAAAGATGGAGCTTGTGAAAAAAATGACCATACTAACCGACATCTTCTGACATTTGGACGATGCCTTTTTGGCTATTTACAAGTTACAAACAGTAATGGGACTTATACAATTTGATTTGCACACGCGCTCATTTGCTATTTCAAGTATACCTTGCAAAAAGAAAGAAGAAATCTGATACAACCCTGCAGTTAAGCCGTAGCAAGGTTATAAAGCAGCAGCTTTTAATTAGAGGGCATTTTGGTCAAATATAAAAAGGCCTTTCAGCACTAATGCACAAAAAAAAAATCTATCTTGCTATGCTTAACCAGTAAAGATGAAAAGGCAGCAAAGAATATGTTAATTCAGACACTTTATCATCTAATAAATTGAGATGCTTTGCACATGTGGCGTTAGGTTTGATAACTAGTACAAAAACACAAAGAGTGAAGCTGGTGCAACATTTTCATGGATAGATTTGGGCATTAAACCCCCCCCCCCAAAAAAAAACACTGGAAAAACAAGTCACCATCACGCAAGGGAACAGTTGCAACTAGCATTGCTGTAAATTAAACAGAAATTACAATGGGCCACCCTCGTAAATCACCATTAGTGGACGGGCTCGCGTGTTCAGGGATGTTCGGTTTGCGATGGAATCAACCTAAAAACAAACACTGACCCCCGCTGTGTGTGCGGGGGTACCAAGGACGGGCGCAGAAACCAGACAGAGGGGGAGGTGAAGAAGGGGTGGCGGCGAGGCAGCAGCGAAGGGTGGCCCCTGAGAATAAAAGGGAGGGATGAGGAAGAGAGGAGCGGAGACAGATGGGGAGATGGACAGAAGGAGAAGGTCCATTAACGGAGTCTAAACAAGATGGGAGAGCGCTGGCAGTGGAGTGAGCAAACGGTGACTCAGGCGGCCAGACAATTATGTGCGTTCTATTATTGGGCCGATAGCTCCATCGACAGAGCACCTCTCCTCTCGCTCAGCTTATCACCGCCAACCCCCCCCCCCCCCCCCCCGCTCAGCTTTTCCCCCCCAACCCCCCCCCCCCCCCGTTTCAGCTAAGAGCCCGTAGCGGGACGCACTGCTGTTCAAATATCACATTTCAAAAGAGAAAACTAAGATCTGTGCCGCCATTCCGCACCTCATGTACACCAACAAGCTCTGTATTTGCCCAGCGTATTGCCCACCTCTGTTTTGCTACATTCCACAAAGTGTTCAGTTTTGAAACATGCACAAACACAGTTGAAAATTGAGCTTCCCGTGTGTCCATCATCGTCCACCACCGCTTTTCCCTCAACACAACGGAACGACCTTTAGCTCCTTTCGTCTAAAATTGAGCGAGTGGTCGGCAATGTGATGTAGAGCTTTGACTTGATTCCCTCCTTTCAGATCATTGAATCGGTGGAATTATGCAATTCGCAGGAGCAAATGCAAGCGCGTGCGCGCACACACACACACACACACTGAGTGTGAGAAAATAGCTTTTGTCACAACCTCAGCTACAAGTTAAAATATAAATAAAAAAATCACTCAAGCTGTCGTCGCACAGTGTCACTCCAGACAACGGCATTCACAAACGTTTCCTCATTCAGACAGCGTGACGAGAGACCTTGCCCTCGACCCTGGAAAGGCTTCCCGGTCGGAAAGAATCCATTTTCGAACACACGCAATGTTCAGATACACACTCAGCCATATGCTCCCCATATTTCGACCACATGCGAATGACTCCAGCTATTCTGGCGCAGGCAGTGGTGTTGTCACCTGAGCCTGTGTATCGAAAGCATGTGAACTGGCAGTAAACATGTGCACATGTCACCATGACAACATACTTTCCTAGCGCATTTCCTAACCAGCTGCAACGCCCAGAGAGAGCGCGGGAAAATTCTACAAATCATCTGGTTAGAATTTAGAATGCCTCACTCACCCAAATGAACATGCGTTGGCTATATAGACATTGCAAGGCTTAATATTATGAAATATGAGGGCGTTCTATCAATGTATTTCCACATTTTATTAGACACCTATATCTATCCTGTATGGGCCTCCCATTTCACATCTAAAAATCCCTGATTTGAATGACATCCCACGACATTACATTATTAAGTCACATCCATCTGAGCTCCGACGGTCTAACAAACCGGATTTCTCTCTGGTCCCCTCCTCACTCTCCGAATGTATAGAAGCGACAAACGCACCATTAGTGGATGGCCATTATTGTATAGCCACGAGGGAAAGCAATTATTCAGGCCTTCTTTTTATAGTGAGTGGTGTCAAGGACAGGCATGGAGCATCATTTATGCCTGTGAGAGTGTCAGCTTTGGTGACGCACACACTCGGGGGCAGAAACAGACCCTGAAAACACAGCAATTCCCTTTTCACTTGTGACAGTTTTGCACACAAACATATACACATGCAAATATGAGACAGGTTATGTCTCACAACCCGTGCCTCCTCGTGCTGCCCCGCGCGCCGCCCCGCACATCACCGCGACTCCATCAACAATAGCACTGATGAGTTGTCGGTCTGTACACAGTAAAAGAGAGTCTGAACTATTCTCTCTCTCGAAAAAAAAAAAAAGTGACACAGACAGGATAATGCCGGTTCAATGCTTCACCAGTTTTCTTCTGTGAAACAGGCTGTGGGCTTCACTGAACACTGTTGGTGTAAAAGGGAGTTTTAAAAAAAAAATCTGAAAAAAACAAGCAGCAGATTGCAAAGTCCATGATATCCACCGATAATCTATCTTCAGAAGCCTCGTCACACAAAGACAAAAAAAACAACTCTCGGGATAATTGCTGATTGCGCAGTCTCTGATCTCGATACACTTTTTCCGCCAGGAAGCAAATCTCAATACAATCAAGTTGAACCCCAGACAAGTACGGATTGTGCAAAACTTTCATGATGGTAATTTCAAATTCTCCATTTCTGGCATAACTTTACGTGACGGTATGAATAAGGATCAGGAACAATTTCAGCTTTGGCATTGTGGGGAGCGAGGGCTGCTCTGGACACCGGTTTCAGATCTGATCTGGTATTTCAGATTATGAGCTGCTGGCTGGGGAACATGGGGATTGAAATTTCGATTTACTTGCGAATTTACAGTCAACGAGTCAACAAGTACAAATCAGACAAATTATTGGAATTGAGGAATGTGAAATTTTCCTTTGCAGCTTTTTACAACGTGTGCTTTATTGAAGCACACCAGTGCAAAACTGTCCACTGTATAAATGCAGCCATATTCTGACTGACAATCTCAGTGCCGAGAGAGACAGAGGGAGAGAAAGAGAGAGAGAGAGAGACTTTAGAGGGAAAATAGGTCACACTGATGCATCTCACAGGCTAATGAACAGATACCTGTCTTTTCCCCCCCAAAGGAAAGGGCATGTGGACGACTCAACCAGGACTTTGACGAAAACATGTCCAAGCTCGCTCCAAATCTCCCCCAAAAACACAGAACAATTCCTAAATGTCTGACTGGCTGACTGGCTGCTGTCCGTCCCCTCAGAGAGGAAGCGGGGACGGAGCAGCTGAGGACATGTCGGGGCCACTGAAAGGGCAGGTGCAGCCAAGCACTAAATGGACCGCTTGCTTTAGACACTCGACATTGGATCAGCACTTCGCCACAGCCACAGACGGAAGGAGGGCCGTGTTCACCGAAAGGACTGTATGGACAGAAGGCGCGTACAGTAAAGGCACTCTGCGCATGAAGCTATTTGTGGTATTCAGCCATTAAAGATGTACGAGTGGAATTTCTAGTGCTTGCAGAGGATTGTGCCGAAATAAGACACGTGGGAATAGCTCAGTGAACGTCTTTTGGACCAAACCAAACCATGACAGCCTTTCATTCCACACGACTGCGGGAAAAAAAAAACTACCTAGGAACTCGAGCCATGACACGGCCACAATCTGTCAAGATGACATTAATGGGGAGTGAGACGGCACAGACAAGCAACACGATGGTGAACTATAGATGTAGTTCAGCGGAGAGCGCATGTAGCCCTGCACTGTATCGCTACCCCGCCAAACGCGCCGTCATCTGAGCACCCGTCCTTGGCAATCAACTTAGGAGCGTCACGTCACGTGGTGACGCTCGACGCAACTTGTGTGGAGCGATATCGGTTCCAGCCCGACAGGTTGTGTGCACTGCATGCACAAACATTAAAGTCATGTCTGCTGGGTCACCGAAGGGGGCGGCGCCGCCACCTTTAACAATAGGAGTAAGACATATACGAGTCCAATTGTCTGCAGCAATGCTCACATTAAGTGTTCCCATGAAAACACGTAGGATGGCCTCTTCTTTAAAAGAAAACCCCGAAGCAAAAGAAATATGCGTCAGCAGATATACAAGACTCCACAAGGCGAACAAAGGACAGTAAATACTGGAGATAAGATTTTGGATACAGGTAGGAACTGAAAATACGAACATACCATATGCCAAAAAAAACGTTTTTTTTTTTTTATTAACTCGCTTGGTGGGACAAATAACATATTTGGTAAAGACTCACGGGTAGGCACCATCACTTCGCTCTACTGCAGCCACATATTTAGACAGGGGCAGCATGCAAATCCTCGCCGGAGTTTCGGTGCGAGGACGAGGCCCCGATCATTTGTCACCGCTTGACATCGACAGTACCTGCTGCGCGGCATCCATCACTACCGGCCCAATTACCACTCTATGCGGAGCAAGAGGGGACGCTGGCGAGGTGTGAGACCAACACACACCCAAACAAACACAAGGCAGACGTGGCGCTCGCAGACACATTTTTGACCCCGGGAGTGTGAGAATCAAAACGGATGCTAATTGAATCTGCCTCTGAGTCACCGAGCATGCGACGGAGGTGTCGAGAGAACTACCGTGACACGAGTGCAGGGAATGAGCTGCAATTCCGGCTGAGTGAGCTCCGTTTTCCTTCAATGAGTGGAGCCCGGAATAGGCTGATTGAGCCGGCGTGGGGCTGAACGGTTTCCTGAGAGGCCCCCGGGAAAACCGGTGTCAACAGGTGACCGTGAGCCCCACAGAACCAAACAATGGAAGCGGCATCACCCTACCCTACCCTACCCTACCCTACCTGCCGAGTAGGGATTTCCAGCCCAAAACTGCTCTGGGTCAAAGGCTTCTCTGCATGCTCCGAGACAAAGCAGCACTTTATCTACGAACATCTCCAGCTATGAATCGGTGCCTGATCGTCTCCACCTCACACATATGCGGCATCTTTTAAAACAAGCAAAACAAACCAAAAAAATAAATAAAAAACACTCAGCACCTCTTCACTCCCGGACTGAATGTGTGATAACACCTGTGTGCCGTATCCCACACGGCACACCTCAGCTTAAGCGGCACACACGGACGGTGGAGCGCAACCTGCAGGGAAGAGGTGATCGAGGTAATTTCACAGCACGCCAACAACATGCGATTCACCCAAACGCGCGCGCGCGCACGCACGCACACACCAACGGCAGACAGCGGACGGGGAGCCGCGCATTTCCACCTGCATCCATCCATCCCCGATCACAGTGAGCTGATGTGGAGATTCACTTACACGGGAGCCGGATGACCGCCAGCTACAGCCACGGTATCCCAGATGATGGCTAAAAAAACATTAAAAAACACACACACAGACACACACGCACACACACACACACAGACGCCGAGAGACGCGCCTCGGCGAGCGCAAACTTCCGCGACACCTGCCTCCTCCTTATTGTTTTCCCCCCCGAAGCGGCGGACGCGAGCAGTCAGTGAATGGGTGATCACGAGGTTTGTATTACAAGGAGAGAGAAGGAGCAGGAGGAGGAGGGCGCACGGAGAGCGAGGTGCAGCCACTGGCACCCAACCCTGAGTCTTTCTGCAAACGCGGAGCTGTGAGGGGGAAATCAGAGGTAGTTGAGTCACTTTGGCACACGTGATATCTACGAAACCATTTTTTGTTTGTTTGTTTGTTTGATTCAATTTTTTTCTTCTAATATACACCTGGGCTTCAATTTAGCACCGCTGGGGGGGGGGGGGGGGGGCCTGCCTTTGTGTGCATGTGAAGGAGGAGGAGTGGAGGAGGAGGGGGGAGGGAGGGAGGGGAGGGACCGTTGGCTGACTCTTCCATTCACAAAGCGAGTCACCATGCAATTAACCTGGAGTAAAATGAAAACATCCTGAACACCCCTGGTTCAGATTTGGTGTCTGTCTGCAGGCTCAACCACTCCCGTCACTCCACTGCTTTAATTGTCTTATGAATGAAATCCTGCGCATAGTTGCCCTGCAGAATCCCCAAACAAGTCTACATATTTTCCTACTTGGTGGAAAGAAAGAAAAGAAAAAACGCCGTACCAACCCGTTTACTGACTCGCATTAAATCCCTATTCAGGGACTAATCTAGATCTCAGTAACCCAAAGTTTCCCTGGGCTGAGGTTTGGCAGAGCAGCAGAGATGATGCAGATAAGAGCGCAGCGCCAAAGGAGGAAACTTGGCTGTTTGTTCCCTTTATTGCTGCACAGCCTCCTCGGCAAAAAAACATGCTGACCGTGGTGCATTGCGAAACACTTTCTGGGCCTTTGTACTTGCTCAGCGAGGTAACATTTCCAGCAAGATAAAGAGCCCTCCGAAACGTTGCAATTAGAGGCCACTTTGTAGAGATTACAAATCAAGCTGAACCGATGCTTTCTTCGTCCGATGTTCAATTAAGGCCGTATTTTACCGAGAGATACCGCCAGGGAAACTGTTCAAAGTCACGCTCTACGTTCTCGAGTCGCGGCCTTTATCTAAATACACTATGTACAGAATGGGACATAGGGCTGCTGCAGGGGCAAGTCTAGGATTTATAGCACAGCTCCAGCTTACGCAGATAAAACAAACGGCAGATGTGTTGCACTTATTTCACCCAGGAGAGCACACAGCCATTATTATTGTTATTATTGTTGACATGAATGAATAAAGTGCATCACCATTTACGCCTGTGTCTGTGGTCCTCTGTTTCCAACAGAGGCTCACAACACATTGTGGTGCGTTAAAGGAAACCGCGAATAAGACACGTGGTAAGGTCAGACAATAATTTAGGAACCAATGTATAGAAATAGAATATTCATTAATTGTGTTGAATATACTAATCGTACTGTCTGTACTTAAGAATCAGTGCAGAAATATATGGCCAGGACAATTACTTTAATCGTTAACCTAAGCACAAATGACTGCAATACTGGATGTTCAGTGGTGCACTTTAAAAATTAGCATACTCATTTCGGTTCAGTGCTCATTGCTTAAATAACACTCGTCGGGCTTGTTACTGTGCAGTGGCACTTGCTCTGTCGGCAAGCTTTGGTTAAGGATGTTCTTCTTTCTTTCTTTTTTTTTTTGTAAATATAGACTCAGGCTACCACAGCAACAGAGCCAGGGCAGGTTACTCAATAGTGACCGTTTTCACACAGATTTCACTGACATTCGGTTATCTAAGGTAATCAAAATCGAGACGAAGAACACACGGACTGTGCTGCAGCTGAACCGAAGGAAGTAAAATGTGTTGTTGCGGGTGTGCGATTTCGGCCCAGGCCCTGTGGATGTGAGTCGGTAAATAGCCCCGATGGGTTGCTCAGGGTTCTTCCAGAGTTTCACACCGGCAGTCCTCGGGTCACCAGCACATTTCTGCAACCGTAAAGCAACTGCTGTTCACATACATGCTGGACTCAAGCTCTTTAAAGGCGTCACGCCCCAGTAATTCTGCGTTTTTTTTCCCCTCCCACACTGTGCGGCTGAATCACTTGCAGCGTGACCCCGGCATTTTACATGCGTGGCTCTGAGGTGAATCAAAATCCCCAAATCAAAATCCTCAAAGCCTGCCGGGGAGTTATGATTGCTAAATTGGAATATTATGAGTGACTAAGGAGCGCAAAGTATTCGGGTCCCTCTATCCGTGTCACATGCTGGAGTTAACGGTGGTCTTGTGCGTCACATGTGTATGTGTGCGGACATTGTCTGCTGTGACATTCAGTACTCTTGTGTGTTTTGAGACAGATTACCGCTCCCCAGCCTGCTGGTTGGCATTTCGGGCGGCTTTTTTCTCTGCGAGCTCCATTGCACACTATATGCAAGTCAAATGTCAGCCTACAGGACCATGTAAATGGTCAATGAATAATAACTGAGCGTTAGCAGCCAGCGTGGCTTTTCATGGACGTTTCGTCAGTGAAATTGGTAATGTTTTTTCTTTCTTTTTTAAAGCCAACATTTTTTTTTCTCTCCACTAGTCTTAAAAGGCAAATGTGTACTCACTGGACAAAGTGTACCCGTGTACAATCAAACCTCAGCCACCAGGGGGCCTCCACAATATAACCTCATTTAGTTCTTGTATTCATATCTATCCATCTATCTATCCATGATCATTATTCTAATACCAACGTCAAATTGTCATCATCAGCACACCAGCTATTGTTAGAATTGATCACTTCCTTTGGATGGGACCCCTCGGAGCAGAAATGGATTCGATGTATTCACGCAGTGACAACAAAGTGACTAATTCTCTGTGACCACAGAGGCAGCAGGTGCACTAAGACAACAAGCTCCTCCACCTGCAACACTCAACATCCAGTCACTCGCCACTGATCCACAAGCTATACTGACGTGCATGCATCAGGATGCCTCTGTGACCCCCCCCCCCCCTGGTAACAGCGGCAATATCCGTCTCCTGTTGACTTTTGTCTTCGGTGGGACCTAAAGCACCGACACTTTCCAGTCTGACTGTGTGTAGAAAATGTGTCCACAGGCATGTGTTGAGGAATAAAGAGATTCATTCCCAACAGTACAAAAACACTGGTTTAACTAGCGTCATAAATGATGAACCACCAACACAAGTGGCTACGGGAGGAGTGGGGCCGACTTTTAAACAAGCCCATACGTCAATAATGTTAGGGTTCCTTATTAGTCATTCTATTCAAATCAGAAAAAGGCACGAGTGGCTGTAATGTTTTAATGTACAGTACCTGAGTATTAAAGGCCAGCACAGACCTGTAAGTCAGGAGCATTGATTGTGGATTTGCGTTCACGCCTTTAATCCCACAATGATGTGCGAGATAAGCCCCCCTGCCGTCTTCCTCCTAGTGCTACAATGAGCAACCCATGTCTCTCCCTCTGCTGATGTTGGGCCTGTTCAGCTTATTCCATTTAAACATACATTGTCTTGTGTTTGTCATTGACGAGGTGGAGGTGAAGCCTCTGCCTACTCAGCATGACTAATTGCCCATAAGTGGCCATTGCAGTGTTGGTAACAAAGCATCACAAATGCCAAACAAACATAGTGAGTCACTCCACGTGTCGGGCTATTATTATTATTACAGCGAGGAGTAACGTTGATGTTATAGGGGCTCAAGGTAATGAAAGAAAAAAGAAAGAAGAAGCCAGTTTCACATGCCATATTCTTGTACATATCCTGGCTAGATAGATTTGGTATAATATATGCATTTTCAGAAATCCACAGGGAAAAGGAAAGAGAGTCATGACGCCGTTTCCCCTGTTCCTGCTATTAGGCGAACACTAATTGTCCTCTGGGTTGAGTAATGAGTCAAAGCAGGGTCTGAGGAAAAAAAATAAAATAAAAAGGCTCTCGTAATGGAAAGAAACTGCTTCATCTCCTGGATACGCGTTACACAACTGCAACACTGGCTGTTAGTATGGTTTAGGGGTGCATGCAGGCAACACCAAGATGGAGCCAGTGTGCTCAGGGGAAAAAAAACATCCTCGGAGCAGATGCTTGTTTAGGCTAATCCAATTAGAGCATAAGTGCAATTTATGAACACGACAGTGTGCGGTAAATATAGTGCAACTGTCAGGACATTGTTGTGTATCCCTGTAGGGAACGCCTTAGGCTTTAAAGATCCATGGAGCAGAAATGTCATTTGAGGGTGTCCTTCACAGACTGTGCAAAGCTTTTTGCACTGAAAGATGTTCTTCTGAGGCTCCCGTGCCCCCCCGCACTAATTCTTCTCCCATGCAGTGTTTAGAAAGCACAACATATCGACAGCCCGGTCAATCTCCATGCAGGCCGCATTGGTCACATAGTGCAGAAGCCAGCCATCATCCCTCCTTCCTCAGTGTACTACAGAAATATGGATGAGTGAGAGTACATTTACCAACAACTCCACTTCATGCTTTGCCTGCCACAGTATTTTTCCCCAGCCAGCTTTAGTCCCAGCTGTTTACATAGGAGGTGTTGCATGCACGCCAATCTACTCCGCTCTGTTCAAACATTTCTATAAAAGGTTTCAAATTCAGTATCACCCCCGCGTTGCACTCATACCACCGGCAGCAATAAGGATTTTGGCCGGGATTACCAATTCAGCCGCCGTGAGGAGAAATAAATGCAAATGATTTTTCTTTTCCTCTATTATCCAGTTCAATAATAAACCCACTACTTCCTGTTTGCTTCTCCAAAGCAAACACATTAAAGGTCTGCTTTTGCTTTCCCACTCTGGGGAACTAAAAGGTGCCAGCCTCCGCGCAAACATCAAACATTGGTATGGGACGAAAAGCCACCTGATGTGGACTCTCAATTCATTCCGCATGTACAAAAAAGACAAAAAGACAAATAACGAATCCTAACGTCTATCTCTGAAAATCTGTATTCATCGTTTACTACACTGAATACGAAGTGAATGGGATATGGCTTTATGTGGCTGCAGATAGAGAAAGCTGTACATTGGTGGGAGACAGAGCTTGTACACACCTTGTCTCGCCTGGATACAGATGTGACGGGCTCTCCACCCTCATCAAAGGCTTCGGGCCTCGGTGGCATTGTCTGAATCAAACTCCCTGCTGCCATGGCAACCGGAACAGAGAGCGGATGGGATAGCAATGAGCGTTAGTGAGAGGGCATGACCTGTAGTACGTCTGACACGCTTTCATGATGTCATGTTTAGCATTGTGGATCAATGAACAGCCGTTTGCATGTGGTGATGTGGATCTGGTGGTGACGAGTACGAAGGATAATTGAAATCCATACAAAATGTTGTTGACATTGGAATTTCTTTACCTGTTTTCCGCAACCAGCCCTTCCTCTTCATGTGCCGATTTTCTCTCACATTTTTTCTCCCGGTACCGTTGATGCCTTTGGGAAGGGAGTTGTTCATAGTTACTGTTCCACTACATTTTTCGATTGCATTTTTGAAAGGCGTCAGCAAGAAAGAGAGGCAATTTACTGGTGCCACACATTGGAAACGTATATATAGAAAGGGACAAATCGAATACTAATTTCAGGAGTTTACTAAGGTCTTGCTGTAGATGTATGTTCAAATTTAGCTACATTTTTGGAATAATGTGAAAGAAATACATCTGAGCGTATGTGAGGTAGCCCCCAGCTACGCTGACATATGATTGAATTGATTATCTATTCGATTGAATGCTGGAACTTGCAGTATTCAATCATAGGGTATGGTCAATTATGGATCCGGGTGACTGCAGCTGGAATAAAGCAGTGTATCGCCTGTGCTGTGTGGGAAAATGATGGCTGTCGTTGCAGACGGAGTGCCTTTTTATCCTGTGAAATACTCTGGGGGTAGGGGTATGAGAGGGGGGGGGGTGTAAGATTAAGGACATATATCAGATTGGTAAGTGATAGCACATTTAAGTTTCACTGAGCACTCTGTTGTGCGAGCATGCTAATGTTGAAATAGCCAAGGACACATAAACAGAAAGTGACGAGTGAGAGGCCAGACGATGAGCCGCCTTTGTTGAATGTCTTACGCACCAATGGTAGCAGAGCCGAGCTGTTTGTCCTCCGCCTCGTCCTCGCCCTCCTCCGTCGTTTCCACATGAGCGGACTGAAAGCCCTGTTGATTTTTCTCTCCTTCGCACCTTTCTCGGCGCCGTTGCCAGAGCGGCTGCATGGAGAAGGAAGAGGACAGTGCGCTGCAGAAGCGTATTGATTTGCCATCCGCCCTGTCCACTTGCACGGGGGAATGGGAGGTTTGCACAATTCTCGGTCCAGCATTTCTCACTTTTCATAATTAGGTGAGCGGAACAACACAGACGCGTAAAATATTGAATGCAATAACACAAAGGCATGATGACGAGTGGTATTTGGAGCAAGGCCGAGGTTGGTTTGATAAATGGAGAACCCGAGTAGGCCAATTATCATATTGATGCCCAATGAGGATAAGAGAAACTGATACATCTGGCTTTCTTCATCGGGATGCACGTGCACATGGCCTCCAAGGGCCCCGCAACACATACGGCAATGGTCCTTATGTGATACCTCATCTTAGGTAGCTATGTTTTAGGCTGCATGAAATCTAATAAGTGCGTTGCCCCATAACCAGTCAATAAAAAGTTACGCAAGGCAGCTCACCCATTTCAGCAAAACACATTTCTACTCACCCCTCACTATGTCAACTGCACTCACAAGGAGTACTTCCTGCCAGGGAAATAGTCCACATAAAAATGTTTCCCAGTGACGCTTGTGGGATTATACACAGTAACAGAGGGGCACTGTTTCCGGAGAGACAATTTCATGTTCAACCGCAAGCGAAATTCCATTCCCCTCCATCGCATCTGGGCTATTTTCAGGAATGGACACATCCAAACCTGGGCGAACAAAACCAAAACTGAGTGCACGGTGAGCCCTGGATTTAAATCAGATGTTTGTTTGTTTTTTGTTGTTGTTGTTTCTCTAATTTCGGAGAATCGTCTCGAAACTAATCGAGCAGCTGGAGAGCGGATTTTTCACTTACATAATCCAAAACATCTATTACTTCATGAGTCACGTCTCCCATCCAGATGTTGACTACTCACACACGTTTCCTGTTTCATCTTGTGCCGTTGCCAAACAACTTTGTTGTGTAACCGTCGGTTACACGCACACAAGCACACAAACACACTTCCACAAGTATTTACGCGTTTTAGATTATCTTTCTGGTCAGAGCAGACAGTGTTCAGACGGATTTTTTTTTTCTTCTATCTGTTAGGTCAACAGCAGCTGGCCGTAGACACATGGACAGGAGCTCAGAGCAGAGCTGGGGAGGTTGAATGACACCTCCCATAGGGACGGAGAGGAGGGTGAGCAGCGGGGATGGTTCTGCATAGCAAGTTTATACAGTTCATTCCTTGAGGTGCTTTAAAAAGTGATTTTAACTCGAAAGCACCGAGTGAACACCGGGGATTGGAGTACGAAATAACTCTTCCCCCGCTGTCTCCGTTCCTCCACCGCATTGTGACCTTGGCGACGTGACTTTGACGTGTCTTACGAGAAGTCATCTGATGTGTTGTCAAACGAAAGCCCAGGCCGTTGTTAAAACACTGCCCCAAAAATGCTGAGCAATGGATGGCGTATTTGTCCGCATGTCCATGTTTGGCTGGCCGCCAAGCAAAGCGGGACTCCGTGTTTCAAGGTTATTTTTCACTCTTGCCGCCTCCCGGCTAATCAGCGCCTCCATCAATTCGCATCATTAGCCCGCAGCTGCCTAACCAGTGGTCTCGCCGAGCCTCGAGGGAGACGTCCGCAACAACAGATCCCGCGCAGTCTCGTACGTGTCTCAGGAAAACAATATAGCGCGGATTGGGAGCCGAGGGTGAAGATGAACAATTCCCAGTATTCCTCGTGCCTCGCACTCCCTGGGAAACGTTGGCTTTCAGGCTTGAGGGAGGACGCCACATCTTTCGCCGATATGCCGGAGGATAGGAAAGTGGTGCGGCGGGGCCTGGTGTCGGACCGGAAATGAAACCTACTTATTTCCACAATTTGAACGGCAGCCCATGTTTCCATGTCTTAGTGGTCGACCAATCCTCAGCGGCCGGGAGCCTGAGGCTCAAAGATATTAGACTACTCGATTCTCCTTCCTCTCCCGCTCATTCTTTCCATCCTGTAATACACCTTGAAGACAGGGTGCCTATTCATGTACAACTCGCCCCATCAGGAGATGCATTCTTTGTGGCGGTGCTGCGTTTTAAAGGCCATATAAACTCCCCGCAGAGGTAGACTAACACCGCCCCCCCCCCCCCCCCCCCCCCCCTTGTTTGTTGGATAATCTAAAACATACTGTACAATTTGGAGAGAATGGAAAAACAAGAGTTTGATTCTTTTTTTCTCACTCATTCAGTTCCCATAAGATGATGCCAGGTTTCCCCATACTGCAATATCCTAGAGAAAGATTTTTAGCTACAGCTGACAGTTGGGATTCTTTATTTCCTCGCAGAGTTCAATAAACAGTAGTCTGCAGTCTGAGAGATGAATTGGCAGTCCCGGTAGCTGTGTATATTCCACTGAGAAGTCGACTGAGGAATAATTACTGTAATTCGAACAAATGTGCCGAAGTGTTTGGATCGGTGCATAACTGTATAAATAGTCACTGTACGTAAACATTTTTGAAAGCACGCGGAAATAGATTAATCAGCGCCGGGCCAGGAGACAAATTCACGGCATAATTCAACATTTCTTCGAGCCGTTACGAGAGCCCAACCGCCAATATTACACTCGTTATGCTCAGAAGTTTGACAACGCGATGAGTCTCTCTCTCTCTCTCTCTCTCTCTCTCTCTCTCCGTCTCTCTCTTCACTCTCGTTGAAAACACACACACACACACACACACACCCTTCGCACACGTTGCTTTGGCAGGGGATCCAGTGCAGGCATAAGTGGAAAATGGTCTTCATATTCCTCTCAGGGTTGTGGTGGCGGGGGGGGGGGGGGGGGGGGGGGGGGGGGGGGGGGGGGGGGCGCTTTTTAAAGGGGGAGGCCCCCTCAAGATGTCTGACATGTTTCTGCAGGACCACAGGCCACCGGCTGGCGTAAAGCGCAGGCTTGTGGTGGGCTGTTTGTCTGCGTGAAGCTGGCATGGGCTGCCGTTCCCCTGCATCTGTTCCCCATTAGCGGAGGCGAGAGTATAAAGCAGGGAGCTGACAGGGGCTGGGAACAGTCTGCTTCTCCTGTCTGGATCATGGGCTTTACCGTGTGGCTGTGTGTGCTCTGCCTGCAGGCCGGCCTGCTGTCACACGCCTTGGACTGCTCGGCGGCCACTCGGGGAGAGCCGTGTGTCAGCGGACAGACCGCAGACGGACAGGTAAGAGACGCGCTCCCCGATGGATGTGATAGTTAGGGACGGGCGAGGGTGTTCATTACGGATCAGTCGTCATCTGTCGAGACACTGCAGGGGTAAGTGCGGCCCGCCTGGGTCTGTTTAGCTGTTGTTTACTTGGACCACACTACAAGATGGGGGGGGGGGGGGGGGGGAAACAAAGTGAAGGGGGGGGGGGGGGGGAAACTCGATTGAATGAGGGAGAATGCGAAGGACTTTAAACGTCCTCTCTCTCAACAATGCTAAAGATCACTTGATTTCGTGTGAGCTGGTCGTGAAAAGCGGCCGAGTCTCTAATGCCTGGTTTGTTATAATTTGGTGCTCAGGCGGAGTGGGCTCCCGTTTTTCGAAAATCACAGGGAATTCACTCAACTGTTGAACTGTAACCATAGTCGACCTCTGCACCGACTCCCGCTGACTTTCCTATCCAAGTCCCCAAATTCCTCCAATGTGGCTTTCAAAAGAGAGATCCCGTGGGACGTGCCGTATCGCCTCCGGAAATTAAAAGTCATTTTGAAAGTGTGCACCTTGGCTTAAAGTTCAAATGACCAGTCGCATATGGCTTTAGTTGGTATATGCTCCGACCGTGTGGTCAGCGTTGCTCCAGGGGCCGGGGTCAGAGGAAGCCAGTAGCACCGATGGAATGTGCACTCACTTGCTGAAGGCTGCTGTGACCATTGCAGTGGTCAAGTGTGTTTCGGGAAAGCATGAGACGTGTACGGTCTAACCCAGACCTGTGGAGAGAAATACTGATTCATTTAAAAAAAAAAAAAAAAAGTTATTATTACAATATACTTATTGTAATGGTTTTAACAGTCACAATGCCATCGGACATAAATATACCCTTCCATGGAAAGAATCCTTCAGCTCCCCTTTTTGGCTTTTCATGTGGCTACCAGCTGTTATACTTTAAACTTGTGGGTAGCATTTTTTCTGCGGACAGCACTCATGTTCTGTCCAAAGTAATCATCCTCATCCGGACAACGGATTCAACAGCTGCAGTCGGAGAGAGGAGGATTTTCTTCCACACGTCACATGAAAGAGCCCCGAGTTGGGAATCCATTTTTGAGGGAGTTTGCGCCACACAGCCTAAATGTGCTCCTCTCCAGCAGTTATCTAATTACAGCATGCACAATTATAAGCTTCAAATGTGGTGGGACCTAACTAATACCAGAGGCCGCATCTTAAGAGGCTAAATTTACTCGGGTCTGCTTGGCCCACCAAGGTCACTTGTGTCGGTCAGAGCATGGAACACATTAAACGACAAATTGATGGGAACTGTCATCAACCAAAACGAAAACCAAATGGAGTGTGGTAGGTTTTGATGGATATCCTTACCACACCCACACGTACACAAAGCATACATCTCGATTTTTATGAGGTTGTCAGGACCCAGCGGATTGCGCCTCAGAAATCTTGCAGCCTTTGGTGACTTGGGCGCTGAACTGTGTTGGTTTGACAATATGACCTGGCTTGTTCAATAATGCTGTAGAATGAATTCACTTTTGTAAAAAAAAAAAAAAAAAAAAGGGAATAAAGTCAAGTGCTGACTCTTTCTCCCTGTCCTCTTTCTCTTTTCAGTACGATAGTCAGCAGCAGCAGCAGCAGCAGAGGGCACTTCCCTTATCTGAAGGACTGGTAGGTACCACCCATTACGTTCAAGTTATTACAACATTATTGCTTCAGTATAGATTCTTTTAATTCCTCTGTGAGAGAGCATCAGCTCAGAGCAGGTCTAAAACTGACAGGCAGTGGCTCAGGGTTCACTCAGTGTAAAATAAGTGTGTACAAACACTTGAGAGGGATGAGTTAAGGAAGACACATTGTATATTAAGTGGCAAAGTATTTTTTTTTTCTTATGAAAAAAATGAATTATTCAAAATTATGTTAATAATTCCAATGACGAAATGATGCTATTTGAAAGAGCAACCGATAAACACGAGATAGTCCATTATACACAATGGCAACGCGCGAACCCCTGCGGCGACAATCAAACAACAGCACCTAAAAAAAAACCCACACAATCATCAAAATGCAGGTCACAGCAATCACTGTAATCACTTTAAATGCCATATAGTAATGTATGTATCAACAGAATGGTAAAAGAGGACAGAAAGGAAGTTATTATACTGGAAACAATGGTGAAGGGTCGGGGTGGGGGGGGGCTATAATGTTCTAGATGTAGCGCAAGGTCCTAATTGGCAAACTGTGACCTGTTGTTTCTCAAAGTGAGCGTCCATTTATCCGGAAAACGAGCGGGTCGATATCATTGCTCCGTTTACGTGTGGGTCAATGCGGGTAATCTTTGGAGCCGCTGGCAATATTCATTTTGCAGTGTCCTCCCATTAACGCCGGAGTTGGCCAATGACTCAAGGGAGACAGAGCCTGTACCGGTCGGACAGGACGGGACAGGATGAGACATGGCGGGGGGGGGCGGGGACAAGGGGCGGGGACAAGGAAACCAAAATGACGTGCCGCGCTCGGCCTCTCCACCTCACAGTGATGCACCGTAACGCGCGGAGGCGCGTGTTGTTTTCCGTCTGTGGTCGCGGATGAGGTCGTGACTGTGTCATCCCTGTAGGCTTTGCCCAGACGCAGGAGACAGTTGGAGCGCAGGGGTCCCGCCCACCTGAGTCACTCCGGCCTGCCCGGGGCCGTCTCTGTCAAAGGCTTCCCCAACACTCTCATCCAGGTAAACCAGCCTCGTTAGTCACAAGTGAGCAAAAGGCCAAATGCCGACAGCGGCGTGGGGCCTGATTCACAGCAGTGGCCGACTAAGGTTCAGTCCACCTCGTCTGACGTCAAGTTTCAAATCATGAATAGCCAACGAGCCGCTTCATTAGAATAAAACCCCCATCAAGTAATTGAAGCTTGTAATTAGGCATGCTGTAATTAGATTACAAATGACACGATGCAACGCTAATTCTACTGCGGTGATCTCTCAGGCCGACAGGTCCAGGCGTCACTTGGTCCAAGCTACGACGAAGAAAAAGAAGCGCATATCCCGCGTCGGCTCCTTCTCCCTCATTACCCATGACAAGAAAGCCAACCGCCTACAGGTGAGTCTCCATGGTAACCCCGGAGCAGGGGAACAGCCGGGACAAAGAGGCTCTCTGTGCGAGTTAGAGAGCCACCTTGCTTGGTTTAGTGGGAGCGGTGTGTTGCGCTCGCCAAGAGGAACTGTGCATGTACATTTTCACCAAGAAGGAAGACGAAAAAAATCCCAAAAGTTGATTTTCGTAAGGGGCCCAACACAAACGCATGACCGTGTTTTTCCCTTGCAGGTGATCAGAGCAAGGAGACAGGTTATACTCGAGGCACAGAAGAAGAAGTCGGATCGTTCTGGGGCTTTCTCTGTGCTGGTGGGTCCTTTTAGAATATTGTCGTGCATGCAAATGAGCTACCCACGATGCGTGTTTATGTTAACGCGACGTGTCCTGCGCTCCCCAGGGAGATCCACAAAACGAGGAGAAGAACGCCAGATATAAAAGAAGCACACAGAAGACAAGTGCCGGAAAATAAAAGGATCCTTTCTCGCTTTGGAAAACCCTCACAAAGAGTGTCTACATTTAAAAGCAAACAAAAGATGTGGAAACAGCGTTATTGGGGTTTTTTTTTGTGACATCTGTGTCCACCATTACTATTTCACCTGTACACTAGCTTACTTTTACCAGCTAGTCTGCACTTAAGAGTACGGATAATTTACTGTTTTAAGTTTCTAATATATTCCTGCATGTTTTCACAAAAGATCCAATATTATTACTCTTGGCTGGCATTTTGTTAACCTATTTAATCACAGATTCCTTATGAAAATCGGGGGTATATTTTTGCAGAAATATCTTGTGTTTTTGTATCAGATTTTTTAAGAAAACGTTTAGTGGAGACATATGGTGTATGGAGTATTTAAACGTCACGCACTTTATGCTCCTCTGGGGCCTTCGCTACAAAATAGGATAATAGTTTTTACACTCTCAGCTTCAGAAATTAAAAAAACAGTTTTCCTAGCAGCTCGGTCTTTCCCTCCCTCTGTCCCAGAATAACATGTTACATTTCCCTCCCAAGCATCTGCAAAACTGCCTATTACTGTTTCATAAAATTAAGCATCGAGAGACTCAAACATCACTAAATCCCTAATTACAGATGGCAAGTGCTGCACACAGTGCATGGCTGGCAACCAGCGAGAGCCTCTTTTCTGAGAGAGGGCCACTAATTCATTTACATTACAGCAGACAGGGGCAGATAGCCTGTGCGTGTCAGAGAGAGAGAGAGAGAGAGAAAGAGAGAGAGAGAAAATCTAAATGTAGTCCGGAGCATCTGTTTCAGGAGTCAAACTATATCTATTTAAATATCCCGTGTGTCATTTTAATTCATTTGGCCAAGAATGGAAAAAACACAGTATGGTCTGGACCAGAGGATTGGCCTGAGTATTTCCGCAGGATGCTTAAGTCGACATATGCACAAAATCACATCTGCGCGGGCCGCTCCCCTATCTGGGTCTCTACCTACATACACCAAATATCGGTTTAAACCAACCACTTGGTTACGACGCTGAAAAAAAAATAAAAAAAAATACTTTTACCATGATGAGTCCTTAAAAAGGGCCTCATTCCCTCCCAAACAGTAGCAACCAAAAACATTCCCAACTATGAGGCAATCTGATGAGGAAAATGAGCTCGGGTAAGAGCGGAGGGGAATCTAAGTGAAGAGGATGAGTCACCCCCTGTTCAGTGATCAAAGCACTCCGCTCGTGACGCAGGCATCCGCTGCGCACAGTGTCATTTTCGTGGCTTTATATACATACGTAGAGGAAAGGGGAAACAAATAACACAATCAAATGTTCTTTTTTTATCACTGGCGTTTATACTGAAGCACGACATCGGCTCAGTATGTGCTTCAGCGGCATGCTCGGTGAGAATATAGAGACGTGTGAGGTCCCGAGCTGCTCCCCCATCATCAGATAACCTTGACTAAGTGGTGATGAGCGGTCTCAGTGTCATCCGGGTGGCGAGCCACCACAGGACGCCGTTCGGATTTCCACGAAAGAGCGACAAACACAAAGACCACGGTGCTGTTAGATCCTATTTGGAAACGGCGAGGAGAAATTCAACGCACTCCCCTGTTATCATCATCTCCCACACATTCATGTGCACACACACACACTGCTCTGACAGCTGCCAGCAGGCTATCACTGACTGACAGCTCCCTTGGGCTAATGCATCCTGGGACATTCCTGGTTAATGACCTGATGGAATAGGGCAGTGTGTTTATAATTTCCGACAATGCCCATGCATGCAGAGACACACACACACACACACACACACAAAACAAATCCAAGAAAATCAATGGCACATAGACACTTTACAAATAAAATGAAGCCATAAGAAACGTTTCTTCCGGTGATGTAGATGTTAAATCACGTCTCACTTCTCAGCGTCACCGTGTGTGGTCGACACAAAAGCAATCTTTATAGCTGTCTTTCAGTCATGGCGGTTGTGCAACGGTGTGTGGTATTGTTTCCGCTCTGCTTTGGCTTCCATTCATCCCCCTGAGAACCGAGCTGACAATAATCACAGCTAACATAATAATACGGAAGCCTCCAATCTATAGGACTGTGTGTGTGTGTGTGTGGGCGGGGGGGAGGGACGTGGGGGGGGGGGGGGGGGGGGGGGGGGGGGGGGGGGGGACGTGACGCAGGCATATGCAGCGATATGTCAGAGTTTTCCCATAAAAGCTCAGTCAGGTTCATGTGCAGTTAGTGGCGCGTAGTCAACATCCTTTTCAAGCAGTACAAACCGCTGCGTAAGTATTAGTTTCTTGTTGATGAGAGCGTCTCACCCCAGACAACATGCAATTAGGGTAAAAGATGGTCACAAACAAGTTCTACATTAGGAGTGGATGGATGGTGGAGGAAGGTGGGTCCGGCATGGCAGCAGGAACTACACTTCTTTGTTTTACATGAAGGATTATTTAAGCTGTTGTGCAGCTTAGGCTGCGTTTTTGTGGTTACGTCAATTATGGGTATAGGTAAAAACGTATCGAGATACCCCAATCAGAGCAGTGTGTTTTGGACTTCTGACTTCAAGGAATTCTTGTTTGCGTCATCTCCCATCTCTTTTTAAACTGCAATCTTATTGATTGTTGTGAACATCCCGTGCTCAGTACTCCCAAAATGGCTCTGCTCATCTTTTCTCTGTTTCCACTGACCTCAGACTGGGACCGCGCTTTCAGGCGGATTTCGGCTCCTTGTCTTTATCTTCTGCCACTCCCCATCAGATCAGATGCAGGGCGTTGGCGTGTCACTTCTCTCTGGCCTGAGACCTCCTCCTCTTCCTCCTCCTCCTAACTGCGCCTGTCAAAACTTCCTCTGACTGCTGTCACAGCAGCCGGGCCCCGTGGCATCCCTCCGGCCCTAATGACGAAAAAGGCAGGAACAGAGGGTCGCGTGTGTAAATCCTCAGTAAGACACATGTAGCATGTCAGCTGACGTTTCAACATGTACGGCAGCCCCAGGGTTATTAATGGGCCATTGCAGAATTCCTTGGCTTTCTTCCCAATTACAAACAAAGCCTTCGTCTGCACATCCACAGGCAGTCTGCCACCTGCAACACCCTCGCTTTGTCACTAAAGACAAATGCCAGCCATACGCTTCTGCTGAACCTGCTGAATTTCGAATAACGGCCTCCAGTGTCAAAACTACAGTCATACAGTGTACATCATACCCATACATTTTTGGTAGAAATATTCACATGCCGATGATTGGCTGTTGGTTGGCATCATCTTGACAGGCTCGGCATCAGGGCTTCTTCAACCTCAGTAATTCACACATTTTGGAGCCCCCTCAGTGCGGAAGAAAAACTTCTTCCACAGACATTTTGAAAAGTGACAAAGTTGAAATTGGCAAAGCTGTCAGAGAAGGTACGTTTTGTCCACCTCTGAACAGTTCTCCCTGACGAAGACGGATGTCTGCTGAGTCACTGCCAAGAGCCAAACTCTCTCTGCCACGCTTGCAACATTAAAGCAGAGAATACTGCTGAGTTTGACCCCTGCCCACGATACAGGTCTGTGGAAAGCTGATGTATTATGAAGGGAATACTTGCAGACAGGTTGAACCAATTTCACAGATATAGATAAGAAAAGGATGGCAGAGAGAGAGGTGATGATGAAGCATTTCTTAAAGAAGCGATACAGCATCTCCGGGGAAATCCGAAGTCAAGAAGGATGGCTAAAGAAATCTCCGTACGGTCAGAATTCAAGGTTTGGTTTGATTTGGTTGCAAAAATGGCACAAAGGATTAGGAACGAGGAAGTGGGCTTGGGAACGGCCGAAGTCAAATGAGCCGAAACCCTCTCCCTCATTGTTCTTTCTTTCTAAAAAATGAGGTGAAGGTGGTTGTGGGCTGTGAAGGGGACAGGCCTGTCAGTGGAGAAAGGAGCTGAAAAGGCAGCACAGCGAGTCAGGCAGGCACGGGAGGAATTCCAATCAGCCTGGGGCATTTAGGATGGAGCCAGGAAGAAGAAAACTTCTGATATGGGCTGGAACAGCTGCGTCCCCTCAGACCTTAAGAACCGGTTGGGAGGGAGGGAGGGAGGGATGAGCAGAATGAAAAGGGACAATGTGGGCTAGGGTGGTACAAAATGTTGGCTGGAAATAACACTGCCCTGCAGCCACCACCGCATTGCCTTTGAATCCATTTGGGAAAATTACTGTAAAGACTGTAAAATGTAACAATTGTGTTTTTCAGATGAAAAACAAGGGCGGCAAAGGGACATTACACTCCTCCGTTACATTCCTCAAAGGCAGAGGAGGAGCGGATTCTGTGGGCCCAGGAAATATTATGAATTAGGCATAAGAGTAGCATAACACATTAGGTAATTTTCTCTGAGTATGAAAACCACTTCAAGGGCCTTTGATGGAGAATATGGAGAGAAGCAGTTTGAGCTCGTGGTCAGAAGAGAAACCTGCTTCCACTTTCCCAGCGAGACTGACGTCCTTTAAAAGACCAAACGGCACAGCATTACTTCTGATTACTGGGACTGATTTAGTCTTGCAAGATAGCACAGACTGCCGATGGAAATCCTCAAAGGTTTTTCATTTCTTTTCGTTATCACTCAGCCAGTAACTGCCTCGGTATTTAGATCACATTTTCATCTGTTAACTGTGCAAGGCATCAAAATAAACGTCAGTCAGCCTCATTGACATTTGATAAAGAATACTATTGTCGAAGCAGGAGTTATCAGGGAAGTATGGACCTTTTTTGTGGGTATTGTGACCAAAGGCTATAAATTCAGTAAAGGCCGAATCCAAGTCCAAGAGGTTTGGTGGGTGTTAGCCTGGCCAGAAAGATATTAATATTTTACTTCAGGCTAAATCTCTCTTTGAAGATTACGGAAATGGGGTGGCAAGGCTTGTTTGGCCCTGTCGTCCTCCATTGAATTTTGAAATCAGAAATGGATGTTTGAAAACCACAGAGCAGGTGGCACTTAAGCGTATCTGAGGACAATAAATCATTTGGTCACACGTACTGCCTGGACCTGTCTGGTTCCAAGAGCACTTGCACCACTCAGACACACGAATAACTGTGAGGGAGGGGTTACCTGTGTACGGTTTAACCCCGTTGTGACGCCACAGGGGTATCTGTACAAAGCCAATATGAAAGTTCAGAATTAATTCCACAGATTCACAAAACAACCAGATCAACCAAATATCTGAAATTCAGCACACATACATAAAGGTTATAATGTTGCTACCTATTTATTGATTCTATTCAACTCTTTACACCATTACTCTGGCAGGCAAATGCAAAAGCTCATCGGGTTCCTTGTGATGTTACAAATTCTGTGGCTGCAGTTACCTGATATCCATTCAGTGGCACGAAAACCAAAGCTTGTCAAAGGCTGCCCTCTTGTGGCCATATTTTATATTGCAACGTTTGTTGATTTCAACAGTACAGCAATAACAGATTGACTACACCTTTTCAGAGTCTGATCTTCATCCTCAACATGCAGGAGGATGAATAACAATGAAAGTTGCATTATTTCACACAATATAGTTACATACAAATGGGGCGGGGGTAACTTAAATATGTGCAACATCACATATTTGCATGTAAATAGATTGGCGTTTGCCATGGTCTGACTCCTGGAGATGTGGGAGACCTGCGCTGGTCCCCGGCGTGAGGATCCACACAGAGCTGAGATGGGCGCTCATAGGTCGTGGATCTGCCTCAAAATCGTCCGGTACTTGTCGTCCATCCTCTTTAACGCTCCCTCGTGGCCGTCGCGCTGACCCTGGAGCTTCCGCACCTCGTCGATCAGCTCGTTTCTCTCCTGGACGACGCGCTTGTGGAGTAGCTGGTGTTGGTCTCTGGCCCCGCGGACGCTCAGCAGTCTGTCCGCCGCCGCAGAGGCCTCCCGCCGGCACTCGTCCCTCTCCTGCCGTGCGCTCCTCAGGTCCATGTCCAGGCGCTGGATGTCCACGAGGATGTCCGGCACCGCGCCCACCCGGCCCGGATCCACCTGGCCTCTCTGCACCGCCTCGGGCCACTCGCTCTGAAAACACTCGAGTGTTTGGCTCATGCCCATTTGATGGAGGAAGTTGCGGAAGAAGACATCCACGGCTTCGGAATGGTGCGGGTTGCCGGGGTCCTCGGGCCGAGCTGTGGCCCGTGGCCGGGACTGAACGGATTCCGGGTCTCCATCCCCGTATGCCAAACCCAAGTCTTCTTCTTCCAGCGACAGCTCTTCAAAAATAAAGTCATCATCGCTGTCGCTGGGAGCACTGGCGTGCTGACTTCTTGTTGTGGTCATTATTTCACTCGAGAGTGTTGTACTTCGTCGGTTTTAGGTTGTGAACATCAAAACGTCTTCCTCTCTCGGGATGACAATCGCACCATAAGAGTGCGCATCACGCCTTCTACTTTAAACTCAGGATTCTGACTTTACTCTCCGAAACTTCACACCAACATGCATCTGCCTCCGTTGTTTGGTGGCGTTGCTGCGGTGACGAGTCAGCCCTTCAACGCGAGATTTCACGAACTCACGCACAGAGGCAAACATGGCGGACTACCGAGAGGCGCCCTTGGCCAGTCGACCGAAAACACTGGATCCCAACGAATATTTCAACCTTTCTGTGGAGGGGAGGCGAGCTGAACAGGCCAGGTCAAGGCTCCGAGCCAACCTGAAGAGGCAGTACCAGACGCAGCTCAACAACCCGCACCGACAAGAGCTCATTGTAAGTGGACCGCTCCTAGCTAGCAGCGGTACCCTTGAAAACCGCCTAGGCTGCTAGCCTCGATGCTAACGACAAAGCGACAGGGGCACACAGACCACACGCATACACAACAGTGTCCGTAATTATCTGCATTTTTTTTTGAACCAACATGTAACGCAATTGTTACACGGGCAACGTTCCTACCAACTTAGCTATATATGACAGTAATGGAGAATGTGTCAGACAAACCTGTGCTCCGCTGGCATCCATTGTGACTCCTGGTGTTCTCACACAGGTGAGAATCGTTTGCTCATTAGTGCCCTAGAAGATACTGTAATAGTAAAAGCACCATACATTGCATGGCCAGTAATTGGTACATTGCCGCCTCTTATGACATGGACTTTGCCGGAATGATTCAATGTGTTAAACATTCTAGTTTGCTTCAAGTTTTAACGTGGTTGATATCCGAATATATGCCTTTGCATTTTTTTTTGTCTACTTAGATAAATTGTCATCTCGTGCCTTTTGTCTTTACAGGAGGACCCTGCTCTGACACGCTGGGTACATGCACGCGCCAACCCCTACTTGTATTTCAAGCCCACCACCAAAACATCTCTGCTGGGCGCCATGTTTGGAGTCGTGCCCCTCGTTGTCCTCTTCTACGTCTTCAAGACCGACAGGGTACGCCACGAGACACAGAGAACCACCTCTGCTTGGTTTTCACAGTGTGTAATGGCGGATTAAACTCGCATGTAGTTCCTAAACGTACTTGATATAATAGGGTGAATGGCATAGTATTGGTGTAAAAAAAAAAAATAGGCAAATTTACCATGTTATGTTGTTTAATCTATTATTATGAGCTAATTTAGGATTATCTCCCATATTCTATCTTCCGATATCACCATTTAACAAATATTTTAAAATGTGATCATTCGTCTTGAATGGAATCATAGACATTTGAAGGGCGTTTTCTTATAGGTGCACAGTTGATCTGGTTGCCTTTTTTTGTCAACCGTAGCATTCACATTCGAAATGAGTTCTTCATTTGAAATGCTGCCTGCTGTCATTTTCCTCCCCATTGTCATGGAGATTCACTGTCACCAACTTCACCAAAAGAAATCCAAGCTAGAATTTGGCACAATTGTCACACTGCTGCATGATCATGTCCCTCTCCGTGCCGGGGAGGACAAAAACTGCTTGAAAATCATGAAATGCCCACTCGTGTGGTTCAGAAAATGTCCAGAAGGGAAAGAGGGTGAGGGTGATGTGACGCTGTTGCTATGGAAACTGTACTAACCCATCATCCGTGTGTTGTCTGTTTTACAGGAAAGGAATGAGGAGAAGATTAAGAATGGAACCCTCGAGCGCAAGTTCAGTTTGGCAACATGAGCTTTGATGTATAGACTTCCTGTGTGTTCTACAAATAATACCAGTCCTTGTAATTATTATTAACTAAATAAAACAACAATATATTGTCAACGAGACTTGTGTGGCTTACTGAGGGGAAAGTGTGAGTGAGAGATAGAATTATACACAATGTTGTGAAGGTCTGCACAATTTATTTTTCAACTCGTATTTAGTAGCTCACTGATGACATTTTTTTTCTCAATGGAACACCAATTCAAAATTGAGGAAGCTGTAATGTAACTAGCCTTAACTTTGATAACGATAGTTAAAAAAAAAAGCCAATTTAACATTTTTGTAATATTGCACATGGGTGTTTTTTTTATTTTATTTTTATTTGTTGTTTTATTCTTGTATACAATGCACAACAAGGTGCTTTTTAATGAATTTTCCTTTTCATTTGTAAGAAGTGCACATCACTTTAAATTTCAAAGGCTTATGTTCTAAATGTTGTGTAATTCATCACGTCTCCCACCTTCAGACTGTTGAATTAAAATAACTACACAAAACCCAGATGTGTTTAAGCATGACTGACGCACGCAGGATCAATTTAAAGCAGGCTCTCAGATTTTTCCAACATGAACGGTGCCGATTTTTATTTATTATATTTTTTTGTGTGACCCCAATCTTAGTTGTTTGTGTAAAATAAATGCGATAAATGACATAGCATACTTCATTCCTTCTGCACTTTCGATCAATAAACGTGATCAAAAGGCACAAAGAAAGCCAAGTTGCACAAAATTGGATAGCGGGTGGTTGCCTTCGAGAAAGACTATATTCCTTTAACAACTGTACCGGGGTTAGAATTCCTTCTCACTCACTTCGTTCTACTTTTTGCCCGGCTTCCAGCTGGGGTTGAAGTGGCTGCGGAGGTGCTCCCAGCAATGGTAATAGCTCTTGTCCAGCCGCTGACATGTCTGGAGACCCCACTTGGTCACTGCCATACTGAAAGATGACTCGAACATGAAGGCCTGGTGGACAGACAGGACACAAAACATCAACAACTGCGCAGATTCGGTGCAATCCAAAATCGGAACGGCCAATGAATCTGTAGTTGACGCCGACGTACCATGGTGCCCTCGGCCACCCTCTCAGGCTTCAGCGCGGCGGCGCTGTTCTTCTCGAAGCAGTCGGCGTCCGGGCCATGTGGGGTCATGATGCTGTGCAGGCTGGCCCCGCCTGGCTGGAACCCCTCCTCCTTGGCCTCGTAGTGGCCTTGGATCAGACCCATGAATTCACTCATGCAGTTACCTGTGGTCACAGGCAGGAGAAGCTGTAACACAGCACCGCGCTGGCAAAACAGTTGGCCGCGCAGAGAGCGAGCCGTGACACTCTTTTCCTCTAGATGGCCCTAAAAGATCTCCAGCCAAACCAGACAAAAGACACTGGGTGCGGGGCCTCAATGGAGAGAGAGAAAAAGCAGAGTTCACCTACCATTTTCACTCTGGCTGAGTCAACGGAAGCGTTGGACTATGGCTAATTTGTTTTAAAAATTAAAAATGGGGCACATTCACACAAACAAGCCCTCCGAATGAATGGGTTCTCCTTTCTCCAAAGTCTTACTATTCTCCCTTGGGCAATAGCCAAGTTAGGGTTGTCGCGAGGCGCGTGTGTTTTGTGCTCTCACGGTGATAGTATGGCGGACGGAAGGTGTGGTCAGCCACACCCCATCGCGGAGGGAAGATGACAAAGTCCGCGATGGCCACCCCAGGTCGAGTGGACTTGGCGGTCAGCACGGTAAAAATGGACGGATCCTGAAAGGAGAGGTAGAACATGGGATGTTTACAGGTTGGAGTGGATTAAGAATCAAGCCATGTAGATAACTGTATTAAAAAGCACTATGTTTGGGACTCTCACCGCATGGTCAAAGGCCACACAGTTGATAACCATGAAGTTCTTCAGGTTGTACTTGTACGGTGTGTAGTTGCCGTGCCAGGCCACCACGTTGAATGGAGAAAAGTCCTGTGCGCGGAAACAGAACAAAACAAATAAGACGCGTCTACCCAAGCCGCCGAACACAAAGCACTTTAAATTGATCTTTTCACGGGGAAAAGGGGGAACAATGAATCCCTTCTTTTGTAATCTTAAATTCCCAGAGAGACTATTTCTCGACATAAAGAGGGAGAGAGAGAGAGAGAGAGAGAGAAAGAGAGAGAGAGAGAGAGAAAAACAAAATGGCCGTAATGAAAAGGGTTTGAGAAAGAGGATGAGGCTTCTTTGGTTCTTTCTTCTTTTTCTTTCCCCCCTTTTCTTTGAGATACGAGGCTCCAGGTATTATGGGGTAATTGGCCTCGCAATCAAACTTTCCCAAACTTTGAGCATTTGGGCGCTCGCCGCGGCACAGCTGCGGGCGGGGGGAGGGGGGGGGGGTTGTGGCGGCGGTAACAGAGGGTGCACAGACATTTCTTCGTCTCGATTGTTAAACCCGCGGCAATTTTATATAGTTTCTCTGTTCTGATAATGTCACTGTGGGGAAAAAAAAAGACATTCAACGGGAGCTCTGAAATCAATATAGTTCATTACAACTCAAGCTGCCGTCTGGAGTGACCCCCGTGCGCCTCAGAACCCGCTCACCTGCACCCACGCGCGGACAGCTTGCGCGCACACACACTCGCGAAACAATGAGACCTCAGACGCATCTTCATGCATAGACTTGTGCCTAAGCAGATTCACACATGGGGGGGGGGGTTGTGGCGGCGGTAACAGAGGGTGCACAGACATTTCTTCGTCTCGATTGTTAAACCCGCGGCAATTTTATATAGTTTCTCTGTTCTGATAATGTCACTGTGGGGAAAAAAAAAGACATTCAACGGGAGCTCTGAAATCAATATAGTTCATTACAACTCAAGCTGCCGTCTGGAGTGACCCCCGTGCGCCTCAGAACCCGCTCACCTGCACCCACGCGCGGACAGCTTGCGCGCACGCACTCGCGAAACAATGAGACCTCAGACGCATCTTCATGCATAGACTTGTGCCTAAGCAGATTCACACATAACGAATGATGAACGGCAAACACCCCCAAAAAAAGCCACGCGCGCACACCCAATTTACGCTCGCTGCTATACAAAAAGGCCCACGGTGAACCCAGTGCAGGCAATTTTCTTGGACATTCATCTTCGCCCGACTCCACCACATTCGATTAAAATGCAGGGGGGGGGGTGGAAACGGGAGGGGAGCGAGCACCCGCGCACACGCATGCCCACTAAACACAAACATATTGGCCCAGTCAAGCAAATAATAAGTTAATTTGAGCAATTTCAGCACGCAGCGGGGGAACAAAACAGCAGGAGCAGCAGCAGCGTCTTCCCTGAGATGAGGCTCGCGTCCCCATCCCCGTCCGCACCACCACCACCACCACCACCACCACCACCTTATTTTCATACCCCCACGGCCTCGACCCTCGAGGACGGGTGGACGCCAGGAAAAGTGTGTCAGGTGCAGCCCGCAGCCTCTATCCTCCGACCTCCGGCACAGATGCTCGGAGGGAGGGAGAGGTGAAAAGGGTTTGTTTTGCGACCCCCCCAAAAAAGAGAGAGAGAGTATTTCATCGCCGTGTACTTCCCTGCGAGGAATAATAACAGCCCGGTTTGACGTGGTTTCCACGGTTACAACCCACCCCACCCTCAACCCCTTGACAAACCTCTCCTCACACCTCCTCTCTGTCTCTGTTAATAAAAAATAAAAATAAAAAAAAACTCCCGACAGACATTACATTTCGATCCAATTATGTGCCTAACAGGACGTCTTTGGATGGGGGTGGATCATTCCCTTGAGTGAAACATGGTGAAATGAATGCCCGACTTGTGAAAGTTTTTTTTTTTTTTTTTTTTTTCCTACCAAGCAAAGCTTCACGGGCACACCGTCTGTAACTCCAGCATGCCTTAGCTAATTATGAGTGATTTAGACTCCTAGGGGAGTCGAGGCGGAAACCCGCAGAATGGATAACAGCTAACGCCTCGATATTAAATCATCAGGGATGGCAATTCCAATCGGCAGGAGCAGCTAATGGATCACATGCTTCACTTGGGGCAGTTTCCTGTTAGTCGCTGTTGCGCTTCGATGGCGTTTACTGGAGCAGACACAAACCTAAATAGGGTAATAGGGCAAATACGCCAATATGCGCGTGCCGCCCCCCCCCCCCCCCCCCCCCCCCCCCTTAC
>JAFBJU010002814.1:645503-667207 GCA_016785305.1 Colistium nudipinnis | reverse complement strand
GGCCCCCCCCCCCCCCCCCGTCATACAGCGTCTGACGCGCACAAACGGAAACGCACACACCTGTTGGCAGGCAAAGAGCTTCCCCTGGTACTTGTTGATGACGGTGTAACCTGTGGCCACTTGGCGATCCTCATACCAGGCCACTGGACACAGGAAATCTCTCGGGTTGGCCAGGCCATTGGCGCCTGCAACGCAGTGACACACAATCACACACACACACACACAGAAACAAAACAAACAAACAAAAAAAAAACTCCACCAACGACAGCGGGTCTGAAATCACTCCTGCGCTCATGTATATATTTCATGTCATTTTCGGAAATATAAATAGGCACTCTCAGGTTCCCTTCCGTATCGTGCGCACAGCTATTTTACAATTCCATAATGCAATCAGCCGCATTTTATGGCTGTAAGAATTGGCATGACTCCACGATCAAACCAATAGTTAGTTTTATTATAATAATGGGATCAACACACCAACACTGTCAAACATCGCGAGTGGTGATGTGCAGATTTGATCAGCGACTGATGACCATAGACTACACCCACGCACCTATAGGTCCCAGGTCGGGCAGTTCAAAGTGGGCTCCGTACACCTCCAGTACGTAACCTCTGGTTTCTCCAAACACTTCGACGGCGAAGCGCATCCCTTGCTGGAAGACACGGGGGAGAGAGGAACGTCAGCGCTGCTGGGTATCAAACGTCGAAGGAGGCAGAAGCCCCGATCATCAACCATCAAGTCATTCTCCGCTAAATCTAATAATGACTCGTCATTGATCGCCACATTGATTGATCCTTGTTCTTCGCAAGACCTGGTCGCAGCGAAAAGAATGTGAGACGAAATGGATCAGTGCGAGCGCTCCGTACTTCTTATATTAAATCTTACTTTTAACAAAGCTCAGTGCTGTACAACAAACACGTTTTTGTACTTTATCCCAAAAGGTTACAGAAGCTAGAATGGAATTAGTGGCTTTTTCCCTATTTCCCCATTTCTCTCCATCCAACCCGAGCATTTACGTTGCGATGAGGTGTCAAATGTAATTAAATTGTTTTTTTCTTTTTTAGGAGACTTTGGAAGAAGTACCAATCTATATCTTCTATCTCTGTAAGTATGCTGCGGTGGGCCTGGGGGCAGACATAAGGGTAGATTTCGACAAAAAGCGGGGAGATGGAAATACTCAGAGCTCACCTGGAGGACACAGATCTCGTTGGGCTCCACCATCATCTTCCCAAACTCTGTCGTGATCAAGATCTCACCCTGCTGCGGAACTACAGAGACGAAACCAACGGGAGGGAAGGAGAGAAAAAAGGCGAGGCGGAAGGTGGAGAGAGGATTGAGCGATCATTGTTCTGGCGACAGACGACACTAGGAAACCATCAACAGCCCGTTTCCTCACCAATCAGAAAGTCGCCATCAGAGTTGTTGAAGCACCTGCAACAGGAGAAAAATGGATAGGCGAGAGTACATCTATTATGTTACACGGTGGGGCACATTTGGACACAAATACACACTCACCTGTCCACCATGGACGTGTTGCAGGCGTACACGTGGATGCCGATGCCATTGCGGGATTTGGTATCCCCGGCACCACAGACAGTATGCAGACCCTGAAAGACATAGACGATGACAATCCCCATCAACTGACAGTATATGGAATAATATATACAGTATATACATATATATGTGTGTGTGTGATATTCTATTAAATGTTGAAATATTACGGGAAAAAAAAAGATTTGAACGTACCGCCACAAAGTCCACTTCCTTCTCTGCAGATTTGGGGATGGTAAATGGTAGCCACCGCAGCTAAGAGAAAAATAGGAGTCAGAATTTACAATTCAAAGGAAAGCATCCTGAAGGCAATGGATAAAATACATGTTCTCAATATATGGATATATATATCATATATATGAGTGTGTGTATATATATATATATATATATATATGCAGTATATATATATGTGTGTATATATAGGTGTACCTGGTTAGGATCTGGCTCCACTTCATCCCAGTTCTCTGAGAGATTCCCACATGGCACGGCGGTAAAAGGCTTGTGTTTGACCGAGGGGATGATGCGGTACAACCAGCTGGAGGCCAGAGAAAGTCACCGGTGTTGTAATTCATTCAGATTATTTAAATTTTCAAGTGAGGTAGAGCGATGGATACCTCCTCTTGTTGGCCGGCCGTGGGCAGGTGAAAGCCGAGCCGGAGAGCTGCTCAGCATAGAGGCCGTAGGGACAAACCTGAGGATTGTTCTGCACAGACATAACGCAAAGGAGCTCAAACATAATATGCAAGCATTTGCAAACATGATTTTCCAGCCTGTCTAAAGCTAAAGTGTGAACCAAAAAAAAATGCAGATTCATTTTTTTTTTTCCTCCATCTAAACACAGCACAGGGACGTCTTAAATGATTCCGACTTGTTTGGTCAACCTCTAGCGGTTTATCGTTTGCACTAACAGACAGATCATTAGTCGGAAAGTGATGAAGCAAGCCTCTTGGAATTAGATTTCCGAATGTTCTTTTATCTGGTGAATTCAAAAAAACACATTAATGCCCAACTGAGCCCTCTGCGTTTTGTTTGTGTCTCTGTGTGAGCTACCTGTCCCTCAGGTAATGATCCAGGACAGCGAGGGTCTTCGGAGGAGAACTCATTCCCAAAGCCGCTCAGGTACTGAAACAGACAGACAGACACGCATTTAACACTCGAGGCAAGTTATTATGGGGGGAAAAAAAAAAAAAAAAAAAAAAGTACACCACGCAGCTTCATTGTGATGCAGGATAAATACGATCATGCTGGTTATAATTAAATCTGAAGGCTTGTCATTAAGGCTTGTCTTTTTGTTAATTGTTGTCATATTGATTCACATTAGATCCATGATAAAACAAACTGCAGTTATGCCAAATTTCCCCCTTGCAGTCTTCCATTATTGTGTGCTATTGTGTTACTGAAACAGGGCAATTATACTAACACCCTCCACAGTACATTTTGATCAATACTTCAATTATGACAAGATTATTAGTCCTCTATTCTCCTCTGATGGCACCGATCACCAGCCCCCAGTCTCTCTTCTGACAGCGAAAAACATGAACTTGGCAAAAGGCAAAGGAATCGTGCTGAGTCATTGTTGGGCTGCAAAAACACACACACACACACACACACACACACTCCCAGACACGGATGGTTTCCATATGTGCGCGCTCATGTGTGTTCAAAAGTAAGAGGAGCCAAAAGAAACACAGCGCAACTTGTTACGTGACTTTTGTGCATTAGAATGAACATCTTTAAAGATGAATGCCACAGGTCACTCCTCGTTCAGGAATGTTCTCCACCAAAACCCTTGTGAAAACAAACACCCAGAAAAAAAGTTTGGATGTGTGGAGCCTCGTGGTACCGGAACACATTGGAATACCATGTTGTACGAGGGTTCGCGAGCTGTCGCGAAAAGATTGTTTTGGACAGACGCAAGTTTGTGTGTGCGTCTGCTGTGGAGGCATCTCTGACCACATCTGGGTAGTTGCTGCCTGCAGCACTCTGATTGGTCGGACTGAACGCCTCCCTTCGCTCAGCCGGTATGCCTCTGTTAAAGTTATGAGAATGCAAACAGGGCTTCATTTTTTACACTTTTGGGCAAGATATACATAAACAGCCGGAATACACCTTTGACAAATGAAACGGAACCAAAAATCAAGTTTCCGTGTTCACGCTTCGTACTCAGTCTAAGCACCCAGAACGAGAACGCGCATTTCTCCCAAAGCCCGGCGACGAAGCAATCGTGCCTTACCTTGAGTCCAGCCATGGTGGTGGTGTGGTGTCGAGAAACCCCCTGGCAGCGGTTTAACGTGTTTGAAAGGAATTCTGCAGCTATTTTGTGACTCTTAATGCACTCCCCTGGACTAAGGTCCACTACAGAAAGCCTGCACGCCGGTGTGAGTGGGGGAAAAAAAAGGGGGGCTGGATTTGTGCTCTCCTCTCAGTATGGTTTCAATTAAGCATTGACAGGCTCCGTGACGCAGCAGCGTTTGGGGGGGGGGGGGGTTTGGCCAAAATGTGCGCAAACAAGGAGCAGTGTCACCCGCCAAGATAAACAAGAACAAAGGGCCACGTTTCACAGGCTCGGGCTGAAACGCAGATAAGTAGGACACTGCCAAACGGATGTCGCAGTCATCCAACAGGCAAGAGTTTCTCCAGACAATCCCCGAGGAAAAACCAAGATACTGGATCAGCGTAAACACACCGCCGTCAGTCACATCAATAATCCGGGGCTGTGCAGGTTGGAGGACTACGGCGTGTTTGAGTGACCCTGGGGACTGAGGTGGCCTCGTGTGGGGGCTGCTTGTGCAAACAGTGGCGTCGCGCACATCCTCACGTCCTGCGGGGCAAACATCCAGGCCGAAGACGTCAAAAATGTCCACACGGTGCGCACGTGACAGCGACCCAAACGCTGGGGACCGCATGCGTTTGGACGTCTTTCATTTAGTCACGGCGCGTTGCCGTTTCATTTGGAGCCAGCTACTGCTCCTGTACAGCCGCATTATGAATTGATTGCTACGAAAGCAGCATAATCCCGCTCTATGCGGCAATTCATCCGCAATATGAGCAACGGCAAAGGCCTCCGAGGGGCCCTATATATTGCTTTGAGCCCAATTTATTCAGCTCATTTTCTTGGAGATGGATGGCCAAACGATGGGTGCCTAATGTGCCCCACGCGGCATGTATCCAAAAAAAGAAATCAATTTCGCCTCTCGCATTCCCCTCTTGCCTATTTCTTTCTTTTTTTCGGGGAGGTGTCGGGGAGGGTAAATGACGGCAATTCTCATAGCGAGGCGCAAATAAACTCGCAGCGGCAGAAGTAACTGTTCTCCGGCGAGGCGTGCAGTCAGGCCCGGGGGAGCCCCCCCGCTGGCAGGCAGTCAAGGTGCTGCGCCAGAGACGGGAAAACCCAATGGCAGGAAAACATCACGTCCCGGTCTCCGGAAATTGATCTACTCCTTGTATGGAGAAAGAAAATGAGGGATTTTAATTTCATCCTCTCGCCCCCCCCCCCACCAGAGTCTGATGATAGAATCCTGGAGTAGGCCATTTGGCTCCAATCCGGGCGAAACGCCGGCGGTGTTTACGGAGAGGCAGAGGAATGGCTGGAGACGGCGGAGCGGAGACTGTTGTTGCCGACTGACGGTTGCATCCATGCATGCGTGAGTGGGGACCGTAAACGCTTTGTTATTAGGTGCCTGCTGATCTCAATGGCTTGATGCTAAATGGCACACTCACCTGGCAGAATCTATCCCCATATGCACAAACAGCAAATCTCTCTTTCTCTCCCCCGCGGCCGCACGGTAAACCGTTGTGCGAGGCGATATGTGATGACATCTTTGGCCTTTCACAGCAGATGGCGTCCGCGCTTTCGCCTGCACGAAAAGTACAGCAGGCGCTATTTATTACCCCACCCCCGCCCCTGACCTGTGTGGGTTGACCGTGGGTTTGCAGGGCCTTGGACACGACACTATTGTGTGGTATCTCGGTATCCACGCATTGAGACTTACAGCAGGCACAGTAGCGTGCGACAAATACAATACTGGATATGCCGGACATACACTGCAGTCTAGTAGAGGTGGCACGACATTTTTGGTGTGTTTTCTCCCAAAATTCATTCAGGGATCCTTCAACCATTGTATAACCTTTAAGGTCAGGGGTGTAGTTGTAGTGGTTTAAAAAAAAAAAAAAAAAAAAGGGGGGGGGGGGGGGGGGGGGGGGCCTTCACCCAGAGTCTAAGCTGTGTGTTGCCTCTGCCACATGTATAGATCAAGTAGTCTCATCTGATTAAATTAATCAGGCGCTAGCAAGTAGCAACAACTCATTAGCGTGCCCTTCCGCACATTCCCCTTTTTGTCCCTACACAGTGAGGAGATTCTTTCGTTTTTCCGTTATTTTCCGTTTCCCCGCACAGAGAAAAACAGCTGGCTGCTGGGCCTACAAAAAAAAGAAATGGAGAAATGGAGTCTTTTGTTAGTCTGCTGACGTCACACAACAATCCGCAACGATCACCAAAAACGGTGTACAATTGCATCAAAGGCGTGAAGAAGAAAAAATAAATAAAAAAAGATTGAAACTTGACTTTGTGAAGGACATGGTAAAACACCTGGCCTAGTGTTGTGTATTGCTGGAGAGTAACTGCTGTATTGGGATGACACATCTAACAAGAAATGGCTTGGATTCTTGAATTTCGTAATTACAGCCCTGTTGCACACTGTTGCACTTTAATGTTAAATGACTCCTGACATGATCCATCCAGTAGCAAGCGCGCAAACACGCAAACACACACACACACACACACACACACACACACACAAAGAGAGACACACACACGTCTGACAACTCCATTTAACGCTGATTAGATTTGCAAGGACATGTACTATACCCTCTGCCTACTCTCTCTCTCTCTCTCTCACTCTTCCTCTCCCCCGAGTAGGTTGAGTATCTCCTGAATCCTATCTATCGTGGTAATGTTATGCAAATGGTTTAATATGAAGATAAAAGAGTGTTGCAGCGCGTGGCGCTCTCCTGGTTCACAGCCTCGCGTTTCCAGGACGATAGCTCTAACGAGGAGGGCACTATTTGGGAGTCATTAAATGATGGCCTTCCTGACACTCACCCGCTCACCGCCGCCGCCGCCGCCACCCGCCCTGCGTTGGCCATTAAAGCAGCTCACACCCACACCTAGACACACACACACACACACACACACACACAAACACACACACACACACACACACAATGCAAACGCCTTTTAGCGCCAGCTCCCAGTTTCTTACACATCACAGTGTCACAGAATAGCAAATTACACTCTCCTCCCACAGAGAAAATTGCTTTGGAATTGCTTGGTTATAAAGATGTGCTTTAAAGAGAGGGGGTGCGTGCAATAAAAAAAAAAAAAGAAAAAAGAAAAAAAAAGAAAGAAAAAAAGGACACACACAAACACAATTACTTAAGCACTCTAACGACAATTCTTTCAAGTTGATCAGAGGATTTACCAATTATTGATGTCAAAAGGATTTCGTTGCATATCTCTTTGTGGTCTGTGTTTACATTGTGCATGTGTTTGTCCTCAGCAATTAAGGTGTTTAGTATGCATTTTTGACCCCGTCGTAGTGCACACAGTATGTATGTGCTGAAGATTGTCAGAGCGTATACTGTGCACATGAATATCAATCTCCGCATTTGTTCATTTCTGTCATGGCCCAGGTGAGTTATTAAGCTAAAAATAGTCAGCCTGATGGGGGGTGGGGGGGGGGGGGGGGGGGGAAGGAACTAATGATTCACTCCTCCTCAAGATACCAAAAATGACAACCTGCTGCAGAAGAGGAGATATTATTAAGACCCCTATACTGTATCACCGCCAAAATGTCTATTCCCAGTATACGACTTTTAACTAGCTTTTAAATTGTTTAAAAATAGGAATAAAAAACAAAAACAAAGCCGCTGCAGTCAGTGCACACTTTTTGGTATTCTGTGATCTCTGTCGCCGTTGCTGCCCTCAGGGGACACACACAGACGGTCAACAAGAAAAACTGAAGCAACGCAAAGTGTGAGAGGCTCACAGCAATAAAGCTACGTGACTTGAGTTAGCTTGGCTTGCTGTTAGAAAAAAAATAAAATAAATAAAAAACATTTTTGTGCCATGCTTAGCTACCGTGGGTCATTCGCGTTCCTGGCCTAGTTCTAACATACCATAATCTGTCTTGAAAAAGAAAGGCTGATAGAAGTAGGCAATGCCGCGGTATATATTGTACACACACGAAGCACTTGCCAAAATGTGTTTCCGTGAAAAAGCAACAGGGCATTGACACCCCGCAAGCGTCTGCCAGACCAAGAAATCCCAGCCGTCGGTTGAAACCACGGCACCAGGCTTTGTTCATCTTTGCAAGCCGTTTCCCTCCGCGGATGAACTTTGTAATGGCATGCTGTAGTTAACGTGGATCGCCCTGTGAGCAGGTAATGAGGCAGAATTGTCTGCCTATGGGATGCTCTGCCCAACCGTCTCTGGAACCCCCGACCCAGCGAAAACATCAGACACCTCATCCCCGATAGAATTAGCTCCCTGGACAGGACCAGGTGGAACCAAAAGGGGGCAGGAGGGTGTTATCAGTGCAGACGCTTCGTCTGGGGCCAGTTATATCATTCACCCCTCCCTATGGAGCGCGGGGACAGGTGGCGAAGGATGCCTCCTCTAAATCTGTAGTTTACCTCGGTAGCTTTGAGGAGCAGTGCGAGGCGTGAAGAGGGGGGAAACTCGAGGTGAATGGCCTTTCGCAACGAGGAATGAGTGTGTTCAACGGCGGAGAACGAGGAGGGCTGGTTTTATGTCTGTGTGGTTTTCTCATCCAAGTGTGTTTTTGACCGGTGCACGGGCGCAACCGCTGTTACATCAATCTGGGGGACGATTGAGTGTGTCCACGCCACCCCCGTGCACACGTGTGTAGGTGTGTGTCCCCGGCACCATCATTAGGTCGCGGGCAGCCCCCAGTGTTGGGGGAGTAGCTCGGCCGCTCCTGCCCCTCTCAGGCCAATTTGGGGGGAGAAAAGCACTTCGATTCTGGCCTGCAAGTCTGAGGGTCCCCAGCGGGAGGCAGCGCAGCCCTGCAATCTATATTGGATTTATTCCTCTCCCATCTACAGGCCCCGCGCACCCCCACCGCGAGGAAGTCTCAACTGCACTCTGGGTCCCCTAAGACAATATGTTATGGTACACACATGAGCGCACATAATCGCGTAAACACACACAACAGCCACTCCCAGAAGGCGCACGCACACCCAGTCTATCTTCGGGGCACACTCCCCCCACAGCAAGGAAGTTACACAGGCCCCCTTTTGTGTCCCTGTGGGCGATGCACCCAGGTCAACCTACGCCGAGTTGTGAGAGAGACAGACAGCCAGAGTCAGAACAGACGATCATCCCAAGCTGTGGAGGGAGTGAGTTAGTGGAGGGCTGGCCATTGTTTGCCTCTCCTGGAAAACTGTTGCTCAGGTGTATAAAGGCCAAGGTATAAAATGCGCGTTTTTTTTTATATCACATTAAAACAAAGGGAGAAAAAAAAACCAAGAATTTACATAAAACTCAGACAAGGTCAGGGAGAAGCGAGGTTCTTAATTTAGTCTAATCAACCGTCATTTGCATCGCGCCATTTGCGCAAGGTATTGCCACTAACTGAATAAATGGACTTCTTCAGACTCAAGGGGGGGCACTCCGGGTTTGATAAGCTGGCAACATAACTGATTTGCATATATTACTTTGATTATCTCATTACGGCGATGATTCTCGCGGGAGTCTTTGACACTCGCGCAATCGAATTAAAATGAAGGCACGCAATCAATAAAAGGGCAACGCGGCAGAGAAAACACGCGGCGCCGCGGGTTTGCATGGTCACTTGTGATGATGGTGGTGGTGGTGGTGGTGGTTATGATGATGATGATGATGATGATCACGCGGCAAATGATAGTGATGGCCGTGATGACGGCGATGCTGATGATGATCTCCACAGCTGGCGGTGCTCCTGGTCGAGACTTAGGAGACTCGGGCTCTCGATCCCAGTGATCAAAGCAGTAATCAGTGGAGACAATGGGGGCCGTGAAATGGCGGCGTCGGTGTGGGTGACCTATGCACCTGCCAAGAATCCAGGAGTGGCCCGCGCGCGGCTCATGTTCACCCCCAATCGATAATAGCGCTCACCTCTTGTGGTCCAACTCAGTCCATCCGCGGAATTATGAAATGGTGCGTAAAAGCGCGCACGGCCCGCAGAGTCTCGGGGGCCACAAACCCAGCGTATAGCTCCAACGTATGGACGGGTCTCGGTGACACTCATAATAAAGTCAGTCGTTTGGTTTGATTCGAGTTTACATGGGCTTGCCTTCTCCCAATTGACGCGTAGATTCCATTTGTGTTCAATGCCACATTACAAGTGGCACATTTGTTGTCATACACAATTTGCTCGAGGGAAGAGGATTTAGAGACTCCTTCTCACCCCCTCCTAATAGACTCTCACTCGTCTGCACACCAGCCGGAGCCCAGGCACACGTCCACGCTTTAAATCCGTGCATGTAAATAATTATAGGCCTGGCAATTGATTTGCCTGCGACCTTCTCCGGCAAACGAGGCGCCCGAATTCACCCCCAGATAGCGACTTCTGTTGAAGCATTAAGTCATTAATTATTTTCCTTACATAAGGACAAATTATCGAGTCAGTTGAACGAAATTAGAACCCTTTGTTTCTGATCAGACCGCATTACCGCTGGAAATTACGGATGATGGCTGCGCGCGCGCGCGCCTTTGTTGTTTCGATCATCGCCTGTCGCTCTGAACTCGCGCTAACAAAGTCATTAAATTGACTCCCTCTCGCTCTCATTATGCTGGCTGTTAATAACCGCTAATTAACTTTGCTTACGTGCGCCTTAAAAGCCTCCATTCCCTCCCAACACACACACACACACACACACGCACGCACTCTCCTTCTTCCTCCATCTCCTCCCTCCTAGCCATCTTTTCCTGCTTGGCCTCTCGAGCAGAGCAAGTGTCCAATTATGTCAGAGCGCGACGATGGCTGGAGGATGGGTCGTCACCAAGGCCACGGGCCTCGGTCGCTGCGCGTAAGGGGACCAGTTGTTTACACGTGTTGCCTTTGGGAAGAGCGTGTGGGATAACTGGGAGCGTGAGTGGTCGTGATTTCTGCATGTTACAAGTAAACGATTCCTGCCTCCTACGTGCATCGTACCTTTATACACATGACTTAAACCTCTTTATACCAGGCAAACAAATGCGTCTGTGGTCACATAAATCGCAACCAATGAAGCAAGAGGGAAGTTACGAGGAGGAAGGGAGAGAACAAGCGCAGAGCAGAACCATGGTGCATCTCTCCATGTGTCCATCACAATCACTGGGCCTTACCTGTTGGAGCAGCTGGCTGTTTCCTCCAGGAGGTGGCGCCAACAGAATGACCTGAAGCAACACCGCACAGCCCACGGGTTCAGAAATGACGGACCTCATGTGCCTTCCTCACTCGAGAGGAGACATGGGCCTGAAAGGGGGAGCAGAGATAACTGGCATCACGAACGGGGAATTGACGGCACACATACGCTGCACTGGCACGTTTTGAACGCACTGATACTTTTGCACACTTGCATACGTGTAAGAATGAATAGCCACGAGGTGCCTGGCACCGAATGCACTGGCAAGTTGGCACTGCAGTATAATCTGAGTGCTGGCACACATGGAAAACACAACCAACCTGAGATGAGAACCCAAGGGGAGGAGGTGGTGGTGGTGAGGCGGTGCTGAAAACAGAAGGCCTCTCTCCGGCTCTCTCTCTCTCTCTCTCTCTCTCTCTCTCTCTCTCTCCTCCTCACCTGCAAGTCAAACAGACGGAAAATTGAAAATGTGAAAATTGCGCTCCGGCTACTCCGGCCCCCTCTAATGTATGCGCGTAATTAGTGCATTTAAACAAAGCGCGGGTGTCCTGCTGGCTGAAATGGCGGATGACACCTCTTTTTCCACAGGGTTAATAACAGTGTGCGGATAAATGAATCAAATCGTGGCCCCCAAATTACAGAGGGACTCTAAATACTCGTCTGTATTACGCACGTCTGTTTGTGAGCGCACAGGGAGGGGGGGGGGGGGCATAACATTTTATATTGTTATTACACTCATTACTTTGATTTGCGTGCAAGTAAACAAGCTCGGAAGTTCGACACCACAAAAAGTTGCGGATGCACCAATTATGGCTCCATCCGTGTGGTGACAGGTGGCGGCTGCATCATTCTATTACAGTGATGCATTTTCTTTCCCTTTTTTTTTTTTTTTTTTTGTTTAGCAAAGGCAAATAATATGTGTGTTGTCTGATAACAGCACCAGCCTGAACACAAGATATATGCTATTCTATTAAAAACAAATTGTGATTTTTAATTTCTGCCATTTCTTCGGGAATAATAAGAATAATATCCTGATAATATTAATAATGTTAAGAGCCAACTTAAAAAAAACACATATTTTTATATAGGCCACTACGCGGCCTGCACCTTAACTAAACCTCTTATCACAGCCCTAATCACAAAAAAAGGGAAGAGGAGAGGGGGGGGGAGTAAATTGCAGCTTGCTGAAGTTTTTGGATTGAATTCTGAAAATGATCCTTTTAACAGTGATGGGCTCTGAGGCGAGGATAGGGGTCACGCCATTCACAGCGGGTTAAATAGACTTTCATTTAAAATTACATTCTCGATCCATCTCTCCATCTCTCCCCCTCTCCACGGCGCAGTGCCCGCGTGCCACCTCGGCTCCCCGCGCGCCGGCTCATCGCCGACGCGCCACCCGCACTTTTGGAGTCAATCCGCAACTCCAGCCGAGCGCAGGCAATCGGTGGGAGAGGGAGGGAGGCAGCAAGGCAAAGACAGACGGACAGACAGACAGACAGAGACAGACAGGCAGGCAGAAAGACATACAGAAAGACAAGTCCGTATACAAGCCTTCATATTAAATGAAGGCTATTAATGCATGATTGTTTGTCCAAACACAAAATTATCCAAACGTTGCAACCTGAAACAGGGCAGGCATAGGGATCATCAGGGTGATATAAATTCTCATCCCAATTTTGGCATTTCTATTCCTGTGTGTGTGTGTGTGTGTCTTTGACATGGATTCCCCAGGTGCTCTCTGAGGTTGAACACAAACTCCGTGCCAGATTTTATTTTCGTCTCGGCACAAGGATTCAGGAAGAGTGTTTACATACTATGCTAAACCCTGACATTTTATTTTAATATTAACAATTATTTATACCGTTTGATGTCTATTCATCAAAAACATAGGTCTATATTATAACCCATATTATATTATAATTATAAGCAGTATTATCATCACCATGATTAGAATCTTAAAACAATAGATAATATTATATGTATAGTAGTGGGGTGTTGGGATGTAATCGGGATTTTAACATTATCTGGTATAAATGCGTAATTGATTGGTAAAATATAAGAAATATTAATAGTTATTATGCTGCACTGTATTATAATAAATAATAACACAATATAAATTACTTTGCAGAAGGTCTATAAGGTTGTGGGTGTATAGACTAAAGGCTTTTTCCGCATTACCGTTTTCACATGACACAGTACAGACAGTCATCTCTTATTAACTAACTTCTATTCAATGGTGCAGTTAGTGTTACAGTGAGCCAAAATGCACATTATAGCAGGACCCTGCAGGACCCAGAAGCTAAATGGAATTCAGCCATCATCAATATTATTATTATTATTAATATTATTTCAAAATGTAAAACTCCTTTCAATTTGCGTCATGCAGATAATGTCATAATAACGTTAAACATGTTTAATGTCACATATGTGACGTATATAAAGCAGAGCAAAATGAATGGAAAAGGTGGTTTCAATTGCTTGGCGTTTGCAACTTAGAGTTCGTTCCACGAAGCGAAAAGGGGGGGGGGGAAGAAGAAAAAAAATCCATGCCAGGATTTGTTCTCTTTCCCCTCAAATTAACTTTAATGTAAAATATATAAAAGAGCCTCGCGTTGTCTCTCTCCCCGCATACAGGCGTTCGAGCCAATCAGGCGCGCAGTGACACGTACGCTGTGCCATAGCGCGGAGCCGAGCGGAGCGCAGGCAGCGGAGCCATACGCTGAGAGGGTGACAGAGGGGGGGGGGGGGACACAGGAGCGTGGGGGGGGGAAAGGGGGGGGGGGGGGAGACACAGGAGCGAGAGAGAGTGAGAGAGAGAGAGAGCGATAGAGCGAGAGAGGGGTAGAGGAGAGGGAGGGAGGAGTGATCGGTCCCGGGTCAAACAGACAGCGCCGGCCTGACAGGAGAGAAGAAGAAGAAGAAGAAAAAAACACAGGGAGAGAGAAAGAGTGGGCAACAGTGACAGGCGTCACGCAAAACCCCAGAGCAACCAAAGCGACGACATGAGCGGACAGTTCGAGGAGGACATCCACGACCGGGGCGAGAGGAAGAGCAGCAAGTCCCCGACGCTGCTCTCCTCTTACTGCATCGAGAGCATTCTGGGCCGCCGCAGCCCCTGTAAGGTCAGGCTGATCGCGGGCGCGCAAACTTTGACGGCTCTGCCCGGCAGAGGCGAGCTGGAGCGGGCGGCCGACGGTGAGTCTCCCCTCTGAGGGGCTTTAGAGCAGGTGGGGTCTTATTTTGGGGGGCGGTGCACAGGATAAAACGTGTGATATCAACAAAGAAGCGGTGTATGCTCCAAGCCGCCTCACCTCTGAACGAGAGTTTATTTTTATTCCCAGGAGGGATTAATCTCTTTGGCTTTTATTTGGGGGCCTGACTACTTCCTATACTACGCTAATAGTAGAGCCCCATGAATTCGTTTTTAAGGCCTGTAAAAGTGTAGAGTCAATGGAAATGGTTTACTTTGCCTTTCACCTGATGCCATTCTTGGATTTTTGGTCTCCTCACTGTGCCCCCCTCCCTGTCTCTCTCTCTCTCCCTCGCAGGGCCCATCAAGGAGCCGCTCTCCCTCGGCTCTGACATCCACCTGCCGCCGAAGCTCCGCCGGCTCTACGGACCCGGCGGGAAATACCTGCACGAGCACGCGGCGAAGCTGGACCGCGAGCGGCTTCTGCTGGAGTCGGCCGGCGACGGCCTGAAGATCAGCCAGGCGCCGCAGGTCAGCATCAGCCGCGCCAAGTCGTACCGCGAGAACGCGTCCCTGAGCCGGGGCGAGGGCGACCAGAGCACCGAGGAGGGCTCGGAGGACGGCAGCCTGCACGGGCTGGCGGAGCTCGGCCCGCTCAAGTTCGAGGAGGACGCCGGGAGGGAGGAGGAGAGGTGCGCGGACGCAGCGGCGCTGTCCCCGAAGGACGAGGAGCGCGAGAGCTCGAACGCCGGGGATGGGGACGTGAGGGACGGGGAGGACAGCGTGTGTCTTTCGGCGGGCAGCGACTCGGAGGAAGGGATGCTGAAACGGAAGCAGAGAAGATACAGGACTACATTCACCAGCTACCAGCTGGAGGAGCTGGAGAGGGCTTTCCAAAAGACGCACTACCCAGACGTGTTCACCAGGTAAAAGAGAAGACCCCGCATTTTGTATTATTATTATTATTATTATTATTATTATTATTATTATTATTATGATTATTATTATTATTATTATTATTATTATTATTATTATTATTATTATTATTATTATTATGTTTAAATTGTGATTATTAATACTACACCCCTAAAACAACCCAAAAGTCGCAGGCCAATGTATTTAAATCGAATTGCATATAAAACGTTTTCGGGCTAATTGGATTTTTCTACAATATAATAATTATTACAAATGGCTTTAAATAAAAACCTCATAAAACAAATACAAACGAAGCAATCGATTCACGTTTAATGTGATGCATTAAAGGTGATAACTATTAATAACTTAACAACTGATAAAAAAAATAAACTATCTTCTTTATATAAACACCTCCCAAGCCGAAAAAAAATTCCAAAAACAGTCCCAATAATTCCACACGTCTGTAACGGAACACCATGCGGATCACACCTCATGAAATGCCCCAACGGGGCAAGTAAACACAATAGGCCTGTAAGTGCTGACACAATAGGGAAAGTGATGTTATATCGTCCATGCAGATTACGGCGGTATTATTCTCAGGATGAATCATTTACTCGTGCAGCTCATGCTAGCTAATGGACATGATACGAATACAGAAAGAAAAAAAAAAGTCGGGGCCAAACTTCAAGCTCAAGGGCAGGCACGGGCAAGCACGCACGCACACACACACACACACACTTACGGGATGGATTCCATCCGTGGCTTACGTGCTGCTGATTAAAAAAGCAACATTGGGACTGTCATATTAAAAATACATTAAAGTCAAACTAAACACAGTTCAAAATAAAATATTGCCTTTAACACTAGGAGGATTGGCACATCGGGTTTTTTGGCTCAAATATTATATTTTTCGGATACTACAGGACACAAGAACCTACGTCTCCTTCTTTTTTTAAACCTTTGGGATGATTCATATTTTCCAATCGATTTACTTTAAGACGACTCGCAGCTCTAATTTGCACTGCAAGCCCATCTTGCAGCTGAAGGGAGCGTCAATTGCTTTGTGGCAGGCTAGTTTAGATGTCATTATTTCCACCATTATGTTGTTACAGTGACAGGCCCGGGCTAAGGAAAATCTAACAATCACTAGGCCTATTTCTACCCATCCGTGACAGGGAAAATAGAATATGGCGTCTTTCTGCAGTGCATGCCAGGGAGGAGAGGGGGTATAAAAAAAAATCCAGCCTATTTTGGTGGTCTGTTGACAGGGAACAATAGGAGGGGACAAAACAGCAATTCTCCGCTGCTTCCAAATGTTGGCCTGTAACCTTGAATCTTTTCTTTCCGTCTCTCCTCTGCCTTTCCTCCCTTCCTCTTTCTTTTTTCTCTTCCCAGGGAAGAGCTCGCGATGCGCCTGGATCTGACCGAGGCCCGTGTTCAAGTAAGTGTCTTGTTTATCTTTTATCTGAAAAGAGTTGCCTGTGACTTGTAAATCAAATGGGTGAAGGGAGGGAGGGGAGAGGGCGGGGGGGGCATCATCTCCTAATGTTTTATATGCTCTCTAAAAAATGTCCCTGGCACAGTGTGCCGGATAATAACCACCGGTGATATGCGTCACTGATTGAGGATCAACGATTAGGGGCCAATTTGAGGCAGTAATTTATTGCAGTAAAATGTGTTAAATGGGCCCAGTCGCTGCTCGGGGAAAGGGCTTTCCTGTTATTGAATGTTATTACACGCCAACGAGGGACGTTTTAGTGGCAATTAGGCCTACGCTGGCGATTCATAAAAAGCTCACTTAGTGCAGGAGCAAACACTGTCTATATTCCTGATGAGATTGTGTTTGAATTCCCATCAGAGGGGACAGCGAGGCCGACGTGTGTGTGTGTGTGTGTGTGAGAGAGAGAGAGAGTAAAAGGATGTGTGTGAGAATAGGAGAGAGGGAGGGAGGGGGGAGAAAGAGGGGAGGGATAATGCTATTTGATTTCCCATTATGTGATTGCAATAGACCTGCATTGATCCGATGCTTTGCACTTGGGAGCGAACGAGAGACCATTAAAGGTGTTTGCTCCCCTCCCCTCCCCTCCCCTCCCCTCGCTCTCCGTCTCTCCCTCCATCTCCGTGCCTGCCTCCCTCTCTCCCGCCTCGCCACACACACTGAAAGCGTGGCTTGCATGTCGAAAGCTCGGGCTCATAACCAGAGAGACAATCCAAACACGGTGGACGCTCCGGGAGGTTGTGGCCGACGGTAACACAACAGATGTCTCTTTAGGGGCCGTAGGTGAACAAATCACTTAACGGGCGCCATCAGGAGGTGATAAAAACTCATAAATTCCCGAGGGGCTGTGTAATGCTAAACAGCCCTCTGGGAATAATGCGTGTGTGTGTGTGTGCGTGCGCGCGCGCGCGCGCAGTGCCCTGTCGCTCAAGCTGCTTCGTTCAATCACTTTCCTCATGTTGACATTTTGCTCTTTGTGAGAGCCCGGAGCTTGTGCAGTGCAAACTGGGCGACAGTGGATGCGTGGGAAAGTTAAATAGTCCCTTGGATGGAAGTCACTTGTTCTACATCTCCCCTAAGAATTTAATTTAAAGCGCATTAATTGTTATTGGGAGCCAGTTCGGAGCTAATTTTCTGGAATCTTTTGTTAACACCGCTCTTAATTACGCCCCCCCCCCTCCTCTCTCACACACACACACACGGGTGGAGGGGAGGTGGGGAGGAGGGTTAATTAGACAGAAAGTAGATTTAAGGGACCGTGAACGGCGGGGTTTACCTTACAAGTAATTACCATTGACTTTCCGCCTGTTGGCCACCAGCTGAACTACACAACTATTACAATGACACAACACACAACACACTCTTGGCCACGGCAATTACAACGACACATTGCTGTGATTTAAGCAGTGAATTATAGTTTTTACAGACAGGTACGGTCAATTGAATCTGCTCTATTTATTTATTTATAGGCGTTTTCCTGTTTCTATGGCCTGCAACCGAAGTGTGTCTTCTAACAACTCTATGAGGCGTAAGGTGACAGTCTGCTGTTATTAAACTGCGCGGCGTCCTCTCTGTGTGTCCCCAGGTGTGGTTTCAGAACCGAAGGGCCAAGTGGAGGAAGCGTGAGAAGGCCGGGGTGCAGGCCCACCCGTCGGGCCTGCCTTTCCCAGGCTCCCTTGCAGCGGGCCATCCTCTCAGCCACTACCTGGAGGGCAGCCCTTTTCCTCCCCATCACCACCCGGCGCTGGAGTCGGCCTGGACGGCCGCCGCAGCCGCGGCCGCCGCCTTCCCCGGCCTGGCCCCGCCACCGCACAATGGTTCCGCCCCACCCCTGGCCACCCAGCTGGGCCTGGGCACTTTCCTGGGCACGGCCGCCATGTTTCGCCACCCTGCTTTCATCGGACCCACTTTTGGCAGGTAAGCTTCCATACAGAGACCTCCCTTTGACATGATACCCAGTCTATATACAGTTATTGGCATCACCGCTCCACCAATGTTTGTGCGAGTAGGCCATCACATTTCTCCCTGTATTTTCAGCTAAATAACAGCAATTTTGCAGTCGAGCGCATGCACAGAACAATGCACAGCAGCAACCGAGCTTAAAATATACTCCCAACACACCGTGCCACAATAATGACCGGAGGTAATCCTCTGTCCCACTGCAATAGACTGCTGTTTATCTCGGCGGCTGATCGTAAATATGCAATTCTATATTAACCATTCACAGCAGTGTATAATCACTCTGTCAGATGCCTTGAGAATCCAAACGTGTGATCCTGCCAGACACGCTGTGAGGAAGGGTGCCACTGCACCCACCATATGCCACGATTGGCTTCTCGTTTGCTTTCCTCTAATTTATTGCACATGAGAATTAACCCTGAACTCCCTGAAGTCAGCATTTTCAGGACAATAAAATAAGCCTGAGGGACAGGGGAGATCCTACAGGCAATGGTTCTGTGCTTTTACTGCAGACAGTTTTTTTTAAGTTAACACTGATCACTCATATCAGGAGAAAAAAAAGTCCTATGGACAGGATGCGGAAAAAATATATATACATTTTTTAATTAATACAATCATCTAACACTGAAAATTGGCCAACATGTTTGCTATCCATTAATGCCATTTAACTCAATTTAAGTCTCCTTTCAGGCTATTCTCCAGTATGGGCCCCCAGACCAGTGCTTCCACTGCTGCAGCCCTCCTCCGTCAGCCTGCCCCTCCCGTAGAGACCCCCTCCCACGCCGGGCCTGTTCTACCCGACCCTTCCGCTCCTACCGCCGCCCCCTCTTCCTCAGCTGCGGCCGACCGCAGGGCCTCCAGTATCGCCGCACTGCGCCTCAAGGCCAAGGAACACTCGGCTCAGCTCACCCAGCTAAACATCCTGCCTAACGGAGCCACAGGGAAGGAGGTGTGCTGAACACTCTACGCCAGCTCTAGGCCCCCCCTATGTCCCATTCCATGACACACCCCGTCCCCACTCATACCTCTGGAGGATGAAGCCCCGATGTCCCCCTTGTGTGCTACCATCCCTATTACCTCATGTTTCCCCCAACAAAATAGCACGACCAAATTCAAAAGAGCACGGGCTAAGAAAAGTGCGTGTTCGTGCGTGTGTATCGAGTAATTATAGCTTTGGTTCAACACTCAAGAAAAAAATATTCTAATCAACCAATTTCCCGACACAATAAATTAAACTTCAAACGTATCCATCACGTAGGCTTTTATAATATATTTTTTAGGTTCCCATAAAATACGATGCCCCATGCTTGAGATACAAATATTTATATTTAAGTCTTACACACAAAACTTCAGACTAGCCAACGGAATATTGAGCTTTGTTTTGATGGATTTACAAAATGTTTTATTTTTTTTTGGACTTCATAACATTATGTAAAATGTTGAAATTTAGAGCCACTTCAACCACCTACAATAACATGCTACCAGGAAAGCCTGAGTTATAAGAATTAGGTATTAATGGTTGCATAACTTTCACCAGTGGCCATTTTTAATGTTAAGTTAAGTGAAAATTAAAAAAATATATATGTTGCCAACTATTTTACTGTGTGATCGACTACTTCTTTAATAATATTAATAATAATATTACTGTCATCACAAACACACACACACAAACACACATGCATACAGAGCTGAAGTTCTGCAGGGAAACCAAGACTTTTAGAAAGGATTCTTGTGCCACTTCAAATGTGTGCCGACATAAACGCTGCTCAGTCTGTATGCACTGATGTGGGCTGAGCCAGTCCGCGTCTGTAATAAAGTTGAGTTGGAGGAGGGTCCCCCCCAGAGCCAAAGGAAACCTGTCCATAGACCTTCCATAGCCTTCTTTAAAAGCCTGACTCCTCTCCACTCTGCCCGCCTGTCCAACACTAACACTCAGCTACATACAGTGTGTCAGTGTATATATATAAAACATAAACACACACACACACACACACACAGGCGGGCAAAGTTGAGATCCGAGATGTGTCTCAAGTGATGTGACTGTGTGAAAGAAAACTGTACATATTGTGTAAAAAAAAGGTGGTGGGGCTACGACAAAAAATTGATGATTTTCAAAACAAGGTCATGTATATTGTAGGAGGCCGTGTTTTGATCATTTGCACTCGGTGTAGTGTTTAATGAATGTTGCCCTTGTGTAGAATTTTATCTGTGTTTATGAATTACTAGGTTTTTAGATACAATTATTTATGTCAACATTTTACCTGAGGAACTGAGTGAAGGACAGTTTTTTTTTCTTATTAAGTGATTGTAAGTTTCCTGGTTTATTAATTCTAAATTGAATAAATAACATTGCTAAAATGGGTTATCTTTTATTTTTTCAAATTCCTTGAGGACTGACATATAGGCTTAAAGCAGGAAAAATTAAAATGTGAAATAGAATATTATAGAACTATTAATAAAAGCTGTTATGAAGAAATGGTGGTGCCTGTGTTTTTTTTTTTGTTTTTTTTGCTTATTTTGTCCCACAACATTAACTTTTTAAAATGTATTATAAATCATTTAAAGGATGTTGACTGCTGGAATGTGGAGTTTATTTCCATGCAACTTCAGTAACGGGTCGTGTGATGTGCAGGGTGCCCGCAGAGCAGATTACAAGCAGCAAAGAATGAGAAAAAATGCATTAGCCATATAATCCAGCGCGCTGCGTGCGTCTATCCTCTTCAACCGAGTTGACAAAATACTGACCATATATTCATGAGCCTAATCCCCAACATGTGAAACGCGCGACAAAGGCGAGGGGGTTTCAATTAGATCACCCACTTTATCTGGGGAGGGAGGGAGGGGGGGCGTCACAAAACTTCCTTTAAACCCCTCTAAAAGCGCTAAATTGGCCTTAACATCTGTAATGCCATGTCGATGGAAGCGAGTCCGCTTTGTTATTAATGAAGTAACAAACCACTTCATCAAACGACACACGCACGCGCGCGCACACACACTCACACACACACACGTTCATGCCCCCCTCCACTGGAACTCACCACTGACGCAGGACCATTACAGCAATCAATGGTTATTCTCCTCCGTTTGACCCATCCATGGTGCCCGGCCAAAGCGCGTGAAATTACCCCGCGGATTAATGTAGTCCCTGCGGTTATTGTCTGTACCTGCGTGGAAGGTTTTTA
>JAFBJU010002814.1:640046-644491 GCA_016785305.1 Colistium nudipinnis | reverse complement strand
TCTACCTGGCCCTCCTTTTTTTTTTTTTTTCTTCTTTCCTCCCACCACGTCCCTGCCGGAGAGAATAGGCCCAATCACTCCAGCGCCTCAGCCGGCTCAGTCGTCACTCAGTCAGTGCCTGGGAGAGGAGCTCTAAAAAGGCGCTTTGATGAACAGCTCTCCCCCCCCCCCCCCCCCCCCCCCCCGGAGGGGGGAGGGGCGCGGCCCCGCCCCCCCCCCCCCTCACCACCGGGGCCTGAATGGAGAGGGCCGCGGCTCCGCGCTCCCCTCTCGGATCGCCCCTTAATTCCCCGTCTCTCTTGCTCTCATCCAATTAGCTCAGTGTATTAAGCGGTTTATCGTCTCATAACCGCCCATTCAGCTCCAACAAGGGAGACACTTTGCAATAGGGCCGGCTCTCCTTTTGACACCCTCTCCGGTGCTTGTATGTTCCCCCGCGCTATGAATAACGGGGACAGAATGGGCGACTAATTCCCTCATCAAAGCCGGGCCTGTCCATCGCTGGTCAAAACGACAAGCAATAAAGCTTAGCACCACAATACAAAGAGACTTGTTCGACCTTATTAGCTTAGCAGGGTCGAATTAATGCAGAGGGGACTCAATTTGACTGGGTTGGCGTCCAAAAAAACCTGGGAGGAAGGACAAACCGGGGGCCCTCGCTTTAAGGAGCCCAGAGGCTGGGGTATAGTGGGAATAACAGGCCTGTGCACTTCCACTGAGAGCCGTGGGGTTGATTATGTCTGGAGGAAAACAGGGCAAAAACAAAAACACCACAAAAAAAAAAAAAAAAAGAAAAAAAAAAAGTAAAACAAGTTAAGTTACTGTGGGAGAAGTAGCTGAGCTGATATGATTTAATAAATATGTAAAGTTAGAAGCAATGGGCTGTAAATGCACCCAGACACTTTCTTTCTCTCTCCCTCTCTCTCTCTCACACACACAAACACACACACACACACACACACACACACACACACACACACACACACACAGCCCGTTCTATCCATTGCATGGTGAATCACGGTTTAAGTGTTCAGCCCACTTAAGGTTGCCTTCACAAGTCACAGCGGTTTGAAGTGATTTGTGAGGCGTGCAGTGTTTATGGAAATGCACGCCGCAGGATAGAGTTAAAAAAAAAAAAAAAAAAAATCACCCTTTGCCGTATTAACACAAAAGGAGAGATCTTAGGGGTAAAACGTTAGCAGGTAACTTTCACTACAGCCCGAGGGTACGAACGCAGACTTTCAAGAGTGTAGGAGAACAGACAAAAAATGTCTGCTTATGTTAAACAAAATATTTGGCCCGGGCCACTATTCATTAACAGTGTTGGATTTTTACTTACTCGATCAGCTTTCCCACAAAATGCATTATATCACATGTCGTGTGGTATAAAAGGATATATACCGTAAACAAGATTTTAGCTATGATTCAGAAAACGAACGACTATTTCTCATCAGAGAGAAACAGACATCAAGTAAAACTGGTCTATTTTTCATATTTACCATACATCAATGTGTCAGCCAAGCCCATCCGCGCCACCAAAAGATGTAAACATTCATAAACGAGTCTTTTTGAGACTGTTTTTGTCAAACACTCCTTGCCCCAAAACAGCTGAGCACTGTAGTTTTTAACAAACACTACTCACACTATAATTGGTGGATTTGCTGGAGACTAATTTTGGATGTGAATTAATACAATTTGGGGGAATTAAGTTACAGCAGCAGGAGAGATACATTTTGTTTGAATTGTTTTATGTCTGTGGCGGTAGCACGGCAAACATTGACATGCTAAGGATATCGATCCACCCATTTCCATCACCTCTACAGGGGGAGAAAAAAAAAAACGAGAATAACATTTTATCTATTTAACTTTTTATTGAATTTTCAGTATCAAAGGGGTTCTTATCGTTGGCAAAACACCAAATATGAAAAATATCTACTTATTACAAAGAACAAATCATGACATAAACCCTCCTGGGCAACACAAGTTGGGCACATGGAAAATTACACACATTAAAACACTATCTGCGCAGAGGAGGTGGGGGTAGAGGGAGTGAAATGGATGAAATGACATCAGTTAAACAGAGGCGGTGGAGGAGAAGGAGGTGAGTGGTTCGATATGGAGACAAAAGGAGTGAGGGAGCCGCTCAGGCGGCCTCCTCCACCCCGTCACTCCCTGCATCCTCCTTACATCTTTCTTCAATCATCTGATGTGACACACAGGTGTGTGAGTGTGCGGTATGAATGGGGGTAATCAGAACAAGTGTCCCGTTGCGGTGGGCATCCAGTGGTCTTAGTGACCGGAGTCACTATCATTGGCTAATTAGCGACTTTTGGAGTACACGGGTTGCTCGGATAAGAAGTCATTTTTGAGACGCGCGCACGCGCACACCTGAGCCCAGCTGGACCTCCACGCACGCACAATAGCCTATCGTTTACGTATGATTGCTGCTCCCCTTTACTATGCTGAGTCGAGGTGATCGGGTCAAGCTATATGTGGGTGAGTGTGCCCATGTGATGGAACTGAAGGTGTGATTTGAATGTTTAAGCCATACAACAAGCCCATTAGGTCCAGCGATAGTAATGTGAAGGTCACGGCCTAAAATTGTTCATTCTACTATATACGAAAACCTGAAAGAAAAAAAAAAAAAAAAAAGGCGACGCGGTTTGATGTACTTATGTCCAGCCCGAAGCCTGCCTCCCGGTGATGGTGTTTGAGTGTGCGAGTGTTTTACTTGAGGGTGGAGAAGGCCTGGAAGAGCTTGGCCAGATTGATTTCCGAGTATCCGCTGGTGGCCAAGGCTTTGTCCGGCACTTGCTTCAGCCTCCGATACACGTCCCTCTCCTGGTTGAACTGGGAAACTTTAGCTGCAGGAGAAATAAAAAAAGATGGAGAGAAGAGATTAGTTTGTGGGAATTAAGTCGTCCCCCCCCCCCACTTCCCTGAGATTTCTTCTGTAGACGTTTTTTGTGTCTGTTGTGTGTACTGTGAGACGAGCAGCGCGCACACCGGCTTGGTCTGGTCACTAATAAACACTGAGGAGCATTTTTCACCCTCAACTGGAGTGCTCATGGATCTAATGCTATCTGCCAGTATTCCTATCACTCTGAGGGTCAGGGGAGGAATCGCACAAAATTGGACTGATGGGTCGATAGTGACGTGTTCAGGCGCGCGCAGACGCACGCACGCACACACACACACACACACACACACACGGGACAATAAGGTCGATAGAAAGAGCCCAGCGCAAACATGGAGTCAATATCTTGTCCCCGTTATCCCTTTAGGTGGGCCATAATAAAGCCAGAGAGAAGGCCCGAGAGTTCTCTGTCCTGGGCCCGGTGGCCACCAAAATCACATCTTCGCAATATTATCCTGAGCGTAGAGTGCAGACGCAGGATCGTGAAACCAAGTAATAGCACACAATCACACCACATCTGGAATGATAGCGAGCGCACTGGAGGAGACCCCCCCTCAAGAACAAAGGGGAAAACCAAAAATGGACACGAGCTTCGCTTGCCACTGATTTGACTCCGCAGCAATATTCATTTTTCCTTCATATTGATTATGATCCGCTTTTCTATCTTTCATACTTTGAAAAGAAAGAAAGGAGTCTTGCCCTTTCGCGATCAGTTCTATGCTCTTTGCTTATAATATTGTTAGATGTTGAAATGAAAATATGACTTTATAGACTATACCCCAAGTGAGATCATAATATTTATAGCATGTCTGTAATTTATCTAGGAGGACACGCTCTATATATACATATATACGAGATATATATAAGACACACTTGCATGCACACGCACACAGTCCATATGGCCGGTTGTCAGGCGCTCGCCATCTCCTCAGCCCTATCTCCTGTCTCGTCCTTCCTGCCCATTACATTAGTGGCTGCTGGATAAATACCAACCCACCAACTGCCCAAGGGAACAAAGGTTAGATACACAGAGATCAACAGAGTGACAAACACAGACGCACAAAATCATACGGAGACAATTGATGGTAGTTAAACACTTAAAAAAAAAAAAAAAAAACGCGCACACCGGCTCGCAGTCATGGAGGCTAAAAAACATCCACGGCATTCGCCCAAACACGCACAGACCCACACTCGCACGCACACAGAAAGAATGGTGTGGTTGACTTTAATGCAAGCGGCAACTATTACCAGATAATCCTCGTGTTAGAAAAGAACAAGGATGGAGGGGGGGGGAGGGAGAAGAGAGGCAGGGAAAGACAAACTAGTCTATTTATCCGGGGGAATAGAAGGAGGTGATGATGCATGATCAAGCGAAAGCAATCATGTCATCATTTCTGAAAGGTAGGAGAAAATAATTCTCCCCCTCCTCTCCCGTTCCCTCGCTCCATTCTCTCTCTCTTTTTTTATTTTTTTCCACCTCAATCATTGTGCGGCGAGCAGATAAAGGAATGATTTAAGAGTCACAGAG
>JAFBJU010002814.1:507546-635046 GCA_016785305.1 Colistium nudipinnis | reverse complement strand
TCGTCATTTCCCCGCTACGCTGGAGAGGGCATGCTAAGCCCCGACCCCACACTGCCATCAGGTGTGCGCTGAGTGCTTTATTATTACCACCAGGAAGAATCCCCCAATTCCAGTGCGTGCGTGTGTGTGTGTGCGCGCGCGCGTAGTTAGTATTTGTGTGCTTATTATACCTGCCAATCGGCAATACGCGTAATTGTAATTTCAGTTTTTACTACTGTGGCATAATCAAGAGGCAAGAGCATGTAATGCAACTAAATGGAACTGTGTGATGTGTGTGAATATCACCCAGTGTGTTAATGTGTGTGTGTGCGCTTAATGGCTTGCTGCGGCTGCCCACATGGCACACACAGCTGTTGACCATTGATGCAGTGCCTAGTCAACAACCAAACCATGCACATCCCATAATGGAGCCTCGGTAACGGTTGCCAAGGTTGAGCAAGCTCGGTCGGCACAAACACCGCACACCACTTCTCCCGTTTGGAACTAGAACGCACACATGCATGCACGTGCACACTCAAACAATATAATGCTGATTGTGGGCGGGCCAGTCGCTGCACACGGATTGACAGGTGTCAGAAAGGCGGGGCTAAAATTGTGCAGGGTTGTTATTGAATTTAGAGCCCCTCAACCCCACCTCACTCGCTCCCTCACACACACACACACTCGCACTCTGCAACACACACACACACGCCTACCTCGTCATTCAGCTCGGTGCTTTGTTCCTGCACTGACACCATTTCAATTTGCTCCACAAATCTGCAGCATTTTCAGCCTGACTGCCTAAGGAGCAAACCAGCTGTGAAATTGCCTCTCTCCCGGGAGCGTAGGCCCACTGCTGTGAAATTGCCTCTCTCCCGGGAGCGAAGGCCCACTCCCCCCCCCACCCCCCCGCCCCCAGCCCCCCCACCTTGTACCCCCTTGCTCCTTTGCCTCCCTTGCTCCCCCTGACTCCCCCTCCGGGCACGCATACACACATCCTGTTGCATGTGCACATGCACGGACACAGTAAAGCCAAAAGGGAAGAGGGACACTTGTGCATGTGCGAGAGAGAAGAAAGGCAGCATAGAAACAGGGATGTATAGAATAAAGGGAAAGTAAGGAATAAGAAAAGGAGGCTAAATCATACAAATTGATCCAAATCACAGCGCAACAGTCTAAAACGGCTGGCACAATAAAACGAGCACTCAAGTCTTCCTAGGAGTCTTAAAAACACCCGTCTCTGTCTTTTAAGTGGACGGACACACACACACACACACGCCATCACAAATGCACACATCCCACATTTTGCGCACTACGCTGTCACACAGGTATCTCCCCGGAGCAGTTAAAGAAGAGGTAGTGTCTGAGAATGTAAGAAGAGTGCAGAAGGCCAAGCCGAGTTTCAAGTGGATGGAAAATGTGCAACAGATTACAACCATTGGACGCCCTGGCATAGACGTGACATTGGAAGAAAAGACCTCGCAGCACCCGGTGACACAAACAAGGCCTCAGCGTCGCACACTTTCGTCAATCCCCTTCACCAGCTCAGATGCAAACACACATTGTAAATACCGAAGCCACAAAAGCCGAGCTCTCGCACAGCGCAACTGCAGCTGTGGCAAGAGAGAGAGAGAGGGTGTGAGAAAAGCGAGGGAGACGGAGAAACAAACATACATTTTCCCCTCAGCTGTGAGGCCACGAGGCGCTCAAACTCTTGAGCATTTTTTTTTTCCAGGAGATGAGCATTATCGCCGGTTGTGGTAGTCGCGCCGATCAGCTTCACAAGACACCATAATGAGTCAATATATGTAAATCTTTACTAGGCAAACACGGCAGGAAACAAAGGCATTTAACTGGTGCTCTCGCCCGCAAGCCTCCAGCGATTCAGCACCGGTAATTTCTCCCCATTGAAAGGCATAATTGCCTGCTATTTGAAGATATTCATGCTCAATTTTTGAAATTAATTTCAATTGGGGGGAAATGTAGAAATGTCATCTCCAGTGAAAGGGATTTGATTTCAATTATCCTCACTCAAAGGACTGTGATTTCCAAATACACTTAAGCAAAATTATGACAAGAATTTTTGTTCGGCAAAATTCAGTGTTTAAAGAGCGATTAGGCGATAATGGGGCAGCTTTGAGCTGGCAGTGAATGCAGCCGTCTCCCTCTGAAAGGCACTCAATTATCTCTGATTGCTCCCGCTATAATGTATCAAATAGAGATACCTGCTATTGCCGTAATTTGTGTGAAAATTAACATGCTGCAATTTCCACTAGAGGGAAAAAGGGAGCTCTAATGGGCGCCTGAGCGTACATCAATAAAACGAGGAGAGAAAAAGGGAGAGGCAGAAAGGGAGGGCGAGAAGAGGACAGAGAGAAAGCCGGGAGAAGAAAGAATGGGTGTAAGAGCTAAGGAGGCAGGGGAGGGAGGGGAGGGAAAGAAAATGAAAAGAAAGGAGCGGGGAAAGAAAGCACCACATATAAGGGGAAAGGAAAAGAAAGTTAGGACAGAGATTAGAGAGAGAGAGAGAGAGAGAGAGAGAGAGAGAGAGAGAGAGAGAGAGAGAGAGAGAGAGAAAAAAAGATCTAATTTGAGTCAAGCACTGTGGAGGGAAGGAGAAGAGAGAGGGAGAGAGGAAGAGAAAGACTTTTAATTTACTGAAAATATAACAAATTGCACCTGTGCATAACTCCCCAAAATTACCAACCAATCAAGACAGAGTGCCTATTACTCTCCCATTACATGGAGATCAGATCACACACCAAATATGTGTCCAGAGAGAAAGGGAGGGAGGGAGAAAACGAAAGAGGCAGAGCCGGGAAGCGAGCGAGCGAGAGAGAGAGAGAGAGAACGAAAGAGAGACGGACGGAAGGGCGAGAGGAGAGGCGCGAGCACACATACACACACAGCCATGGTAAATGTGCCATGATGCTGGAGAGAAAAAGGGGAGAGCAGCGTTAAACAAGAAGCGCCTCCACAGAAGCTCTGGCACGAATAAAATAAAGTGAATTTAGTGTTGCATACACAAAGACAAAAGCCTGATTGCCTTTCTGGCTGCCGCGGATAATGGCGCGATGATCGGTGACGCTACTGGCAGATAAAAGGCGTAGAGGGAGAGTAGCCAAAGTGATCCAACAGGCCGAGGGTCCGGCTGGCTGCACAGAAATCTGATGGAATCTCCAACAAAGCAAATAACTTGTATATTGTATATCTTAAAAAAGAAGAAAAAAAAAAAAAAAAAAAAAAACTCTCCGCAGGGACCGGTGGATGCCTCATTATCTTCCCCGACTTATTTGAGCACAGTCTATCTACCACCAGCTCAAAGGCCTCTTGAGTACTTTGCATAATTGGCAGCAATTTAATGTGTGAGCTGCAGGGCTATTAATCTCTATTCAATAGCTTGATTCAGACAACAGTTACCTAACACCGGGAAAAAAAAATCAGAGTCATTTTAATGCAGAATTCATAAATCATTCGAATATTTCAGCGTCACTTTTTTTTTTTCCCCCTGTTGCCCCCCCCTCCCCCACAATCAATGTTCCTTTTTATATAATTCCCCTCGTTTACTGCTTTATTCAATTCTACTTAATATGAAATAATATCATTATCATAAATTATTTTGTCCGAATGTAGCTGGCACAGCTTATAAAAAACAGGGGGGAAAAAAAAAAACCCTTTCCCAAACGTAGGACTCAAAGATATCAGGTTGTGGTGGCCTAAGTCTGTGTCTGTGTCTGGACAGTACGACAGGATGTAGGTTATTTTTGTCGGAGGTAAACACTGCGGGATAATGGTGGCGAGTAGGGAAACACCGCGCTGCATGTCACCTGTTAGTCCCATACCATTTGCAGACTGTGGCAGGCTGTAACATTATGGTAAGAAAAGAGAGCAAATGTGTTATCGATTACACAGATGCTTCAATCAGACGATTTCCAGATCCTAAACCCTGTACTTTGTGTATCAATTTTATGAATCGGTCAGTTTGTGTCAGCCAACTAAATTTTCATCTTAAATGTACGGTCACTGCAGTTCTTCTTAACGGTTAAGATTGGTCTCTCTCTCTTTGTGTACCACTTTGACCTTTAGGGGTGCAGGTACACCACCTTAACCTTTACAACGGCAGGGAATAACGACCTCTCTGGGAGTATTTTATTTGTCTTGTATTTGCGTAATGCATTTCAATTTCAAAAACGTGTTTCTATTTAAGCGGTCATATTTCATTCAGTCTGTCATGCTCATCATCCTCCCATGTCCTCAAAATGATATATAAAACAACAGACTATGTAATGACAGAGAAGCGAAACAAACTGCCTGGCAGGGGCCAGGTAAAATAATAATAAATAAAAATAAAAATAAAAATAGACAGGCTACACTTTTTAGGGTAGAGAAAGGGTGCATGAGTAGGCACAGAGAGTTAAATGTTTTATTCAGCCCACAGTTGAGAGTGCCACGGCCCCCCAGACGCAGCGATGGCCGCGTAAGTGGCTGCAGAGACAGCAGAAATTGGCCTTCTGGTTTACAACCTGTCGCCACAGAGCCAGACACAGCAAAGCAGCCAGCGGGGACAGACAGGAGCGGAGCAGAGCAGGCAATGTAAAAAAAAAAAAAAAAAAAAAAAAGAAAAAAAAGACAAGCGATAGAGTTAAGACACGGGGGTTGAAAAGGGAACGGCGAGAACGGGACGGGGAAAGAAAATGGATTGAACCGTCAAATTGAAAGGGAGAGTGTTTCTTGGAAATCCAGTGGTCAAACTAACAAACTGTGGTTCATAAGGCAGCCACGAGCTCTGGACAGACAGATGCTTTTAATGGCTGAACTACCATCCAGCGCTCAGTGCCATCGAAGATGCGAGTCGACGCGCCACCACGCGTGCACGCAGAGGAGCTGGGAGACGAGAGACGCCAGCGATTTTATACGTATATACGGCGTAATCTGATACTAATGAGAGCGGAGATGTACAGCACACACACACACACACCCCCGAGGGGAGACTTCGGCTCCACAGCACCATCACCTGGACAAAACCTACAGAATCCAAAGTGCGTGTGTGTTGTGGTCTGACTATTTATCTTGACCTCAAACCAGAGAGTGTGTGTTTGAGTGCAAGTGAGACTGACTCTGGTGTTTGTGTGTGTGCGTGTGTTACCTCAGGTCTGAGAGTGGCCCGGCTGCAGGCAGGGCAGATGGGTCCGTGGCGGGAGAAGGCGATGGGCAGACGTCTGGTCCTGTTCTGACAGGTCAGGTCCTCACACACCAACCAGCCCTATTATAATAGACACATGGGACACCTTCAATTTTCAAGAAGCAGCATTATTGCAACCAGCAGAAAATCACTGAATTCAAAAAAGTTAAACGCATCCATGACCAAAAGAAGAACCCTTCTCAGTTGGTGGGGGAAAAAAAAAAAAAAAGTTATGGACTATAACCCTCATTTTCATTTTGATTCCATTCTCCTTATTTCTATTACAATAATATGCTTTTGAAATGACTTGAATTACATCAGAAAAGACATTCCCAGTTGCTTTCACTACCCGTAATGATTGCTTATTTAGAAAATGCGTTCACGTAGGGCATTCATTTTGTCGATAAAGGTGTTTTGTAAATCTACAGAAAAAAACCCCAAACAAACAAAAAAAAAAACCTCAACCAACTTTTGTTGTCCGTCAGAGACTTGAAAAGTGTTTCTAGTAATGAGCACATTTTGCAGATAATTGTTCCTTTCATATAGCCGCGATAATTCCGCACAACACTGTGACAAGAAAAATAGAGAAAGAGAGAAAGAAGAACAGGAGCTGTAAAAAAAAAACAAAAAAAACAAACAAACAAAAAAAAAACAATAAAAACTGCGTACACGGGCATAGAAAGAGGGATAAAAACAGAGGTGCGCATCTTCGCTCCCTCATCACTCGCTCTTTACATCTGAATGTAACTTCAGCTGCTGTGTGCCCAGGTCCTGCTACGGCAGTACTCGACAGACAGGCAAGAGCAATGGACAGCCAAAACGGCAGTAGTTAGGACCCCCTGGGGTGAGGCAGTGACCCTGGGCAGGTGCTGTGGTATAACCCTCTCAATCCCCCCCCCCCCCTCCCTTCTTATGCCCTGTCATTACTAAGGGGGTTTAAAGGGGAGGGGGGTTAATGCCCAACTAATGACAGAGGATAAGACTCACCACTATGAAAGCCTTTGCTTCTTTCCTCCATCTATCCTTCCTTCCTTCCGTCCGTCCATCAACCATAAACCGGTGCACCTGTCCCTTCCACCCGCATCCCCCTCACGCACGTAAGCACGGACCGTTTCTCGGATTGATTTTTTTTTGGGGGGGGGGGGGGTTGCCTTTGTCTAGTCTCCCGATTAGTTTGTGTGAGCAGCAGCTAAACACAACAAAAAAGAAGAAATTGGGAGCATTATACGTTTCTCTCCAGCCGACTAGGGTCTGTTCATTGTCGAAGGAACCTACAGGGAGTGGGTTACCACTGTCTGATTCCATCAGGCTCTTGAAAGTGACAAACTGACAACTCAGTAAATACACTGTAAAGAATACATGCCATGTCTAAAATAAAAATAAACACTCTCGGTAGATGTAACGCAGCTGACCACTGTAATAATCCCTCTACTGTCACTGCTTTAAGTCAGTAAACTAGAGCAGTGACAGTGAGTGAACAACACATGTATTTCTGCCACTAGATCTCAACTGTGCTCATGTACAGTTTAGTCCTTTTGTCCCTCAAGGAGGAAACTATAATTGTATTAAATCCATCCATCCAAGAGTTTTGGACTTAACGTTTGGGATAGTCATTTCTCCTACTTATGTCTGGTTTACGATGCAACATGTGTATGACCATGACATACACATTATAAACAAACCGTATGTCTTACTTTTTTTTAATGTTTTATGGATAAAGAGGAGGTCTAGGAGCAGGCAGTAAGATTAATGAATTAACCACTCAAACAGGCTCAGGCACACGCACGCACACACAAGGCCAAACTCCTCCAAAATGAAAACCAAACAAATATGTCCACGCAAACATACGCTTATGTCCCAAATCAATTAGAAAGTCCCGGAGTTCACGGATTTATCCACAAATCCGAGCTCTAGACACCTAGAAACCGCATCGCCCTCTCTGATAAACACACGAGCGGGACAATGGTTCATGGAGGTGGGAGATAAGCAGTCTGAGAGCACTGCTGTTTGATCTCCGTCTTTTTTTTGTGTGCATTTCTTTTGACACAAGCCTCGGCACACACTGCTTTTCCCATGCAGACACACACACACACACATACACACATCACAATTTATAGGGCCAGCACAAACATATTAATCGCTTCCTATTCACATGCATTAAACTGAATTAATAGGAAATATATCAAAGACTCAAGTGCCAATATACACAACTGTGAAGGATAAAAGAAAAAAAAGAAAAAAATAATAAAAACTACCCACCGTTCTGCTCTGCTACTGTGACCGAAAAAACCCACCCACACAGAAAAATAACTTGAGATTATGCGTAGCAGTCATTCGTCTCCACAGAAAGGATTAAGAAAAAGCAGCACATGAGGAGTGAGGCAGGAACAAAAAAATAATATATATATAAATAACAGAAAGAAATCTAATTGAGGCATTTTGCCGGAGCGAGGGTGTACAGTCGGAGGGGAGAGAATAAAGGTCCGTAATTACATAATTATAGCAGTGGATATATGACACATTGAATGTAGACGTCAAATGAGTTCCACATCATTTAACCAAACAGAGGCAGGACCAGGCCACGACAAGGCCCGCCACGGAATATACTTTCTCTCTGTGCTTCTCTCTCCCCGTCTGTACGAGTTTTTTTTTTGTTTGTTTTTTTCCAATATATATGCATTACCGATTATTGTTGTTTCGCTGTATACATGACACTCAATCTGTAAATATCACATTTGACTAAGTGAAAATGCAACACTGATCAGGTCATTTGTGGTGATGATACAAATGGTATGATACATATTTTCAATGGCACAATTAACAACTGGCCATTTTTTGCTTAAAAATGCTACAAATAATTATTGACGTCAATATTTTGTCAAACACTCAACAGATTACTCAACTAACCATTTCAGCTTTATTGTTAAAACAGTGGAGAAGCCACTCTGACATGACTCCGGTTGCAGAGGAATCTGCACCAACACACCACACACACACACACACACCAGAAAGAGCTCTAACTGGGTTTTGTGCTTCATCAGTCAACACTTCCAACTCTAAAGTGAATGGACCTAAAAATCGGTCCACACACTCTCACTCACACACACACACACACGCACACACACACACACACACAGAATGAAGCTCAAACGGTTCCACTTTGTACCTCCTCCGCTTAATCAAAGCTTCTCTATTCAACAATTTGACCTTTTGTTCAAAACAGGATTATCACCTTCTCTGGTCTTCATTCACCCTTTCTCTCTCTCCATCCCCCTTTCTTCTCTTGGCCCTCAGACCGTTTCCAGGGGCGACCCACATGACGAGGGTAATTGCAATAATTTGTTAAATGCCATGGCAACGGTGGTTAGATAGGAGGGGTTTAAAAAAAAAAGAATTGGGAGGTCCAGGAAACAAGCAAATCTCTCATTTTGCCAAAGACACCGGGATGAGAGGTGAAAACAGTGTATGTTTATGTGTGTGTGTGTGTGTGTGTGCGTGCGTGCGTGTGCGTGTGTGAGAGAGAGAGGGAGAAAAGTGAGAGAAAGAGAAAGAGAGAGAGAGGAGCTAACAAGTGTTTGCCCATTCTCAGGGGGCTGGTTTATTGATAATGGTGGGGATGGGGACATTACTAATGATTAATGTCTCTGTGGTCCTAGCTTAGGACGACAACACACATGTACATACATTGGCACATGCACGCACGCACACTCACACACACGCACGTACACGCGCGCACACACACACGCGCAGAGAGGTGCAGAGCTTTCACTCTATCTGGCCAGACAAACAGCTCTATTTGAACTCTCCCTCGGCCTGAAAGGAATCCTTAATTACACAATATTACCCCTCTTCATTGCCCCGCTGTGTCCACTGCCGTTCAGCCTCCAGTGCTGTGCGTCGGTGTGTGTGTGTGTGTGTCCGCGTATGCGAGTGTGTACGTGTTGCCGTGCGAGGTGTAAGTATTCAGTGGTAGCAGCTGTTTCACACATCGTGACAAAGGGGTTGAGGGGAACTCGCTCCCCACACATTCACCACACTAATTGATTTCTGTTCAGCACTGTGGGAGAGTTACCCCGACACACACACACACACACACACACACACCCACACACACACACCCACACACACACACACACACACACACAAACACACACACACTGACACACACATACAGTGCATTCCACTCACAAGACCAAGGCGTTAGAAGCTACCAGTAGAGAGGGAGTCCTCGACAAAGACAACACAGGAATCCAGTTTAAAAGACCCTCAAGCTGCTCGTCAGGCACAGGAGCACAGTGACAACATCGTCTGGTTAGGTTCTACTACCGGTTTCTGGAAATAAAATGTGAATAGCCAACGACAAGGCTCAGAAAACCTAATTTCGCCCGTAAAGCTTATGATGCAACTCTCAAGTAAACCAAAAAAAGAAAGAAACCACGTATTGTTGAGAACAATTTAAAATGATTCCATCTCTGAAGTAAAATATGACAACTTTGCTGTTTCTCTTATTTGTGCCAACCCAGATTCGCCAGGTGATTGACTTACTTCCCCATACATGACTGAGCGCATGTTAAACTTGGTATTCGCAGTAAAAAATTTAAGTATTTTCAAGGATCATGCTGCTACAAATCCGTCCGGTGCGTTTTTTTATTTATTTTAAAAGCATAATGTGCTCTTTGGTTGAAAATGTCAGTGCAGTGTCCTGCTGGGGTTCCTGCTTTTTTGTAGGCTTCTCTCACCATCACTGCATCTGTTGCACCACCCAATGTGCTAAATATACTCCGACACTTTTACAAACACTTTCTGGTGGAAATTCAGTTTACACAAGGTGTACCCAAGGCTTTACCTACATGGCTCAGTTTCACTCAATACTTGCCGCTTGCATAATTCATATATGACGGATAAATACTATGTAAACAATCTTAACTTTTGATGAGGCACAAAGCTTAAATGTAGCAGTTTTTTTGAAACTATATATATGCTTTTTACCATCGGTGCAACTAATGTTGCACCGGGGAATGAAGTCCAACTAAAATGTACCTAGGAAATAACGACGCCGGAGAGCAGATGGCCAGCTGCATTTTCCTATCCAGATTCAGCATTAGACACTGAATGAAAAACTAAATGAAGTCCATTTGTGGCTCCGCAGGCGGTGAAGATGTAAATGCTGCAGTGTTTGTGTGGAACCTGAATAATGCATAGAATAGCCAAACACAGAAATACTCACAGAGTAGTATTTTTTGATGTGGCGGCGGATGTCGAGGAGCAGTTTGTTGCTGATGTTGACCGCGTAGTCGATGGGGCGGCTGCCACAGGGGACGTGACAACAACGCATTAGGCTGGGCTCCAACGTTAAACCCTGCAAAAAGAAACAAAAAAAACAAAAAAAAACAGCGTATGTGTCACATCAGTGTCATGGATCTATATAACATAAAATATATCACCCACTCACAAATGATTCCGTCTTAGGAGCTGCCTGCAGGGTAGAAGTGGCTTGGTAAACAAAAACCTGGAGGTCCCTCTGGCTGACCTCCAGGCATCCTGTGCCAAGAGCGACAGCTATCGCCGCATCATCCCACCCCACCAATCTGGTGGCACACCGACCCACTGGGATCCGGACTTGAATCCAACCGGACATTGCTGAGGACATGAACTCTGACCTCAATGGGAAAAATTCCCTTAATTGATTTAATTGATTAAATTAGGCTGAATCTTAAAAAATAAATAAAAAAAAAACAGTTTTTGCTTTGCCATGAAGGATATTGCGCGTATAATGGGGATTAATGAACGAAACAATTGCAGCATAGAGCTGTAACATCACAAAACATAAAGAAAGAGTCGGAATAATTCCCAAATTCACCACCACAGCAAACCTCTCTCCCAGGAGAATTCATCAGTGTATTTCACGTGCATAAATATTACTGCCTCTGCCTGGGGAGTCATCTCAGCTGCGTTTTCTTTCTTTTCTTCCAACTTTAATGTCCAAAAGGTAGTTATGCAACAACGAAACACTTACACTGAGGACGTGCCAGGCCTCGGGAGGTTTGATGCTCCCCTGGGCGCACTAAATTTGAGCATTACTGTAGCCTTCGAGAAAAACTGGTCAACGCGACCCCAGCACTCCTGAATTGTCCACCTGACAGCAAGCCTTATAGTTAATGCACCCGGGGGGGGGGGGGCAGCCACAGTACATAACAATTACACTAAATATAACAGCTTTATAAACTTGCTCCTTTCAACCCGAGCTCCATTTACCTGTCGCATTGATAACAGCCAAAAAAAGGTTTCCACAGGGAAGTCAATGACACAAAAGTATGCATGCAGCCCCCCCCCCACACACACACACACTTTTTTGTGTTTGCCTAAATCATGCCTTCTTTGGTTAAAAAAACAAAACAAAAAACAAACCCCTACAGATTTGAGGCCAGCTCACACATTAAGCATCTCCACCTCCGTTTCTTCAGCACTTAATCTTTTCTTAAAGTTTTCCAGTCAGGGCTAAAGCTCCCTCCCCGATTCTCTCTCTCTTCATGATACCCTCCCTTTCCACTCCCTACTCTTACTTGTTTCATTCCGAACTTCTCTTTTGATAACGGCACTCTCCCTCCCGAGCGAGTTACAAGCAACACTCACTTGCCAGTTATTTTTTTTTAATGAATGAAAGGTTCAGATTAAGCAGTCCAATGATGTATCCTTTCAAAACTCCTCACTTCCCTTCAGGCTGCCTGAATCGCAACCAGCTGAAATCTATAAATATCCTTCTGCCTACACTGTAAAACAAATTTAACAGGTTAACAATGTCAGCTGTCTGCCGTCCCCGTCTTGGTCTGATAATTTGCAGCGTTCACGTGGGACACCCAACGCTCTATTAAAACTTTAGGGAAATCCCCTCCGTCTCGCTTAATCTTTTCATCCTCCCCTCCAGCTACCCCATCAAACAACTTTCTTCCTCTGTCTGTCCTCCATCATCCATCACCGCCTCCTCCTACCATCTCTGGCTCTGTGTCAGTGCTGGAGTCAAGGCCCATCTGTCCTCCCCCCTCACTGAGCTGTTAGACCATGTTCACCACCCTAATTAACTTACTGTCTTATCACTTTCTGTGTGTGTGTGTGTGTGTGTGTGTGTCTCAACCTCTGACGCATGGTGGAACATTAACACCAGTAATCAGACAATTCGCTGGAAGTTTAGTCAACAACCTTAACTGACTCCGACCGAGAGAACTCAGTATTTTCATGGCTGACAGTACACTTTATTTGTAAGTCAACAGACACTTGATTCACTCAAACATATTGCCCACCCCCCCACAATATGGTTCTTGTACAAGTTTCTGCTGGAGTATATAATGTTTTCATCCTTTTATGGAGGGAGTGTGTAATACTCCTTATTTTAAATGAGTACGAGTTCTCTGCGGCCAGAAGAGGACAGGGGGTTGTCAGTTTTATTAGTGTCTTCCAGACAAGAAAAAGCTGCATGGCCCTGCTCCTCATTAGAAGCTGATAACACACACACACGCGACCTTGGCCTGACAAATGGTGGGAGATCTGTGTGTGTGTGCGCGCGTGGAGCAGCAGGGGTTAAAGGAAAGGCTTTTCAAGTTGTGGAGTCCAAACAATGCCAATGAAAACAGAGTCGGTATTGGAGGCAGGCAGCTGTCTAAAATTACAGACAGAGACAATATAGTGGATGACTAAAGCATGAATGCTTCACAGGAAGTTTGACTGAAATGGAAAAAGAAAAAAAAAAAAAAAAATATTCTTCCACCCTCCTACTCTTTATCTGTGTCTCTACAACAATAGTTTTAATAACAGAGTTCTTTTTTATTTTATTTATCAAATATCTGAGAGAGTATATTGGTTTATATCTTTGACCCGAATGATTCAGGTGAAACCCTCCGTCAAAGAGTGTTCTGTGTCGAGGAGACATGGTTGGTAGGTAGAAATTTGAGTATGGAACAAATATCGATATACCAGCTGCCATTTTCCTTGTACTTCATAGGGGGTCTCACACAAACGTGTTTATACATTGGCTGGCGTCTGCGGTGTCATACTTCATCTCTGCATTGTGGCAACTGTCTAAGGAACATTCCCCAAATGTCTGCCGGATGAAAAGGCAATTTTGAAAAGGTAACATAACCCAAGATGACACGAGACTGACGGTTGGGGGACTTGCATGGTGTCTGCTGTGTGTTTTACTCACAGCTCCTTCAAAGACGCTGTCGTAGATGTTGTCGGTGCCGCACTGAGGGCAGGTGAAAGTGAACCTCTCACAGTCTTTGTAGCGCTCTTCATCGGTCAGCTGGACCGGCGCTCCCAGCGTGGTGTCAGCCTCCTCCTCTCTCTGGTACTGCTGCTGAGCGCGGAACTGGCTGGGGTCCAGACCTGTCACCGACCACAGCTTTCATTACACACTGTTTCAACCTCAGCAATTTGCCGAGTTCTCACATATATGTACCGGTATTTTAAAAAAAAACATATATTTATGCATGGACAGGGCAGATGGTTGGAGTGCGACGATTGTTTTATGACCAATAAACAACAATGAAAAATCTATTTTGTACTTTTATGAGAGCATTGTGGTTTTTTTCATGACACCGTTCCTATGTCTGGCTGTCTCAGCTGTCAATGCACTATAAAACAAAGGCATCACAATTCTAATGATAACCTATGAAGAGATTAGCTGCAACAAGCTAAAGTATGTGTACACCACAAATACTTGGGATGGTGTTCATTTATAAATAGGTCATTAAATGCCAAAGCATTGAGGTCAGCAATAATTGAAACCAATTATAAATGCCCCACTCATTTAAGTTCATTTTAAAGAAAACCTGATAAACCTCAGGTCATAATCTAATGGCTGATTAGATGATGCTGGGCCACCCACTCGTAATAGAGTCAGAGCCTTTCTACAGTCTGCCGAAACTTGCAGTGAAATTACCCAGCCACGTAGCTATGAGCACGCTGTCGATGCCTTCGATGGGGTCACAGATGCGAGACACCACCGGGTGCACCTGCTGGGCCAGGTAGTACTGAATGTCCAGGCTGAGACCTTCCTGCTTCTGGAGTTGCTCCAGAGCATAGGCTCTCTGACTGGCTGCCAGCGTAGAGCCGTCCTGATGGAGAAAACGAGATTGCGCAGGGGCAGATTATCCTTCGGGTCAGAACGTTTTCACATTTATTTGGTGTCGAACGATTACAGTACCGGCGCCAAACGTTTTTTTCGTGCATCTTTCACATACACTCGCACACACCTTACAGATTATGTACGAGACTGTATCGCCAGCTTTGACTCGGCGACCAGCCTGAGAGTTGATCCACAGAGCCACGTGGACGTGGGGGAGGCTCTTCTTGTCTGGGTAGTCCTGGGGATCCTTCGTCAGGGCCTGGAAGAGTAGAAGGAAAGGCAAAAATGCCCACCGGGGGACAAAATAACAAAAAAGTACATTTAGTAGCCCTTACAATGGGGTATTGGACTCACTCCACCTCCTCAGGATGAAGGGAGCAAACACCCGACTGATCAGTTTCACACCGTGCACAATGTACTTCACATGACGTATAAAACAATGCCCTCACCTTGTTGATCTCGTACTGGTTGAGAGGTACGGTGCCCGCCGAAACCTTCTCTCCCACGTCCACCAGGTGTTTCTGGATGTTCTCCACAATGAGGTCACGACTCTGGTCGGATAAGATCTGACCAATCACGTAGCTGCAAGCGGCAAGAACGGTAAATTCCTTTAACATCCCCATGCAATGAACTGGATTGTACATTTGAGATATTGACTATGCCCATGTGCCAACCTATGCAAAGAAGGAGAGGATCTGTGGGGTATATCTGACTTACTTGCCACATTCCTTGGCCAGGTCACACCAGTCTCTGCGGACGATGTCCAAGCCTTTGAGCTCCTGCTTGACGCCGTACTGTCCGTCGCCCTGATTCTCCACGACTAAGGCGGCGTATTTCTTCTTCTTCAGCAGCAGGAGAGACTTAAAAACGCCGTCAATGTCAATCTCCAGCAGTTTGTAGAGCTTGTTTACCTCCGCCTTCACCTGAAAATAATAAACGCGGCATACACAGGACGTTTGGTGACCGTGTCAAATATCCTAATAAGGAAATACGAATATGTCCTCCCGAACAGACCTTATTTCCAAGTTTGAAGACTTCCTCCAGAACCCTGCTGTTGGTGTTGATCATGATAGAGTCTGTATCTCCGTAGATGACTTCCAGATTCATCTGAACACAAAATGACACAAAGGAATTAACGTCGTGGAAGGGGAGGAAGACATTATGTTTCAAGCTAAGGTTAGGAAAAGAATCCAAATGTTTTGAGAAAAATTAAATATCTATCATTGTTAAGATTGGGAGGAAAATTAAGGTCATGTTATTTGACTTTACTCCATATTAATATATCAGCCCTTTCATTAAAAAGCTTGTTAATAGCCCACCTTCTGAACCATGTCTTTGGTGTGCATCAGAATCTAGAAAAAAAACAAAAAACACACACAACAGAATGAACCGGCACCGCTGTCAACAACAAAAAGCATTTCAGAACATACAGAAGTACAGTAAACAAACGAACAAACAATCATTAAGTATTTATATATTTAGTGTGCGTGTGTGCATGGATTTGTGTGGACATGAGAGCGGAGCAGGTGACTTGCTTTTAAATGGGGTATAATTGGCTAAGAGGGCAATTATGAGACTGTGCTGTGACAGGAGTCTTTTCAACCCACACACATCTAAGCTGGGCAACACACACACACACACGCGTGCAGAAACACAAAGCTTAATTACTCATAATGGCCTTTATCTCCCACGGAGAGAGTGACAGACAAATAAAAGAATTCTGTTAACGCAGGCTGTCCCGCGCGCGTGTGTGTAAGAGGGAAAGATCTTTGCAGCAGAGGGATCCTAACAGGTGGGGGCCCAGAGGAGCGGAGGGCGGGGTGGGGGGCTCCGGGTCGCTAATCTGGGGGGTCGGAGGGACGGAACGCAGTGTGACCTGTCAGCAGCAATCTGCTCCTCAATCAACCACAGCCGCATATATACACAACCCGACTCACACTCACACTGCTCCGTGTGGGGACAAGGACGTGGCTATTTCAGAGTGTCAGGAGGGGGCGGGGTCAGGCAGCAGTGGAATTGTGGGGTGGGGGCGTTCCACTCCCTGAAACCGGAGTGGGACTTAAGCATGCTTTATGGGCTGCTACATACCACTGTACAGCAGGGGGAGTTTGACTCATTCACAGCACAGCCATCTCCATTAGGGACCGTAGTCAAGGTCAAGGTCTCGCCACACACAAACACACAAACACACACACACACACACGCACACGCACACACGCACACGCACACACGCACACACACACACACACGCGCGCACACACACACACACAATTTGGCTCAAGCGCTGAAGCCCTGAATTGTCCTGCTAATCTTTTATACAGACGAATCGACTAAACTGTCTCCCAGCGGTTTAGGACAGGAGGAGAGGGAGGGAATGAAGAAGATGAAATCAGTCCGAGGACCTAATCAGATAGTGTGAACACGGAAATAAATCTTCAAAGCAAAACCAATCCCACCGCCATCATTTGGAACTTTCAATATAATGGCTTTGTAGACTTTTTTGATCCCCCTACAAACAAAAGATTATGCTACTCTATGGGATAAAAGCCTTCGAGGCGTGGGGGGCGAAAAATGCCGTTTCCTTCCAGGTCAAAGTGCAGACCGCATCTGCATTTAGTGACTGGAGGGTAGGTTATTTAAGTCACTTAAAAAAAAGGAAGCTGACGAAATTATCCCTGTGAGAGATGGGCAATAAAAAAAAAAGAAGAAAGGTCCCATATTTTGCCACATACACATACATTCACAAAGACGATAAAGTACTCCGTGGTCTCTCTTGCTGAGATCCTTAGAGGAAATGGGAGAATAAAAAAAAAAAAAGCATCCATATTCACTAAAAACAGTACGGTAAAAACAAAGGGGGATCGAGGCTTAGTCTGGAAGGGTTTCACAATGGCCAAGTGAATCCACGACTTGTGGATCAATATGGTGTACGCAGTTAAATCAAAATTAAACTATGCCATACGGCATTAAAAATGTCTTTTCTAGTGTATTCAGCCATCTCACGGCTCATACGGAATTCACAAATATGTGCCAAAAAAAAGTATCCTTGATTGGGAAGGTCTTCGGTAATACTCGTCACCCCGCTGAGGAGTAACAGAGGTGGAGAATCAGAGTATAGCCGGGGGGGACAGACAATAGCAAAGTGTGTGATGGACAGAGAGATGGGGGGGCGGGGGGGGGGGCGGCACACAGACTTCAGAGAGTGGGAGCTAAGTGAGGCAGGGGGGGGGGGAGGGGCGAGCGGGGTGGGAAGTTGTTGATGTAATTGATGTGGGGACTCATTTAGACAGGTTTTCCATATGCTGTCACTTCCAGCAGGACACACTGCATTAAGGAATGTGAAAGACAAGTCATTTGACCATGACACCGGAATGTGTGCGACTGACGGTGTGCGAGTGAGAGCACTCATCTTGAAACGCATACCGACACACACATACTATATTAACAAACGCAAACGCATGCCCCCAGGGGGTAAAAAGTGTACGTGTGCGCACGTCTTCTCTCTGATGACCACCCTCGTCACCACAGTGGATACCGCTAATTCAAAACAAACAAACAAACCAAAAAAACCCCAAAGGACTTGGACTATCAATTACCATTATCCACAAATTGTAGAATTCTCTTCAGCAAGACGGCTATGTGTTTCACAACCATTTCGACCAAATGATCACATTGAACAAAAGATAAGTTTGTAGGAAAGTAAGCTGTTTGTAGTTGGTTTATTATTTTAGGATTTATTATTATTTATTTTTTTCCCATAACAGACAATGTTCCAATCCAAACCTCATACAAATTGGGAGTCATTCAGACATGATATCCACCCATTCCCACGGGGCAGGGTTCAACATTGGCCACTGTTTAAAATGTTGTTTTGAGATAAGATAAGATACATTTTGTAGTAAGTCAGATTTGAACCGTTTGATACCTACAACAAGTCGATATAGTTCCATGATGTACCCTTTTTACTACTCTGTAAATTATTCCAAATCTGTTAAATTATTCCCTTTAACACTTACCTCTTTTTTCCTCACACAGTAAAACATCACTTAATTGTCCTATGCTCCTGCCTTTCACTTCTCGGGGCTCCTTGCTGCTTATACAGTGTAATTAGACTGGGCAATAATTGAGCAGCTCACAGACAGATCCACCCACAGAGCGAAGGATCAGGACAAAAGCATTTCTATTTATTTATTTTTTTAATATTCAAAATCCCTATCCATCCTCATCCATCCTTTATGTGACCACAATGCCCTTCACTGCTGCAACTCACTTACGGCTATATAACAATGACATGTGCAGAACAATAAAGGTCAGGGTAAAGCAATAAAAAAAAACAACACAATATTCCTTTTTCTGACACAAACCACCACACTGACGTAAAACAAGCCTGCCATGTCAGCCGGCCATAGGTTTTGTTTAGGTTTAATGTGTTTATTTAAACTAAGCATCCTTAAATGCACATTGCGCCTTCTAAACTATGCGATAGTATTGATGTCATATCTGGAAATGGTTTCCAGAGCCACGGCAGCTTAGGACCAAACCGTGGTGCGGACTGGTGCCGTGGACGTTGGATTTCAACACTGGCCTGCACAGCTTACTGCCAACATTTATGCCCGGCGTTTTTAAAACCCAACAATCTTCTCCGAGTCTCGAGGACAGCCACTTCGGGGGAACGTGCTCCTGCCAATGTTGCTCGCAGAAGTAGTTTGGTTAAGTGGTGCTTTTGGACTGTGTAACATTCAAAGCTGCCACGAAGTGACAGGGGCCAACTAGCGGAGCTCAAGACCGTGACAAATAACAAACCTCGTCCAGGCCGCCAACAAACCCAAAATCAAGATTATCCCGACAGATTAATAGGGGAAAAAAAAAAGCAAGGAAACACTCACTTTTAATTAAAGGAAGAATCGGTTCACTTTATGACTGGGCTTCTCACAGCTGGCAAATGTGTGCTTTCTTAACAATGCATCTTTGCATATACACCTGTGTACCCATGAGCTGCCAGTTATTGTTGAACCATCCACCAGCTATTTGTGGCCTTATCAGTCGCGCATCAATGTGTTTTGTTGCCATGTCCCTCTTTTACAGCGTCTTCTTTGAATCCACTCCCGACACCGCTTCACCGAAGTCACTTTTGAAAATTGCCGTGCTGATATTTTAAAGAGGAATATTAGTTCTAGTTTGGCCTGTTTAGTTGCGAGGCAACTTATTAAAATATGGAAAGGAGGCAAGAAATATTATACAGACAGATGGAGAAGCAGACAAAGGGGGCATCCAAGTCCACCCTTACTCCCCCATCTCAACCTCGCACACACACCTCTGACTATCAGCAGTTCAGAGGCGGCGTGTTAAACCTCAGTGTGGCAGAGGGCCCTTGTTAAAAAAAAAAAAAAAAAAAAAGAGCCTGGGGCACCAGTGACGATTGTTTTGAAAAGCACTCAGCTGAAAAGCATTTTGGGATGACAGTCGGGCGACTGAAATAGCGCCTGTGGGGAACACACCCCTGTCAGAGCTGGGGAGCCTCTGCACACGCTGAACGTGGACAAGGCACATGGGTGCGCACGCACATACCCAAACTGCTCTTTTACCATCGAAATGTGATAGTGTACGTTTTCAGACGCGATCTGGGTCTGGACACGCTTATTCATGGAGGTTGCCGGCAGGGCTGGGTCGAATGCGCTCCCAACGGCAGGACAAACCTCCCACCGCAACCATCAGGCGAGGGGCGGCCATGTTTCAGAACGGAAAACATTCCAAAACTGCAAAACATAAAAAAAAAACAAAAAAAAAACATAAACTTTCCTATGTTAGCGTGAGCTCACACCCAAAGAGGATGGAAAAACGATTTTACTTGTATGCAAAAATGCATCAGCGCAAAAGGCAGGCAGACACCTGTCCTGGCGGATGCCATCGCGGTGCTCTCACGGCTGCGGCACGGGATGGTCAATCTGTTCTACAGCCGCGTTTGATTTAACACAACCGGCCAGGATGCCCAACGCCGGCATTCGGCGACAGTGACGGCACTCCCGCTGTTGTCTGCCGCACAGTTTAAAATACCAGAGAACCATTGTATTTCTTGCCACTGCCGACAACGAAGACACGGCGCATTAAATCACGCTTTAAAAATAAAATACGCCCAAGGAGGCATCTCAGATAACATACATAACATTTGACATTAAATAACTGTTCCTATCCGATGAGTTTTTTTTCCTTCCTCCATACCGTGGTTTGATAGATGTCGCATAATATATATCATTATATCAGGCAGTCCAGTTTACAGACTGTGTGGGCTGAAATACACAAGAGGTCCTTATCTCCTCTGCAATATTTTACATATTCACTCGATAAAATATGAAACTATACCAAATGATCCGTCAGGTGACAAATCATCCCTGGGCCTGCCATGTGGCAATATTGTAAAAAAAAAACGAAAACACAAAATAAAGGAAATCTCAGTCTGTCTTCGATACAGCTTCCGTCCATGCAATCCAAGTCCAATAGGTCACAAAACAGGAAATGTAAAGATTTCATTCGAACCGAACATATGCATCACTGTCCTGCCAAGTCAGTTAAAACCATTTCCTAATTGTCCTCTCATTTTCAACCCCATCAGTATGCCTGACAAAAGACAGCAGCTGTCGGATCAATCCATTATCAATTATAATCCCCGTCATTAGCCCGGTCTCCCGTGGCCTCATTAGTAGGTGTGACTAAGGTCGCAGTTTAGATTCTGAGACCATGTCTCCGTCCACCGCCAGCGAGCACAGACGAGCCCATGCGGCCAAAATAGCAGCGCTGCTCCCATGTGACTATTTGTTAAGTCCACTCATATCAAGACTAAAGCCAGCTCTTTAAGAGGACTACAGGATCGTGGAAACACGCAGGACTAATTTCCCCAGACGCGAGCGCACGCACGCACTAACACACACTAACACACACTAACACACACTAACACACACTAACACACACACACACACACACAAATAGCAGCGCTGCTCCCATGTGACTATTTGTTAAGTCCACTCATATCAAGACTAAAGCCAGCTCTTTAAGAGGACTACAGGATCGTGGAAACACGCAGGACTAATTTCCCCAGACGCGAGCGCACGCACGCACGCACGCACTAACACACACACACACACACACACACACACACACACGCACACACACACACACGCGCGCGCACACGCGCACACACACACACACACACACACACACACACCAGCGCAGACGGGCTTTTCTATTCTTACGTCTAATTTAGGAAAATGTAAAAATGACCCCTGCGATTCTGAGGGAGCCGCGGCGATTTGAGAACCCGCATGAAAGAAATGGGGGGCGACAATGTTGCCTTGCATCACCATGGCCTGCAGATGGGCACGCACGCACGCACGCACGCACGCACGCACGCACGCACGCACGCACGCACGCACGCACACAACAGGAGATGGAGGGGCAGCTATTCCTCGCTCCGATACCGAAAAATGATTTGTGATTCTAGGGATGAAACAGTAACCGAAACCAGGGATAGCGCGGGCAACAATGTTTACTCAGAGTTCATTACAGCCGCGCGCACATGCACAAATAGAGGTTTAACCCAAACCAAACTTTGACCTCCCCACACCCTCTGCGCCGTCACCCAAGCCCGCTTCTATTCTTCCCTCCGCATGCCAGGCAATAATGTCAACTACGAGCTCCTGTCAGGCTGTTTTTAAACACAAGGACGGAGACTCAATTACAGCAGAATGGCTTTCGGGATTCATCCTCAACCCCCGAGACGCACTCGCGCACACCTGCTCGTGGTCATCAGACGCGCCGGCAAAAAGGGTCAACGGTCAAACCAATCTGCGTTCCGCAACAATCAGCAGCTTGCACCCGCCTTGTTGTTAACATCACTCGTTTAGAGGATATAAACACCAACACACGTGCATTTTGTTTTCGGTGACGAGTTACCATGTTTTTTGTTTTTTTTTAAACAAACGGATCATACGGTTTGGCACCTTTGGAGTGTTCTTGGCAAACTACGCAGGAAGCAGACCAATTATTTGCTATATAAAGTCAAAAGAAGGGCATTGTGTGTGAAATTTGATGTATTTAGGAGGTGCCACTGTCAGGGCCAGTCTTCAGTCAACAATACAATTATTATTGGTGTGAGAAATGCATTTATCAGCCTATTATAACCGCATGTGTGCAACTTGTTTGCGTTTCATATATCTGTGTCCAGCCGCTCTCTGGCGACCATACAAAAGAACCCAAAATAACGCCGAGGGGTTGAGGGGGACATCAATCTGTGGCGGACCCTCGCCTGTGTAATCCTAAACCTTCACCTTCCTCTTAATACCCCTCAACCCCCCCCCCCCTCCCCCCTTAATACCCACACATACCAGGACAGAGGAGGGCCACAACAAATGGTTCCGCCGACAAAGGGCAGAGTTTGGCCAGTGGCACTTGTGCACATTCATGGACGGGCATTAACATATACACACATATGCAGATAGAAGACAGACCCCAGAAACACAGAAGGGAATTGGAAGGAAGGGGGTAAGTGGGGGAGGGGGGGGGGGGGGGGGGTAAGGGGGGGGGGGGGGGGGGGGGGGGTTCCCCTCTTAACTTGGCAAATGTGATCGGAAGAGCCCTGGCCAAGGGTCTGTCATCCCCCTTCTAAGCCTCCACATCTAAACCTTCCCCGGTTTGAAAAAAAATACACTGTGCCCCTTGGTCTGACCCGTCCAGCCACAGGCGGAGGAGGAGGAGGAGGAGGAGGGGGTGGGGGGGGGAGAGTCATGTCTCAAATTAAAACGAGAGGGGTAGAAAAAGGTGAGAGCCAAGCCAATCAATAAATACACAGAACACACGCTCGCTCGGCCTAACGCGCCGAGGGGCGACGCGCTGGATGTGCACTGCAGACTGAAGAGTAGTGGTAAGGGCACGCGTTGCAATTATAAAAATAAAAAAAGGGCCTCCTAAATCACAATATGAAAGTTGAGTGTGACGATTAAAATGGAGGCGGAGGTGCAAATGGCAATAGCCACAAATACACTGGAAGCGCCTCCATGAATGCCAGCTGGCCTCTCTGGCTCGCTGCAGTCGGAAACTACCCAGAACTACTTGGCTTACGGTCAATTGAACTTTAGGGCCCGATACAAATTCAATAAACCTGCTCGCATTGTTACTTGAACCAAACCAACCCCTTCCGTTTGCGACGGTTCCTGTACGACACTCAATTCCTGCTCACTTGGTCCGATTTTAATAAGATTTATTTTATTTTGCCTCTTCAGATGCAAAAGAATTCACACAATAGCCCCTCGGTACAATCCTCATTTCACATCAACTGAAGAACACTGTGTCGTTGAATTCCCAAGAAACTTGGAAATGTTGTCGCAACTTTTGCTTCCTTAATGAAGGCATTTTTGATCAAGACAAATGTCCAAACACAGATTTTCAAGGCAGTTAAATGATCCTCAACAACATATCTTATTAATAGAGGAACTCCCAAGTTGCGGTCAGGCTATGATCTCTGCAAACATACAACCCGCGGTAAAAATAGATGCGCGATGGCGATCATAGATACAAAGCAAACAAAACGCTCGCCGAGGTGGGGCCCAACGCAAGCGAGGCAACTTGAAGTCTTAGTAATGTTCTCCGCCGACCGCAGCTTCAGATCTGACCGATGACCTTAAGATGCACATCTCTTCAATCTGTCACTTCTCTCGCAGCTGTATGCGGCGCGCTAAGACGGTAAAGTTCTAATTAAAAAAAAAAACATTTAAAAACGTGTTCACTGACCTTTCAGCGCACCCAGTAACGTAAGAGGTCCGAGGAGACGTTCCGCGGGGCCTTTAAAGACGAGGTTTAAGTGCTTTCCTTTGTGTTATTTATTTAGGATGAAAATATCTAAAAAGACAAGACGGGTGATAAAAGGTAACGCACAAATACTTACTAGAGTACCAAATCCACAGAGTTATGATACACAATAAATACACTATGTTTCAGTAACATTTGCTAAAAATGTCTCTCACTATGTATCGGTTTCCAAGCCTTTATGCAACTTCCTGTAAGAATAGAAAAATGCCACACGTCGTAACTGAGCTCGTACGATTTACCACAGCAACTAGTCAGATGTGCATGTCATCTCATCAACGACCAATGTAAACAGAACCCCCACTTAGTTACTAACCACTGACTCTGCTTTAACAGGCATGCAAGATGATGTTGTTAAGCTTAATGCTGCGAGTCACTTTCCGATGGAAGTCCCTTCATTTTTTGATGGTAATATCATTGTTAAGATCGACGTAGGTCTTTCGATTCCCACAGGCGAGATCAATCTTAAAATTGTAATGTTAATTACACAACTATGCGCAAAAGTGCAAAAGCGCCACCATGTCAGACAACAACAGTGTAACCTTCTCCTTGTCTGAGACCGGTGATGCTTGCAAAAGGAAAGAAAAAAAAAAAAAAAAAAGCCAGGAGGAGGTAGAGTGTAATTAACCCCAACATCTCTGGCGGTTGACAACGATACAAGCAGCCAGCCAGTCTGGTGGGAGAGAAACTCCCACCTGTTCCGGCTAATCAAATACACACCTTTTACAATGTCGCCCTGTCAGCTGAACAACAAGCATGCCTGGAGGCACAAGCTGACTGACAAAACAACAAACACGCACACAGAGTTACTGCCCTGCCCTCTATTAGGGAACACAATGAGTGTGTAAGGGGATCTTAATGAAGGGGTCCCCTGAGGCAAAGCCTGACGCCTCAGCTGAGGATGTGAACTGTTAGAGCTCATTAAATGAACATGAGTACTACCACTGATGTGAGCGTGTGAGTGTGTGAGTGTGTGTGTGTGTGTGTGTGTGGTGTTCAGTTTCAATACCAGATTTAGCCGTTTATGTCACACAGTACACATGCATCAATTTATTGAGAGTGCATGACCATGTTGTTCCGTTTGTGTGTTGACCGGAGACTTTACATAATCAGACTGTGTGTGTGTGTGCGCACACGTGCATGTGTGCGTGTGGGTTTGTTTGTTTGCGTGCGCACGTGGGGCCTTTGGTGACTGGAAAATACTAGCACGGGACTATTGATATCACAGACAACAATTTCTGACTAAATGAACTTGAGGTAATAATCATACTTGGAGGAGGTAAGGGCAAAGGGAGAGAGATAACAAACAAAACGCATAATAAATAAATACAAGCGAAAAGAACGGATGACAAACGCGCGACAGGGGAAAACCAAAGAAATAATGATGAGATGAGGGGGAAAATAAATGGGGAACAAAAAGGAAAAGAGCAAGGAGCGGTGTGGAATATGATGCAGCAGTGCCATCTTGTGAGGAAAAAAAGGGGGAACAAAAAGGAAAAGAGGAAGGAGCGGTGTGGAATGTGATGTAACAGTGCCACCTTGTGGATGAAGAGTGAACTACTTCCATTCTGCGGCCCTTTTTTTTTTTGGATGGCACCCTAAAATGTATGGTTCATCCAAAAGCTTCAGGATATATAGGTCTGTCATCAAAACTATGGACGTCCGTAACAACCCCCGTCACCGTTGTGTGTGCGCGTGTCACTTGTCGGTGCTTGACTCACCTCTCTCCCCTTGTGTGTGACCAAGGCAGCGAGAGGCTTGGCGTAGAAACGGCTGTAGCTGAATCCCAGGCAGCCGTACATGCTGTTGGCGGTCAGCTTCAGAGCCTTCTGACGGATGTCGTACTGAGGAGCAGACACACTCTGGTTAGACCCACACAGCAGCAACAACTCCATCCATAAAGTCTGTACTTCTGTGCCGTACCGTGGCAGCGAACATGCATGTGCAGTTTTACGAGTGTGCGTTCGCGTTGAGCCCCATGAAAGAGAGCACGTGTACCTGCAGGTAGAGGTCTGGGTTGATGTCTTGCTGTTTCATCAGCTGTTTGACCTGTCTCCGGCGCTCAACCAGCTTTCGGATTTCCTTCGGCAGGATTCCCATTTCCAGGTTGGTATCTGGGACCTCGGGAATCTCCTCTGGCTCGTCCTCCTGCGGCCACGGAAATAGGATTTCAAAGAGAAAAAGGAACTTTTTACGGTAAGAGACGGTAAGGGCGGCACCTGGATCTTGGGGCACTTTGCGTCGCGCGAGGGACAAACCTCGTGCTTCTTCTTTGTGCTGTGGGCCTCCCTCTGCACCGTGGTGAAGCAGATGTTGAACTCCTGGATGATTGATGGATACAGACTGTTGAAGTCGAGCAGCAGCACAAACTTGTCGTAGAAACCTACGGCAAAAACAACGATGGAGGGTGGTTCAAAAGGCGCAAACGCGCTGTAGACACGCGAGACAAATTAAGATGCCGAGGATGAATTCAAGCACTCCCTTACCAACTTTGGGATCGAGCACCAGACCTCCAGCATAGGCTGCCTTCTTCTTTCTCTTGCCTTTGCCTGCATCCGCGTCCTCTCCTCCGTCAGCCTGGGTCCCACACACAAAGAGGTAAAAAATATAAAAATAAATCGTCGTACAAGACATTGGTCACGTGACTGTACATTAGACAGAATAAGAATCAATTCGTTGGTTTGAATCGTTACCGTGTCCATCTGTGCCTTTCTGAAGGAAGGTTTATCAGGGACGATATAATTTTTGTCATGGAAGGCATGAAGCAACAGGAACTCATTCCTCTCAGAGCGGCCGCCCATCAGAGTACGAGACTGGGGAGACGGAGAAGAAATCAGGTGAGTGGAAAAAGGCAAATGGTCCCCCTTTTTGTTGTTCAGTGTGTGTGCCTTAACCGTTCCAAATAGAAGGAGACAAATGTCTCTTTTGACGTGCGAGAGATAAATGTTGGGTATAATTTAATAGAAACACTTTTTGGGGTTAAATATTTGGTCCCTGAATAAGTTCAAGTCCATGTTAACTATGTGCATGTTAAAATCAAGGCCGTGAATCGACGGAAATTTTTCGAGTTTGGGCGATGGAAGGAAAACCGCGTCGTTTCACGTTACCATGACGTTGCCAGCGATGTTGGTGATCTGCAGGGCCAGCGGCAGCACATTGAGCTCGCACATGAGCTGGAGAATCAGCCTGGCGTCTGTCCACGTCAACTCCAACAAGTACAGCAGGTGAGGAGAGTCACTGGGAGACAGAAAACTCACATTTTAGGATAGATAACATTCTCCCCTATGCCCGCGAGATAAAGGGGGGAAAAAGAAGACCTTTACATTTTTACGTTATGTAACGTGTACATTCGAAGAAGGCAGTTTTTACCCTATCGATACTTTTGCAAATTAGTATCTAATCTGGTACTCATTTTTTAGTATCAATTAGTATCCAAGTATTGATTTTTTTGACAACCCTAGTCCTTTCTGTTGGTTCTGTTCAATAATGTAGTCACCTGTAAAGATCTTTGATGTCTTCCTGGGGGACCGTGACTCTCTCCGTCTTCAGCACCTGTGCAGCCAGCTCAGTCAGGTGGTAACTTTTACAGCGAATCAGCTCCTTGGCCGAGATCTCCACATCGCACACCAGGCGGCCGCAGGTTGCGCTCTTCTCCGCAAAGGAACCGCGACCCTGCAAGTATACAAGCAACGAGCGCGCAACACCCAAGCACAAGCCAAATATGCAATCATGAAAAATGTTCACAGACATACATATACCAACTACCTCTGTTACTCTTGATTACATTTTTTTTTTCTTACCCCTAATTTGGGCATTGTGGCCCTCCGAAGGCGCCCAATCTTAGACCAATGGGGAACCTTGCACACATTGATCCTCTGCAAAAGCACTTCCAGGTCGAAACCAAAGATGTCATGGCCCTACAGGAAATACGCAATAAAGGTCACCACACTGGTTTATAACCGACGTGTGTCCTTCAATACATTTAGGGGAACGGCTTCAGGAAATAACTGAGATTCAACAAGGCCCCATGTCTTCCACTTACCACGAGCACATCAGGGTCAATCTTGTGCATCTTCGCCAAGAAGAAGCCGAGTAGGGTACGTTCTGTGGCAGCTATCTCCACCTTCCCATTCTAACAGAGGGAGGATGATAAATCGACAATCTTTAGCATTCACCCTGGCCCCCTAAAGGCACCGTAGTGCGTGCAATATTCTCTGAATCAGGTCTAATGGACTATTTCACCAAAAGACCTCTGTGAATCAAGTTATTCATCTCTGCGAACGACTTCAAGCTGAGCTTCATAGCAAGAGGCCACTCACCTTCTTCTTCACAGCCTCTTTGAAGTCGTAGGGGAAAATACAGTCAACCGGCTTACTGATCACTGAAAAAACAAGAAAAAAAAAAACGACCACAACTTCAGTTTTGTTTTTGCAACTTGACTTATTTCTTTAGCCATTTTTAGATTTGTGTTCAATGTCTTCATTGGGGCTGAACTATTTCCAACGACACTACAATAGGGTTGCTGGTGTATTTCTGATCATATTTCAGTATATTTCCATAACATTTAAATTTAAACTTTATAAAAGCAAAGAATATAACTCACCGCAGAAGTGGTTCTGGTAGGGAGGTTGAGGTGGAGCTTTATCCATGTGAAACTCGTAGTGGACGAGCGCAGCCAGGGACACAATCTGCAGAGGAACACTTTATATTTCAGTCCGATTGAACCCACCAAATAACTCCACCGCTAAAATACACGGCTTAATGAATCTATCACGCATTTCCTGCTAAAAGAGGAAACAACTGACCTCATTGTGGTGTGTCTTTGGATTCTGGATAGTCTTGATGCTGATGGACATAACCGTGACGGGTGGAGGTGACAAGTCTTTCACCACAGAGACCAGGTCCCCCCTCAGGGCCAGAGCTTCCACCTTGCACCAGCTCACCGGCTGGCCGATCAGCTCTAACACGCAAACACAACACAATACGTTAGAGATTTTTTCTTCAAAACATCTTTCATGTCATCAGATAGGAGATTAAAAGTTCTATGTTTAATCCAGAGAGAACATTTCTCAGTACGATACATTTTGATTGTTACATTCATAATCCCTTTTAAACAAAAACATTTTCTCTAAATGCAGGTTGTTATTAATGTTTTGAAACAAAAGGCGTCTTTCTTACGTGGGGTTTTGATATCGAGCCAGCAAGGCCCTTTGATCTTCCTGCTTAGGAGGAAGTGCTCCAGACTGGAGGTGTTGGTACCAAAAACATGGGAAAAAGTTGTCCCCTTAAGGTCGGAGGGCAGTGTAGGAAACTCAGCCTACAGAAACAATTATAAAACACATATCTATATGCAGTTGACCAAAACAAACCAAATATAGGCTTGGACCATGTATTGATTGTGGGTATGCGTGCGTACTCACAGAATAGCGGATTTCCAGGTACTCGCACTGATTGGGCACATCCGCAATTTCAAAGGAGTAGTTCTTCCACACTTTCTGCAGACAAACAAAAAACAAAGATCACCAAGAAGTCAAAAACAACTTCTCCATGACAGAAAAACACACACTTGCTATGACTAGGGTTGGCACCGACCTTGGACTTGAACTTCATGATCTTAAACTTTTCAGAGAGCTCGCTGAACTCTTGGTAAACATCCATCATTCCCACAGGAGTTTCTGAAACCTCCCCAGTTTTGGGGTTTGCTTTCTGTTGAAAGTGCAAAACGACAAATAAGATTCCAATAAATATTTAAGTGAGTACACGAAGATGTGAAATGACTTGCAGAAATGCAGGATAAATACATTCCATACGTTTCAGATTTCAAAACTATAAACCCTGCTTGCTTCTGTTATAAAATATGATGGCAACTGACTAAGAATATCCACACGGGGCCTAACTCATCACAGCAAGAGGAGTAAACATGCATATGTGGATATACACAAAGGACAGATGGAAAAAAAAAAAAAAAAAAAAAAGGAGACCTACATATTCACGAGGCAGTAAGTACATGGTGCGCTCGATGTTCTTGACGGAAACACAGCAGCTGACATGAGACTGTGCAGACTCGATCCAGACTTTTCCAAACAGGTACACCACACCTAGGCCAAAGTTCAATCAAAATATCAAGATCAAGATGTGTTTTTTTCGAATTACGGCATTAACAAGGATAGGGCACGCTATATTTTCGCTCCTGGTACAAGTATGACTTACCTGGCCGGTTGTAGGGGTCTTCAAAGGCATCCAGCCAGTAGAAGCGGAATACCTGCTCCCCATCTGCCCCCTCTGCTAGAGGGAGCTGGCTGGAGTCCACCTGAACCTCAGCTGGAGCCTCACTGGCTCCATCCTCCTCCTCTTGTCCCCAGGAGCCTCCGATCCTGCTGGACCTGGAAAAGAACAAAATAAATAAATCAAAAGTCTAGGTCGTAGGAGCTGTGATTAAGGAAGCAGATAAACAACTCACAGGAGGACAGGATCCTGAGGCTCTTCTTTGGGCTCCACTTTCACTGCAGCCACTGCTTCTGCTTTAGATTCAGGCTCAGCCTCCTCTGTAAGCGCAGGCTTCTCGTCCACGAGTCCAACCTCCATCGGCTCATCAAAGTCCACACCATCAAATGCCAGAGCGCCATTCACTAAGAAACACATTGTCACAAGGGATAAGCGTGTGGCGTATTTTCTAGGAAAGACAAAGAGAGTCAAAGCTTGCACATTTGCATGACTGTGTCTCCGTCATCCTCACCTTCCTCCTCATCCAGCTCCTCTACTTTTGGCTTCTTTTTGTCCAAACGAGGAGCAGAAGATGAGGGGGCGGGACGAGTCGGCGGCCTGGGATCAGAGGGCGGTGGACGAATCACTTTAGCCTTTAATCCCGTCGTTGAGGGTGACTCCTAGCATGACGGTGATGACATCAAATATTTTACAGTGAATTCAAAGTTCACGGATGCTTCTCATCACGTTTAAAATATGATTCAAGACATGAAATATTGATAGGTCAAAGAATACCTTTGGCGTTTGAGGTTTGACAGAAAACGGATTCATGGGTGATCCAAGAGACTTCTTTTTCTTCAGCGTGACCACAGGTGGTGGAGCCAGAGGAGATGGCTTCTAGGAAAACGGTTCGAGACGGATTTAAAAGGCAACCTCTTCAAATGTTTGTTTACACCTCAAGGTCTGTTCGTTTTGTATAAATCAGCTGAACGCCTCCATGTAAATGTCAAGCCAAAGCGAGCAAATTGCGGGACAAAAACTACGCCAATGATGCTATCACAGTGTCTCTATGAAAACCTGTTATCTATCTTTTCTAAATGATGGCTCTAACCTCAGAGTGCAGATCCTGTAAGATATCTCCTAATAAGTCATCTTTGGACAGGTCGACGTCTTTCTGCAAGAGACAACAATAGACATTATTGTTATTTTGATCAATGCATGAGCAAAACATCAAAGCAAGAATTGCTGTTGCTTCTCCATATCATCCCATGCTATTACTCAAGGTAATGTCAAATTACAACTCATAATTGTATACAATCACTGTGTGATAATCCGTATTAGGAACTTTGACTCCAGAGACACAAATTTAGGAAATTGACAAAAACGCACCTCAGCAGGCCTCTTGACATTACTGTTCATGAAGAGACTCTTAATAGTGTTGGGCTTGGTTACAGCAGATTTCTTCAACGTTTGCTTTGAGGCCGCTCCCTTAGCACCCGCTTTTCCTGCAAACACAAACAAAATGGTTGTTGGTTCAACTCTCATTCTTAAAAAAAATAAATAAACAATCATGAACAATGATCTAATGTACTCGTTTACCTTTCTTTTCTACTACATCCTCCTCCAAATCGTCGTCAAAGATTTCTCGGCCGTCCTCCACGTATCCGGTTCCGTCTGTGGGAGGAGAAGCATAATTAGACCTCATCATCACAAATGTTCCTGCAGCAGATACCGAAGGCTGACTCACCGTCATCAATAATCCAGTCATCATCCTGTCGCTCTCGTACCATCTTTGAGTACTGCTCCTCATCCACCTCCTCGTACACACTGGTAAACTCCTCCACCTGGAAAACACGAGTATGGATTTAACTAGGGAACGCAGAGGGCTGCAAATCCATCAAATCCTCAAGCCCTATTCTCTGTATCTGAACAGTTTCAAAACTAGGTTTTTAATTTTAAGTTGCTCATCTATCATATACATTCTATTGAAAACATGGTTAAACCAACAGCAGCAATGTATTATACTACCATGGTATATGAAGAAGAAAACTCTTTAGCACTCTAGATTTGCCATTTTTGTCAAACAATGGATGAAAACAATTGAACAACACAGGGTCCTTACTTCATATTTGACCTTCTCGCCCCTCTTGGCTTTCTTCAGCTGCTCCAGTGCAGACTTCCTCCCGACCTTCTCCCTCTTCTCCCGCCTGGAGCGGGTAGAGGCCAGACCGCAGGAATCCCCTCCATCCTCTGTGGACAGGTGCACACCAACACGAGACCACAGCGTGTTATCACTCCCTCATGCGCAAACGAGGACAGATTTACTGCGCATCTTCCGAGGAGCTCCGTGGTCAAGAAACACCACCGGTTGATGATATTTCATTAATGGTGGTCGAGGTTTTGTGCAAAGCGAGTTTGAAGTGATTTGTGGTTACATTTAAGACAGGGCCAAGGACGCTCGGCAGCAGAGAACGACGGAGCCGAACTAGTACTAGCAAACCTATTTTAGCCATTACACGCACAAATATATCATAATGACTTTATCTGTTGTCTCTCTAGCCTTACTGACACTGTACTTCAATGACCACCGCATGGACACAAACACCGCTAATGACGCCTGTGCCCTGTCACCAACGAGAACGCGAAAGCTAGCTTATATGTTGGCTAACTTCTCTGCCCCCGAGTAAGTTCCACTAAATACAGCAAACGAGGGGAGTGAAACATAAACTCACCGTCGACCGGAGCGTCCATGTCTTTGTTGGTGTTGGACACCGGGGCCATGAGTTTACTTTTGGTGCTCTGTGTCGCCGACAGTCAACACAACAACAGCAGCAGCAGCAGCAGCTCCTCTCCACTCGGCGCCAAATCTCCTTCCCGGGGAAAGTCATATGCAGGAAGTGACATCACAGCGCTGCCAGCCAATGAGACGAGTCGCCGTCTCCGGCATGTCCGCACGGGGGAAGTGTTGCACAGAGTAAAAGTATTGCTTACTCCATAGTATCCAGAATACTGCAATACTACTGTATGTGAGCCGGACAGGCCGTCCTGTGTGTTACTGATACTACAGTGAAAACACAATGCAAAATACATTATAAACTTAGCCAAAAACTTTAATAGTAGTTTCTTTCTCAGGTTTATGCTTCTGTGGACACGTTTGATCCATGCTGCCAAATAATGATATCCATGCTTTTATGGTATATACATTTCCAAGGGATTCACAAAAACGTTGCAAATGTAAACTGTAATTAAGCTAACTTACAGGATAAGGCCATTAAATCCCAGTCTGTTCAGTGTCTCTGCCTGTGTGTCCCCATGAAGTTCGTTTCCATGGCGACCAGACGGGACTATGGAGAGCACAATAGGTTCCTGTCCCAGATTGGGGCCACAGAGACACTACAGTGCGTCCAACAATGAAAACACAAAGGCGGTTTTGCCCTTCATCCCCACGGCCTGTTTTGGCTTTTACACCAGACACCTGCTCCGATGGGCCAACAGTGGCTCATAGTGGGTTTATGGCCACGTCACCAGACTGGACATCATTTTCGTGGCTTTCATCGAAAATTGTTGCACTATGTTGTCAACTCGTCATTAATATATGACCAGTTCCCTTTTCCTTTAATGAGAACTATTTTTGCGTGTAGGTTTATGTGGCTTTCTTGGATGTACGTAACGTGTTCATTGATTGTTTTGGGGGTTTTTTGGCACAAGAGACGCTATTGACTTTTCAGAATGAGGATACATTGCAGGTTACATGGGATAGGAGCACCACGGTAGGCGGAGGGGAGGCGAGAGTGTACACCCTGGTGTGGTCCACAGTTGTCGCATCTCATCAGTGGCGAGCAGCTGATCTGTCCTCAGGACGGACTGGTGGACAGACGGACCTCCGTCGCTCGGCTGCACTTGGGACTAAACCAGAGCGACTCCAGCCCTGGACTCGGACGCAAACCAGACAGGACGGGAGGCGAACAGATATTCACTTTACATTGTTTTATACATCTTTTTCTCTTTTCTTTTTTCTTTTTTTGGACAACATGGTGAAACAGCGACGCGTCAGAGCGCACTCCGGCTGTGCAGCTGTTGCACCTCTTTGTTGCAGGAGAGGACCAGCAAAGGTAAGGACACGCCACCCGCAAGGGATTAAATCCTAGTGTCGCTTTCAGTGAGATGTTATTCTTGTCCCAATGTGCTTTGAAGATCATACACTGTAAAGCTTGCCGAGAAGCATTCGGTGGACTGCGAGAAAACTAGACGGTTAACCGGAGTAGTTTGAAGCAATGATGAAAATCTAATTTAGCTTTATATGCCAACCACCATTTTTGGAAGGCGGATCTGACACAATCTACTCATCATCTACTCAGTCATGGGAGTGGGAGCTCGAACAACAGCTAATCATCAAACTACATCAAAGTGCATTGCCACTGAAGTTCCGTAAAAAAAAATAAAAAAAACACACTGTAGAATGTCCATCTGTGTTTCTTGCGAAATACCTAAAGTATATGATAGAAAGTAAATTATATAAACTATACAGTAAAGCCATGTTGCCTTCAGGGAACACTTGCCGATGCAGAGTACAGTCCTCCCCTGGTGGTGCTATCAACCACTCCCCCAATCATCGCAGTCTGAACTGCTGGACCCCTCGAGCTGCTCTCTGATTGGTCCTTTTTCCTGCAGCTCTCTCCTCTTTTTCCGTCTCCATGGCGAGAGCTCGTCAGATCTGCCGAGCACAGATCGTCTATAAACACAGATTCTCACTTAAAGCCCAGAAATGTGTTTCAGGTTAATCAAAAATTGCACATTCAGGGCCTGATTTTGTAAAGATTATATTGACGTGGTGATTGACGTCGTGATTGGCTTTTTTTTTTAACAGATAGGCCTTGTTGATCACTTATTATCCTAACTTCCACTAATAATTCCATTGTATATATAGCTGCGTGACAATAACACACACCAAAATCTGGTATTTGCAGGTGTCAGTATGTATTGCAAACTAAATATCTGAAACATCTGTAACATTTGACAAAATAGTAAAGCATCCATAGCTTAAGTCACTGCTAAGCTTATCCATAGAGAGGAGCAACGTTCCTTAGACCATTGTTCTATCGAACCATACATTTTAGGCTCCAATGAACCTCCGATGTCTTCAAACATTTGCATTTGCAACGGCAGTAACATCAAATCTAAGGCAGACTTAACTGCAAAAAAAAAGCTGAAGAGTGAGACCTCCTCTCCGCCTCCATCTCTCTGCAGCACAGGGGAGGGGGGTCAAAGAGGAAGGGGGGGGGGGCTGAGAGGCAGAGCAAAGAGTGGGCGGGGGAGGAGCTGAAGGAGAAAAGAGTCAGAGTGGTGAGGAGAGAGAGGCATCGCTCCGCTGATGCTGAGTCACATCACTGAGGGACCACAGCCGCATCCCATGAGTCTTTGGAAATAATGGAGGAGCTCGAGCACACCTGCCCGCATCCCCGGACGGTAGGGTCGGTTGTGATTTGGGCGTTAGCTGTTGTTGTGCAGATGTCTCGCTCATTGTGTCTGTGGACAGGCAGGCGGAGGAAGACAAAGGGAGGCATCCTGCCTTCTCCCCTGTTACGCTCCCCCTGTAAGCATGTGGCCGCGGGAGATGCTCAGAATGCTGAGTGGAGGCCTTGTGTGTCTCTGCCAAAAAGGAGAAGAGGGGGGGGGGGTGTACACAGTGGAAAAACCAAGCATAGATGTCCCGCTGAGGGGACTCTGCAGCAGGAAGCTTGTGTTGGGATACTCTCTCGCTCCCTCTTCTTCGTTGGTGTCTCCTCCATCCTCTCCATCTTTGGCTGAGCCTCTGGCCTGCCTCCATCCTCTCTCTCTCACTCTCTACGCTCGTCTCTGCTGCCGTCTTTCTTTCTTCTCATATTTCACTCTTCTGCCTCTGTGTTTCTTTTCTTTTTTCTTTTTTTGTATGTCTGGGTTTAATCCTTCTCCTGCCAGATGTTCTTCGCCTGTGCCAGAGAGGGCTTTACTCGCCATCCGTCCTAATGGGGCCTGTGTGCTCCTGGTCAGTTAGTGTAAGCTGTACCATCTGCTCTGTGCTAACTGTTTGTAAGCGAGTGTTTTTTTTTTCAAGCACAGGGATTTGGGAGTGAGGTGGGAGCTCACTCGGTAATTGTAGTTGTGGCTGTTGTTGTGTCGCGGCTTTGGGTGATTCTGACATTTATGTAAATAGACAGTGCGGGAGAACATGAAGGCATACATGTATATATATATTAAACAGGGAGTGTGCTAGCAACTCGGAGGCAGATATCGTCAAAAGGAGTCTGACATCTATGGCAATGTTGAAAACGAATGCCGCCTCTTGTGACTCTTTCCCGATTCAATACTATAGGGGCTGTTTGTTTGACCACCGTTCGCATGCACGTGCATCAAAATCCCCTGAAGTCCACACTGCACAGCCTGTTTTCAGACCACGGCATTAAATGCCGCCCACGTCTTTCACCTGTCCGCGGCTCACATCATGAATTGAAATGAAAATTCATCCCCTGCCGCCGTTGGCACATAAGCGTCCTTATGTCACTGGGTTCTGTGTGTGCGTTTGTAGTGCACATTTCGTCGCCATGACAACGCAGTTGAATTCAAAACAAAAAAAATGTTTGAGGGGGAACCGTGCCTTCACACCTGAATCTGGTTTTGTTGTCGCTCCCGGAGGATATTTTGACGCCATTGGCCTCAGAGGCCGAATCCGTTTCCATTTCTTATCCTCCTCCTCCTCTCACACTCCCACGTCTCTGCGCTCGGTGCTGCCTCTGACTCGATTACATTGGTGTGAATGAGATCCAGCCAGTATTCCCTGCAGTCAACAGATGGCACACGAAGACACATTTTCTACCAGGCTCACACTGCAGCACTCTAACCTTGAGGTTGTGCTCGGAAAAAAAGTGTTGTCCTTTATCTGCCTCGTCCTTTCCCGCTCCGCCTGTCTTTCCGTGTCCTCATGTCCTTTTTCGCAACTCCTTCATCTGCTTATTTTTACGTTCAGTTATCTGAAAAGAAGGATCGTCCAGCTCGCCACGAGGTCAAAGACATAAAAAAAAAAGCCTGCCTCCTGTTCTTACCTTTGTATGTTAGTTCATGCGTGACAGGCCTGGAACAACAGATCGATAACTCTGCCCTTGTAGTTTCTATGACATGCTAATACAAACAAAAGGCTGCACACAGAGGAGGGCCCACTCGCACACACGCACGCGCTCAGATCGATAGCATCGTTAGTGCAGCTCCATCTCTCAATGCATTGCCCCAACATGGAGCGCAAAATCGCCCCTGTGCAGTAATCTAATGGAGGATACTGTAAGAGGAATGAGCCCGGGGAGGGAGACGAGAAGCATGCTGGGTAAAGGGAAAGAGGCAGCTGGGTTTTGTTTCTATGCAGGGGATAATACGAGCCTTTGCCCTGTATATCCTCTGTGCCGTACTCTATCCGTAACCGCTGTCAACACCTCTCTGTCCCCCCCGCCCACCCACCCACCCTCTGTCGCAGACTCTGACGGAGCCGGCCATCTTTGCCAGGGAGGCCAGCTGTGATTGTCGCGCCCCTCATGAGAAGCTCACCATTGCTCAGGCCCGCAGAGGCACCCCAGGTCTGTACTCACCTCGACCCTTTTTCCTTCACGCCAACCACGCGTGCAAGTCCTCAACATGCAACTGCCATCCCAACATCCGTTTCCGCTACGACATTGAAAACAAAATAGAGCAGCAAAAGGTGTATCATCACCTGCTTCCGTCCGATTTACCAGGAGCTTCAGGTGTAGGGCGGCCTGCATGTTGCCTGAGAGGTAAAAAATCCCTGATGAAAAACTCCGCAAATCTCTCTCCGGTGCTCTTCAAGTGTAGAATGAAGTTCGAGTGCACGGAAATGAGTAAGGGCCGCTTGGAAGGGTGTTTGAATGCGTGGATCAACATTGAGCGTGTAGGCAAATTCAACCAAATATATGAAGAGAAAAAATAAAGTTGTAAATGAAAATTTGCTCCGTATATTTCACACTAAGGCGTGTCAAGGTCATTTTGACAGGACCGCACCCGCAGCTTGTTTTAGCACCCTTTTCGATGATGCGTTTGAGCTGAAGTATTTATAATATGGTGGGAAAGTGGAGGGATTTGGGGATCTATGTTAAAGGTTCAGGGGTCTTGTGCTACTGCACATGGGGAAAAGCTTTATAAAGCCGTTTTACTTTCGCTTATATGCCGATGTGTTGTTGTACCTCCCTGTGTCTTCAGTGGACCGGCCGGTCAGGGTCTACGCAGATGGGATCTTTGACCTGTTCCACTCTGGACATGCTCGGGCTCTCATGCAGGCCAAGAACCTCTTCCCCAACACCTACCTCATAGTAGGAGGTAGGACAGACCCACTGAGACAGACAAACAAAACACACACACACACAAAGGCACAATTCAATGCCACTGTTCAAAATAACCTCCACAGATTTGGTTACCTGATATCGCTTGCGTTGTTGCGTATTGACCAGTGTGCAGTGACGAGCTTACCCATAAGTACAAGGGGTTCACGGTCATGACGGAGCACGAACGCTACGAAGCGCTGAGACACTGCCGCTACGTGGACGAGGTGCTGAGGGACGCACCCTGGACCCTCACGCCCGAGTTCCTGGAGAAACACAAGGTACACGCGCGCGTCAAGCGGGTTAAGCAGGGCAATTTAACGCCCGAGGGCCACGCGCGGATCGGGATTCGTTGGGTTTTCGACTTCATTGAATGAAATGCAATCGGATCGGGATCCCGTTCGCACGTCACTGGACACGCGGGTTGGGTCGGTGGATTCAGAAACATGCAATTCTCTTCTTTGATTCGTCGCTCAGATCGATTTTGTGGCCCACGACGACATCCCGTACTCCTCAGCAGGAAGCGAGGATGTCTATAAACACATCAAGGACGCAGGTCAGTGTATTTGGCGCTGGAAAGACGAGGCCAGAAGAACATGGCGGATTCCTTAACTCTGATTGCACTCTTTTACTTTAATGTGTGTGTGTGTGTGTGTGTAAAACAGGGATGTTTGTGCCTACGCTACGGACAGAGGGAATCTCAACATCTGACATCATCACCAGAATTGTCAAAGACTACGACGTCTACGCCCGACGGAACCTCCAACGCGGCTACACGGCCAAGGAGCTGAACGTCAGCTACATCAACGTACGATCCCCTCCATATGCGTCACGACGCATTTTCCTCCATAACCTTGCGCGCCAAGTGACCCAGACCGCGGTATACTGCAACATTTTTAAACGTGTGGGTTTTTTTTTTGGTTTTTTTTAACCTCGACTCTGATCTGATCCACTTCTTCAGGAGAAGAAGTACCGGCTACAGAACCAGGTGGATCGGATGAAGGAAAAGGTTCGCACAGTTGAGGAGAAGAGCAAACACTTTGTTTACCGCGTGGAGGAGAAGAGTCACGACCTCATTCAGAAGTGGGAGGAGAAATCTAGGGAATTTATCGGCAACTTCTTAGAACTTTTTGGACCAGATGGAACATGGGTGGGAAACTTTAACGAGGCTGTCCGACTTATATATGATCTTTTATCAATACCACACATGTATACATATATATATATACATTGCCCCCATCCCTGTCTACAAACCCTGGACATCCGAGAGCATTATCATGAATCATTAATCCGGATTTCTCCTTTCTCTACAGAAACAGGTGTTTCAGGAGCGCAGTGGGCGAATGCTGTCCTACGCTCTGTCTCCCAGGGAGTCGCCCTGCAACAGTCCCCCCCGCGAACTCTCCCCCCTCCGCTCCCCCTCGCCCCCGTCGCCCCCCACCCGCTGGCACAGTGCCCGGCCCTCGCCCCCCAGCTCCCCCAAAGGAGCCTCCGCGTCCATCAGCAGCATGAGCGAAGGGGACGACGACGAGAAGTAGGTGGACACTGGGACAACGCGCCGGCCGTGCACACACACACACACACACACACACAAACACTTCACTCACAGTTCACCACCTGAGAACTGCTCACACGCACGCACGCACTCACTCACAACCAACCCTGGCTGGAGACCGAGACAGTAATCCCCCAAGGATGTCGCTGATATGCAATGCAGATGGGAGGTGGTGGGAGATGAGAGTTCTAAGCTGCGGGGCCATAAGGAGCCATCACTGTTTCCGTTGTCCGGGCAACGCAGGAGACGGAGGAGGATGAACCAAAAAAAAAAAAGAAAGGAGGCGAAGGGATTTCTGTACACAGTGTCACACATCTTGAGAAGGCCCAGAATCCTTTGCAGGATCTTTTGCGAGGATTTGCATCAGATGTGCCAGCACCGATAGAGACTGTCCAACAGCCTGATCACCTCACTGCTTCTGTTCCGTTCCGTTTAGTGTTTTCTTAGGAAGATGCCAAGACTTCTTGTAACTGCTGTGACCGCAAGAAATGAAGAGGCACAAAGTTGCTTGTTGAACTCAGTTAGGCATTAAACGAACAAACTCCCCCCACCCCCCCCCCCTCCGAAACGGCCACCCGAGGTGTAGTATAACCTGTTGACATAGAAATACACAGTCAGTGGTAGATTGCAGCATTTTCACATAAATGATTAGTTAAAACAAAAACTAAAATGTATTTAACCTAGGAAACAATTGTTTTTATCAATCTGTAATTTCCTTCGATGACACGGGGACCGCGCCTAATCTGTAAAATGCCCAAAATGTCAGATAGCACCACCTGAATAAAGAGACGTCATTGAAATGCTTCCTGAATGTAAACCGCCACCTCGAGAATAAACGCCATGGCTGTAGCTCATATTCACATGCTGCAGGGTCACACCAGTTCTGCATCCAAACTGCCACAGCAGTAGGTCTCACAATTATCATGAATCACAGTAACGTCACAGAAACAACCCATTCTTTTTGACCACTGGAAGGCATCCACCACGTTTTATCAGTTCATGTTAGGAAGGCGTTTTGTCGCTCTTTGGAATATGTCAGACGTGGTAAAAAAATAAAACTGGCAAACTTGGAGATGAGGCCTTTCTCCAGTCATCCGGTCATACTTGAAAAATACAGTAACAGAAGCCCTCCGGGTGAGCTGTCAGGTCCTCAAAAGCTGGAGCACAGGCCTAGTGTTATCTTTGCTATTATTGGAAATGTGCTCCTCAGCACGGGTCTGAGCACCAGCGTCCGGAGCGGAGCGGACCTCTCTCTTCCACCCAAACAATACAATAATATAGAACTAATGCGATGTCTCGTAGGCACTATACATCATAATCTGCACTATATGTAAAAAAAAAAAAAAAAAAAAAAAACTTTGAGAATGTCTTTTTTAATTTTTTTAATTTTGATGTTCCAAAAGCTTGATGTGTAAATAAAACAAAACTGTACAACTAAATGTGAATTAAAAGTGGGAATTGGCTTTTTTTATATATATATATATATATATATATCATGTTTGTCAGGATCTAAAAGAAAAAAAACAACAACTTTGAAGACAAGAGTTGACACAACAGCGATTTCCTTTATTGCCATGTTTGACAATATATATATATATATATATATATATATATATATATATATTTTTTTTTTAAGTCGATTTCATGCCGACATTGTTAAGAATGCTCTATCGCCTGCTTGGCCTGCGGGGACGTTGCAGTATTTGCAAATCTTCGCACAACTGCATCCACGGCGAGGAGCGGTGCATGCACGTACGTTTGGTTTAAAGCTGGAGGGTACAGACAGACGGTAAACAGATGCAATCACTGCACACCGGCTGCATATACAGTGTACACGTTATTCGTCGTTGTAGATGATTTCTTTTTCCTCTAAAATACATAAAGGTAAAGAGACAGCCTTTGACCCTAAAGGTTGACAACTACCGTGGGTGGAAAACCCTCCTGGTTAGAAGTACAATACAGGGAGACCACGCGTCACAGGTGGCGAACGGAGGCCTTTCAATGTACTCCACCGTTGTCTCTGAGCCTTTAACACTTCCTCTACAGCAGGTTTGTCAGCGAGCATCGCTCCGTGAGACTGGCAGGTCGCCAAGAAGGCATCGGCAGTGAGGGAAATCTTACAGAGCGGCTGAAAAGCGATGAAGCCTACACCAAAGAGGAAAAAATGTCCTCACTCGAAGCGTCTGTCAAAAATTCTTCATCTAAAGTCCTTCGCGTTTACATCAGATGGAGCTGAGGGAGACGAGAAGAAGGAAATCACTTGGGAGAATTGAAAAGGCCTGTCATTTCCGCTTTTTTTTTTTTTTTTTACAAATAGATTGTATTTGGTTTGGTATTTTCTCACTCGCTTTCAAAATGTGAGGCGCTAACCTAGGATCTGATCCCCTCATTATAGAGTTACTATATAGAGAAGTAGAAATTCTGGATACGAATGCAAATATAGTCATAAAGTGCACTAATAGAGTTCCTGAACATGACTCCCATGACAAATATTAAATGGTATGATGCTATGTGTCCCACAGAGGATTGAGTGGTCCAGAGCTCTGCTCTTCCAACCACCATTTTTTTTTTTTTTTTTAATTAAAATCAAAAGTTCAGTGCTGCTTTACTTTCAAGCATTCAAAATGTAAAAGAACATTAAAGGTGACTGCCCATGAACGAGTCAGTGAAAGTAATGAAAATAGATAAATTATCAAAACAAAAACTCAAATAAATTAAAACTAATTCATTCCATCTGCATCTTCTAAATCAATTTTCTCTCTGGAACACGAGACAAAAGCACATCTGCGAAAATACACAAGCTTTGTTCAAACTAGTTGGTAAAAACCTCGAGGATTAGTCATACGCAGGACACACGAGGCCGACTCCACGAAGCATGGTTAGGATAGCGGAGTCCAAGCTCTGGGCATGGCGTTTGACCACCGTGGCTGGGTCTGGAATGTTTGCAGGGGTAAACGCAGGAAGGGGATGTAATGTAAAGACATTATCCCATTTGCCCATTCCTCGTGAGCTGCATTGGGTCCGTTCCTCTCCGCGAGGATTCATTACAACACGACATCATGCTGGTGAGGCTGAAGCTACTTCGGGGTCAAAGGTGGCATGGTGGAATGGAATAAATCCGTATTGGTCCTTTGAAATGTGTTAAATCAGGTCGCACAGCTCGCATGCAAACATCTGATGACACTGATTAACACGACAAGCGGGCGGTCGGTAAACTTCGTGGAGTGTAGTAGTGAGAGATAAATCATGATTGTCATTGAAATCTAATAATCTAATTTGTATAAATAAAGCTTAAAGGTTCCAGTGATGCTGATTGAATTGATCTGGTAAGTAAGGCTTTCTCTCAATGACATTAACAAATTGGTTTGCAAGGCTTCCTGTTGTTATTGTTTTTTTTTTCTTTTGGCAATCCTTCTTAAATAAGAGTTCCAGCAGAACACTAGGTCTTTAGTATGCAAAGGACACACTGGCCCCTATTTTGCAACGGAACACAGGCCTCCACTAATGATGACTTACTCTGCCACAGGGAGCAGGGGGGCCCAGTCAGCGCGGAGACAACGGTAGCTGTGATTGGCTGAATTTAGGTCAAACTAACTGTCGGACGGTCTATCCCCAATTATAAATAACCAATTACAATTAACTGGCTATTTATAACTGGCGGATCTGTTCTTTTGCGAATAGAATTCCACAGTGGGGATCAATCGTTACGAAAGATGAATTTAAACTCCACAGTGGGCCGGGCCAGAGGTAATGCCACCGCGACGAAAAGCTGCTCTGATGGAGGTCGTTGCCGTTGGGTACAGATTTAAGTCGGGGTCGTCCATCTTTTATCAAGATGTCACCCCTGGAATGCGAACGCCGGACTCATCCTGAGCCAAGCTTTTAGCCGAGGGCAACGTCACACATCAACCATGCCCGAAGCAGAGCGCAGGCATTTTGCCACCCCCCCCCCCGCGAGAGGGGGGCAGGGGGGCGGAGCTAGCAGGCTGGGGCGGGGGCAGAGTTATCGATTGGCTTTGTATTTGGACTTGCTGGCGTCGCGTGGCTCTCTGCTGGGGTTGCTCCAGTCGTCGGCCTCGGGGCTGGTCTTGTAGTGCCGCCACGCCGACTTGTTGAAGACGGGCAGGCGCTCGAAGGACTCGCTGGACAGGGCCTGCGGAGCGCACGCACAAACAGAGGGAGCCAATGAGATACTCCGGACGATTGCAACGCGAAAAGTGGCGAGTTAGAGCACTTCAGACCTGGTTGTTTTGGCAACACCCGTAGTTACTGACGGTGAAGGGCAAAAAAGGATATATACCACGCTGTATACAACTTTGTTTTGCAAGGTCACAGACTTTTTGTAACTAAATATATTATAACTAACTATTACAGAGTCAGGCCGTGGTTCGCAATGTTGCCCTGCGGGGAGACTGATTCTCGGCCTGTGTGGGGGTTGCACGCTCTCCCCCCGTGTGCCCTCCTCTCAACTCCTGAGTCACCGCAACGGGCGCAGCGCGTCGACTCTCCTCCTTTACCTTCAGATAGATGACAGCGTCCGTGCCAACGCCCTCCATGGAGTAGAGTTTCAGATCTCCCTGGAAGTAGCGGGCGTAGAGCCTGGAGATGGGTAGACCGTAGCCAAAACCTGCCTGGAGGGGGGAGGACGAGAAGCAGGCTTTCATTTCCCGGAGGCCATTTCAGATGCAAGTATGAGCGAAGAAAATGGTTTGAAATGAGGACGGGGAGTCTCAATATTGGTTGGTTTTTGTTGTTTTTTTAATGCGAGGGGGTACCAGCGGGACGGATCCTGGCTCAAGGCTGGGCGTGGGCGCAGTGGAGTACATGTAGTTGAACAGGCGGTCTATCTTCCGCAGGGGAACCCCTCCTCCTCGGTCACTGATCTGGAAGAGAGGGAGAGGGGAAGGGAGAGAAAAAAAACCAAACGGCAGATAACACATTGAAGACATTACAGCATTTATTTCCGAAACCATCTCCCGCCTGAATGCGTCTTACCTTTATGGAGAGATCCTCTTTACCCAGAGTGACTTTGGCCTTCACTGGCGGTAATCCCTCTTTGCTGTTCTCGTGGAGCTCCACGGTGGCTCTCATCGAGTTCTGCAAAACACCCGCGGTGTTCAATTAGCTCGGCTCAGCCATCGGCCCTGATAGAATTATAGTCACTCTGCCGTTTAATTACATCCACTGAGCGACGAACTCGTTCGGGCGGATGGCGGCGCGCTCACCTTGAAGAGCTCAAACAGCATGTGAAACAGATGAGAGGGCACGTACACCACCTGGATGGGCTTTTTGGGAGCCTTCACTGAGTGGGGGGAAATAAACGCAAGGAGTGTGAGGAAACGCACGCACAAGTGCGCGCACATACACACACACACACAAAAAACACGTTCTTTGAATGTCGATGAGACGGTGGACCTTGTAATCATTACAGGACAAAATGCGCGCGTGCGCACACGCAAGCTCTAAATAAAGTCGCTGTAGACATGGTAGTAAGAGCCGCGTAACTGCAGATTGCAGGGCGAAATGTTTATAGCTGCGTGGTTTATAGAGCAGAAGCCTGAGAGGCGCTCTTACTGTTGAACTCTTCGATCTGGAGCCCAGGAGCAGCCAAGTAGTACTTCTCGCACAGCATTTTGGCCGTGTCGTAGGCATCTGAGAGAAGAGGCAAAAACAGCAACGGGTCACCGGCCGAAGTGTTTACGTTTGGATTCCCGCTGGGAGGGATTCCGCTCATTCCCGGGGTCACCGGGAGTTTAGCGTCGGATAGGCACTGGTGGCTTTCCGGGCAGGCGTGAGCACGCGCCCCTTTCGACAAAAGGATGTCCGGGGCGCTGATTGACTTGTGTCACTGTGTCGAAACTGTGTGATCTGAAACGCGGTTTCCCGTGAGAACTAAAGAAAATAGTAAAAAGGTCAAGAAATAATGAAATATTCCCACAGATGTCCGCATGCAAATATGAGCTCCCTCTCAAACCCCGACTTGAGTTGATGTCGTCCTAATAGCCAGGCAACAGCATCCGCGTGCAGTCGCGAAGACATAAACGGGAAGGATGTTGTAGAGCGTAAACCTCTAGAAACTCACCGCGGACGACTTCAGCCACGCTGCAGGTGGGATCTATGCTGCCGATGTGCTTGGGATGAGCGGGGTTGGTGTCGTTGCCAAACAGGAGGGCTGAGCGTGTGGAAATAGGGGTTAGCGGCAGAGAGAGGCCACGGGCGGAAGGCAAAACCGGCTGCCGAGAAGCGCAGTGGGCCGGACGGAGTTTCGGGGGCACTCACTGTGCTGGTTGATGAGCATGCGGAAGGAGATGCGGTTGGTGTAGAAGCGGTCGAGGAAATACTGGATGTTGCTGCTGATGAAGGGGTCGAAGCCAAAGCGCTCCTTGTACTCGATGACTCCCTGGGCCATGGTGGGGACCACGTCGTTGTGGCGGTTACGGATCTCGATCAGGAGCTCCAGGAAACTAAAACATTTAAATGAAAAAAAAAAATAAAATAAAGAAGAAAAAAAAGGGGGAATGTTAATCCATCGTCCACAGACAGACGCATGGCGGACACTTGCACGATCCATCATCCATCTGAATCTGCGCGACGATTTTTTTTCGGAAAAATATCGACAATTTTTTATGATTTTTTTTCTTCGATTCCCTGTTTGGCGCAACGTAATTGGCATTATTTCAAATAGCCCGATAAAAATGTTCAGTGAGTGTGAGGGTCTTGCAAAAAAAAGGGGAAAAAAAGAGTCCAGTGAAGTGACCAATTCTGGGAAATGCGTTCTCCAAACAGACGGTGTTTATCGGCCGCGCGTGTCTGTATATCACGCAGCCGTTGTTGCGGTATAAATACAGGGCGTTACCTGTACAGTCAGCAGAGACCTCTGCGTACGAGGGACTCACGGAGACACAAAGCCAGCGAACCACAGCTGCTGGATTGCCAGAGCACTTCTTTTACCATTTATTACTCGAGTCATTATTCGCTCACTCGTTCAGGGCGTGTTGATCCTCGGGCTTCCGATTCTCGTAATCCAGCAGCTCCACAAAACTCTGCATGTACCTGACAAAGCAAACGGTGGGGGTCAAAGGTCAACTCCTACGCACGCTACTAAACACCGGCGTTATAATAAACCTTATCATCTGGCGGCCACATAAAGAGCATAACATAGCCGGAGGAAACAACATGTTACCACTTCTGGACCAGTCTGACGGAGGGCTGGCTGAGCAGCTTATCAGGCAACAGGTTGACCTCCCTCATGGTGTTGGCCAGCCGCACCGGCAGCTCCTTGCGCAGGAACATGTATGACGTTTTCTCACACGCATTGTTCCTGCCTGAGAGAGAGAGAGAGAGAGAGAGAGAGAGAGAGAAAGAGAGGGCTGAGCGGTGCGGCCTCATCTCAAAATGAAAGAAATGTGGTGGAGCCATACGTTAACTTGTTTCCTGTTTCCTGAAAAAAGGACATACACTCAGATTTGAGAGGGTTTAGGCTTGCCTCTCTGGGCACGGCGGCCGGCTCATCCATTTCAAATCTCACCACCTATATTGCGCTTTTGTTGGCATGTGAAAACCGGGGTGAGATATGGTGCAACCCAACCCGACAACTCAGGCCTGACCAGTGCAATAATGCCACCATTCCTTTTTTTGCCCAATCAACCATTCATGCGACAGTTTGCCTCCCTAAGCTGCAGAGAAAATAGATGCCGGGTCTCTTTCCAACTTTTAATATGAAACCTTCAACTCAGCTGTCTGGCTGGAAATGTCTTCACTGTCCAACAACATTAACCCGAACCATACAAGGAAATCAGAAATCTTATCCCCCCCCCGCCCCCCGTAGAGGAGAGGGAGTCATGAGAAGGTTAGTTGGGTTTTATGTTTCTCTACCTAAGCAGGAAAAACGATATTACAGCGGCGTGATCTTAAATGTCTTGCTTGAAACATTTCCTTGCAATTAAATGCAGTTCGATATGCTTGGCAATTAAAAAAAAAGGGAGACATCAAATTGATCAGATGCTTAAAAATAGAACATATTGAGGTGTGAAGACGAAACGATGTGACAAATTAGGAAAAAAGAAAAAAAAAACGTTGAATAAATAAGTGTCAAGAGTCAACTTTGCATTTTTAACACCCTTTAACTGAATTAATTATCAGTGTCTGCAGATGAAACTCAGGCAGGCGCACTCCAATAATGAAAAGCACTAAACCCTGTGGAGTTCTGTTGGCAGAAGTGCTTTCCGTTTCTTCTTCCAGTGAATACATAATAAAAAGTAAACGCTGACTAATTGACTTTTGTCTTACTGGAAGCCCTTTAGTGCAGAGGGGGGGGAGAAACTCGATGATGTGTGCAGAAGGACAGGAAGCGTACCATCACCTCAGCTCGGTGGAAAAAGGTTGTTTTTTTTCGCCCCAATCAGCAATGTGGAGGGAGGCGTTGACAATCATAAAACTGGGTAGTGAAACCATCGGGATGACACACACACACACACACACACACACACACACACACACACACACACACACACACACCGATGTACTTAAAACTCTGGAAAAATGCACGATCACTGCAGAGCTTCTCAGCGCAAACAAGTGAAAGTGGCTTCCTGCCACAGCTGTGCGAACACATGACGTAAGGGAGACGACTGTGTTAATCAGAGATGGATTAAGAAAAGCCCGGTGGGCAGCCACACACATACACTAACTGTAACTGAGTGACACGCAAAAACGAGGCCCACCAGAGAAACAATGATGCCCAATCGGAATTCAGCGTCTTGTTGAACAATGACAAACTGCGTAACGTTGTGTGTATGTGTGTGAGTGTGTGTGTGTGCGTGTGTGTGTGTGTGTGTGCGTCTGCGTGTGCGTCCATCCTCCATCGGAATGAGCATACCCGCATGCATCAGAACAACACACACACCAGCACCAGCAGCAGACAGCAGTCGTGCAGAGCCATCGCCTGGCGCGCCACTGTTTGTGTAGTTATGGGTGGGCGGGCACACGTCAACAACACAACACGCGAGGCCCGAGCTGGCGCCGATAAAGTTTAAGGTGTCACGGCAGCTTCAAGGACACGTTTTCCATTAATAACCCCGTGACACACGCACAGATCCGGATACACAACGAAACGCAGCGGCGCAGACAACAACTCCACTTGTTTTCCCCATGTCCAATGTCTTAGAATGACACAAAACGCACGCACGCAGGCACGCAGGCAGGCAGGCAGGCGCAGGAACACAAACCCGCACGGTGCTTTCTTACCAAAATCCAGAAACTGCTTGATGGACAGCGGCGACGGGGAGAATCTGGAGTAAAACTCGATCTTGGGGTGAGCGTTTTTCAGCAGAGACACGAAGGTCCTCATTTTGGAAGTTGAATGGTGTTGCGTGGCTCTAACAGCGAGGAGGAGACGGGAAAAAGACAAACGCACGCGAGCATGTCATCCTCCTCGGCGCCCGACGACACACGCACGCGCGGCGAGGACACGCAGACTCGCCAGAGACAAATGTCCATCAGGTTACATGATATGCAAGAGACAGCGCGAGTTCATCTGCGCTACGCTGGTGTCTCAGATCAGGTCAACACTGGTGAGACGGTCCAAACCACCTCCGCTCATGCTTTTCAAAATAAAACACGGGCTGCCTACGGTGGCTGTTTTACTTCAGTTTCCTAATCCTGTAAAACGATCAACAAATTCCATATTCATAATTAAATGAATACATTCAAATACTAGAAAGGAACTCGTCCCGTTGCAACACATTTCTATGCCTCGCTGTCATTATTAAATGTCAGGGTTCTTAGGCCATAATCAACGTTCTCCATGTCTATATCAAAGAAGAATGTATTCCTCCTCCATTTAGGAAACCTGTGAAATACAAAGCGTTGGAATATGCTATGACGAAAAGGCTGATGCGGAGGGTGAGACGGGACATAGTGCAGGTGTGAAACTAGTAATGCAACTTAAGGGATACCATCTCGCCTAAGACATGTCTGTCCGACGCTAACTGATCTATACAGCATTAGTAAAGATGTGGTCGTTGTTAGATTGAGCATTTCAAAAGCAAGGAGCAAATATTGCTCCAAGAGGACTGCTGTCAAATATGTGAGTTGAAATAACAAGTCATGTTTACACACGCGAACACTTTATTTTGAAATATATCCTCGGGACTTCTGGTCGGTTCGAACTAACTTGATGTTTCTAGACATCACGTACAATGGAACGTTTCGACTCAACCGCACTTGGCCCAGGCCTGTTGATGCACTGCGGCGATTGGTCGAAAACACGAGAATAATTCACAGCAGCAACGTAATTGGACGGAGGCGTGTCAATCAACATTGTGTAGGTTTCCTTGTGTATGTGCAGCCGTTTACGTGGAGTTACATTCAAATACCGTCAGTGAACAGCAGCACTACTGTGTCACCAAAGTAAATACATGCGCTGAATACATATGCTGTGCACGCATATACACACTACGCATATACTGAATCTATATGACCACATTTTACATTGCGCATCATTGGATCTTACGGATTATAATGTGAAGTGAGAAAAACAGGATTTATTAACAGACTGTGTGCAGGCTTTACTCCCACACTTTACATTTACAGAAGCTGGTGAGTACCATCTACAGTTGGGTTTCTAATGCCACCTAGCGGCCATTCATTAAAAACCTGCTGTTAGGCTGTCAAAGTCTAGTGTTTGGGACAAATAAAGTTAAATTCATAAACAAAATATGTAGTTTTGTTTTATAAGAAAAGAGGAGGCTTACCTTTTTGGGTTCCGCCTAGAAAAGTTGATTCCCTGATGCATCCGGTTCATCCCTAACGACTCCAGAGATCAGCTGGTCAGTCGAGGCCTTTTGGGACCAGGAGATAATATCAACCACATATTCAGCCAGTTCTGGGAACGCTTGCTTTTCTTCTCTTTAATATCTTCCATTGTTTCTATTCAGAAACTGTTTTTTTTTTCCTTCTCCACACTCCTTGTCTTCCTCTTCACCCTTTTTGTCATTTTCCCTCCTCTTTTGCTCACAGGTGTGCCTGATTTTCATTCATTTTATTGTCCACAAAAAATGTTGAAATCATATTTATTAATATTTTTCGTATATATCTCTGAATCAAATAAATGCAGGAAAAACACACACGCACACGCACACACACACGCACACACACGCACACACACACGCACACAGGTTCTCATGCAGAGTCTGGCAACGCAATCATCTTGGTGTTTTCATTGTCGTCGTGTTCTTCTTCAGGTAGAGGGTCGTACTGTCGTCGGTAGAGCAGCCGCGTTACAAGTGTGATGATGAACATCTCCAGGATCAACAGCTGCTGACTCATCACTGTGGGCCAGAAAGTAAAGGTGAGGAGGGAACGTAATCGGAGGAGTCATTGACTCATTGTTGATGTTGACTCACTGTATCCTCGGGCTGCCGCCGAGAAAGGTGGCGTGCAGGCGATGATTCCCTTTAAAGCCAAGATGTTGATGATAGCTGTCTGCAGCTGACTCAGGACCAGCACCAGCTACACACGCACAAACACACACAGTGAGTCCTGACAAATACAATCCTGGAAAATCCTGGTAAAAAAAAAAAATTGACGGCCCTATAACCTGACACATTAGTAGAAATGTGTGTTTACTTACAGCCAGCCATATATACTGCATGCTATATTGTATATAATTACTGTCCATCATGAAGTGTGTGAACAGCTGTCGGCGTGCCTACATGCTTCTCCTGTGACCTACCTGGTACATGGCATACTTGGGGATGATCTTGAGCGTCCGCAGGGTCATTCTCAGGTGCATGAACATGATTGCCACGGGCCACAGGGCGATGATGGTCAAGATGCCCACGAATGGGTTGATCCATATCGCAGCTCCGGTAATCCACAACTGACACACACACACACACACACACACACACACACACACAGAAAACCAACATTAAATTGCGAGCTGTATATTTTGATGACTCGTCAGTTGCAAGCTGCAAAAAGGCGAGGAGCCTAAATGGTGGCACAAACAGTTCAGGGGATACAATGAAGGGATGCCCTTCAGAATCCCCATGCGATCGACTCACGTCAGCCAGGTCAAAGGTGCCGTTGGTCCAGAGCACAATGGAGAGGATGGTGAAGACGGTCTTCAGGACGGCGAACTGGAAGGAGCCCAGTTTGAGCAGGAAGAGAGTGCGCCTGGAGATGCAGCAGAGGAAACGTTTTCACGGTAGCTGCCAATGACAGATTTTTTCAGGCCTTCAGAGGCTGTGACCGTGCTCTGTCCCCCCAACCCCCCAACCTTCCCTGGATTATTACGGCAGGATGTTTTGGAACAGAACAGGCGTGGGCACATCTTTACTGGCACCGGGCTCGTCTTTGAGCGGTCCTCACTCAGCTCAATGTAAAACAATACTGATTGCCCCTCTGAGGTTCATAGAGCCTCTCTGATCTGCCGTTTCCCCATCTGCACGTTCGCACAAAAGGATTTCCAGTATCTGGATGCAGAGCGAATGCATGCGAATGCATGCGAATGCATGCGAATGCATGCGAATGCATGCGAATGCATGCGAAGCGATGCCTGAAGTTCAAATTGCTCCCTCCAGCCTGAACCCGCTGCGCCCTTTCACATCTAAGGGATCGTAACCTGCAACATCTGTGTGCCTGCGCAAGTATTCGGGTCCAGGGGAATCTCCGGGTTTACGCAGTCATTAAATGGGCCAAGACATTTCCCGCACTGGAGGGTTACTTTCGCCCCGACTCTTTAAAAAACATGTGGCTCGAGACTGGAGGATCTGTGCTCAATTAGCCCCGCTGGAAGCTTCGGTGAGGAGGGGCTTGCTCAACAATCAAACATGCAACCGTGGCCTTGACAAAAACAGAAGCCCTGGCTCCCTACCAGTCTTTATAATTGCTTATAAATTGTGCAAATTGTCTTTGTTGATACTTTCGGATGGGACAGATTATTTCTGTGATGGGGCCCGAGTTTAGCTGCCATAACTTAAAGGTTCCCAGCTCCCACCGAAACCAAGAGTAGAGGTCAATGTAGAATTTCTCTTTATTCGTATTCTCTCTCTTTTTTCCTGCAGCCAAATATGACACGAGGGGATTTATTGATTCACGTGCACCATTCACGTGCACCAATTGCGCGGGGGGGGGGGGGGGGGGTCGTACTTACCGAGTGATGTCCACGTGCGGCAGGCAGGGGCAGCAGCAGCAGCACGGCCCGGTGCTGATCCTCAGCTTGTGTCTCCCCGCTCGCTTCAGGAAGGCCTCGTCGCCGCCCACCTCCTCCAGCATCAGGATCAGGAACTTGAAAACCACGATGGCAAAGTAGCTGCGTAGAGAGGAAGGTAGACAAAATTAAAGGCATGGCTTCCCAGAACACCGCGCAAGAGTACCACCGCTATAAAACTCCTCGGTAAGTCAGACGAGTCTCCCCGCTGTGGGGCTTCTGCCGGTGACATAATAGACAGCACAGCGAGAGATGGAAGGTGAGTACGTGGGAAGCGGAGAAGAAGAGACCCACCAGGCGGAGGTCATGTCGGTGAACATGGTGGCTCTGGGGATCCACATCCCCACGCACGACATGGTGGCGATCACCTGAGGAGATGAAGAAGGTAAACGTGTGAAGATTGAGTCTATCCGGGGGAAAAAAAAAATAACACGAGCTATTTGGTGCCCTTCTATTTTGAAAAAAATCTCTACCGTCTTACCGGCGCCGCCCCATTCACCCAGATGATCACACTCTTCTTGTTGGACGGCACTTTCCTATAGATGTAGGCGCATTCCTCTATAAAGACCAGCATGGACACTGCCGCCATGAAGGTGAGGATGGAGTACAGGATGACGCCAAAGATGTCCAGCTCTGGATAAAGGTCAATGGAGTGGAGGAATTCATTGTTTACCTCATGTCACAAGATATTCAAGAGCTTTGTGGTTCTAACATGCGCGCTAATGTCCAAGTCGAAAGAATACATCAAATACAAGCAGCAGTTACAAATAACGAAACAAAAAAAAAGATATTGGTTGTACAGTGATGGGTCTGTGGAAGCCCGTTCACATCGCATTTGTGAGTGGAGCTATTCAAACGGCCAAAAAAAACTAAACAACAACTCTGGCAGGGAATAACTTTAAATAAATAACTTTCTTGTAGCACCAGGGAGACACATGTCTGGCTCACACATGAAGCTGGAGAGGCGATGACAAAGCGTCGGGTGTCTCGGAAATAAAAGTGGGAGGAAAGGGTCGGGACAATGGTTTCAATGAGTTATTTGTGAGTTTTCAGGAAAGCCATTGATTCTCTGAAATCCAAAGTCCTACCGCAGTGCGGTAAGGTCGGCACAGGAAAACTGACTCCAAATAACAGACCGGTGCATTTGTTGAGGAACATTTGATCATTTCTCCCGCTTCGACAAGTTCTGTCCTGTGCTCTCGCCGCTTCCCTTGAGCATTGCATGTCTCACATGGCCACACACATGGCCTTCCTGCTGCACGTCCAAAGCCTATGAACTGAGCCGGCGCGGAAAGAAGAGCTGAAACCAGATCATAGAAAAAATAAAATAAAAAATCCACACTGGCCACCCAGCTGTTTTGACCACACGAACAAGGATCCATTTCATTGGTCCATGAAAAACAATCAGCTCTCAGCACAAGAGGAAGAAAAATTCAAACTAAAAATGTTTGTACTTGTACTTGATTGTTTTGTTTGACCTCACTTGCCTTTTTCAAACAAAACCTTAAAAATATGTACACACACATATACATGTGTGTATACACATATATATTATAAATATATATATATATATTGAATACACACAAGCAAAGTTGTGAAGGGTAAAAATAAAAAGGCAATGTCTCACGTAAAATGTCTCTAACCTCCAATGAGGACACAGCTGGGAGACCCAGCTCCCAAAGAAACAACACGATCGACATAGGATTATTTTATCCGTACAAAATACTAAAAGAAACACGGTGTCAGCCATAATTTCACAACAGGATTTAAAAGCACAAAAGGATGGTTTTAGCTGGATTTGAGACTCCGAGGAGTGTCATGAGAAGCGGGGGGGGGGTGGGAAGCAAAACGGAATGGATAATCCAGCATTAAGCCAGAGGCTGAGATGTGAATGTATCAATACTAACACCAGCACCCGAGTGAAATGAAAGAATGGACTATCCCGGTAATTGCTGGGAGAAATTATTATTCCGTCTCGACCAATAAACTTTGATTGTATTTTCGCCAAACGTCGGCGCTTCAAATTCAATCTGGAACGGACGAGAAGAGAAGTGTACACTTGTTTCTCCTCCTAATGATTAACTCCAGTGTTCGCATTTTTCCCGAACGACATCGATCCAGGCTCTCAGTTCATCTGGACCCCACCAATCCGTTTTAGTACGCAGGAATCAAGACGAGCCCCCCCCCCCGCCCAGGATTCGATGTGCCTCATGTACAAAAAAAAAAAAGTCAATAAATCACAGCTACTCACTGAGGATGATGTCGATGGCGAGCGGAGGTCTCTCCCTGCAGCTCGGGTCCATGGTTCTGTTGGATCCGTTGTTCCCGTTCATGTCGGCGGAGGATTTTTTGGTTTCTGTTTGTTTGTTTGTTTGTTTGTTTTTTTTTTTTCTGAAACCGGTGAAACTCCAGTTAATCCCTGACTCTCCTCTGCACAGAAACACGGAGCGTCCTCAAACTTTCCGTGGAGAGAGGAGAGTGCCTCCCGGGGACCCCCAAAACACTTGTTGGACTCATTTAGACCCGCCTCCGTCCCACCGCATCACATCACATCATCACGGTGTGTGTGTGTGTGTGCGTGCGTGTGCGTGTGTTTGCGCGCGTTCGTGGGTCACTGACGTAGAAACCTGTGGTGAAATAATAATGAGACAATCAGGAGATAGGTATTCGACTTTTCCTTCCTGGATTTGTTTTTCTATATATAATTATTAATAACAAAATCTACCACAGCCACCAATCTACCGATAACGCTATCATATTGGAATTTAAAGTGAGAACAGTGGTAGTTGACGGTACTTACCCCTCTGACCAAACTTGACCTGCGGAGCTGTGGAGAAAGATTTCCTCTGATACTTATTATTTCACCCATGGATTCAGCATCTTTGAGGCAAGTTAAATCTGCATTCCACACCTTTTTAAACAATCAAAAAAAAAAATATATATAGAGAAAATAGAGAGACATTACAGAAGAATAATTAATAACAGAAAAAAAAATGAGTTGCACAGTAGCATGTGGGAGCGTTTCTCAGGGCTGCAGCTCATGGACAAAGCTTATGAACTCACTCACACATCACATGCTCCCCTGTTCCCCTGGCAACGCGAACGGGGGGTACCGTCATGTGAGGCATTTGCTGCAAATCTTTTCGCACCCTTGGCTCCATTTGACATATTTGTCCAAACAGGAACTCTGAGGGTTGTGTCCTTGAGTGCGATCCAAAGCACCCCATGCATGCAGGACATTACTTTACAGTAATGATGCAAAAAGGTGAGAGACAGACACACACACACACACACACACACACACCCTTTCCTCTGGAGATTAAACCTGCCCGGAGGCATTTGTTTTTCATCCATGAAGTACATGTGCAGACACATTCAGTGAATGATGATTGGAAACGGCAAAACGCACAAAAGGGAAAAGGATGCACGCTCAAATCCAGTCATATAGTCTTAACTATCTCCCCACTATTGCTCAGGGAGGATGAGAAGTGTCTGTAGTCACCTCGGTGTCGCAAAATGCAACATGCGATCCATTCCCGCCTGACTTCGTACGACCATTGAATCATTTTTTGAATGAAGTCTGAGCAAGCGCATGCGTCAGGCCACTCCTCGGCTATTGACGGCACCGAGGAACACGCTCGTGTACGGGCCTGAGTTTCTGAAATGGACAGAAAAGTTCCATGTATAAAGAAAATCCCCGGCATGATTCACGATTTGTCGAAGGTGAAATGACGACTGGGAGGAGAAAAAAAAAAACCCCAGAGAAATCCATTGCCTTTTTCTATGTCTCGTTAAAAAGAAACAGACCGTTCAGATGACGTCAACGAGGGGGAAAAAAAAACCTTAGGAAGTGATCCAGGTAATAACTATGTAGTGCATAACTATGAAGGCAGCAGCAGCAGCCGCTGTATTGATTCAGTGGAACATGTGCGTTGCACTTTTTTCTGATTCACTATTATTTGACATTTCCCACCTGATGATCCACTGAGGTGTTGCAATGTTTTCTCATATCCAATATCAATGGATATTGCTTTGAATGAATGCAATAAACCATCTTCCCTGAAACCGTGGCAGCTTTGACCCTGGTAGGTAGGCAACGCTCGTTTGGTTTCCAGCAAGTCTCTATTTACCCGCCTTGAAAAACTGACACCGAGGTCGTTCACGTTTGAGGATATAGAAAAAAATAAATAAAAATGCATGTGGACCCACACACACACGTGCACAAAGACACACACAGGACGGTTAAAAAGGATTCTGTCCAGATTCTAACTGTGCACACATTTGCAAATAGCAAATATATACATACATATTAAATGTATATCATTAAAAATAAAACAAATCTTTTTTTTTTTTTTAATTCCATCACATTGAATGGAGCGTTGTATTATTCTGTGCAGCACACATGCGCAGGACAGATGTGATACACCGGGAGTCTGGAAAAAAAAAAAAAAAAAAAAAAAAGTCAACTACATTTCCAATAGCAGAAGTCAAGGACCTGGGTGTTAGAGAGATAGTAAAGGTCGTGGAATCTTGAATCTGAAAGGCTGTTGACTCTTCACAAACACTGTGAGCACGATGCAACACGACGGTACACAATTGGACGGCTGCATAAACAAAAAAAACAACCAATGGCAGCTAATTAGACTGGAGGTTTAAAAAACAAAACAAAAACACATTTATTGTTATTTATCACGTTACTTGTGTAGAGGCACGTACTTCATTCACAAAATAGGAACAGTGAAATTAAGGAGACAAGAAAAATATATATGTGGTCTTTTTCTTACACTGTCAATATATATATATATATATATATATATATATATAAAAACACACGCTGTAAAATAGGACATTATAACAAAAAGAAAAAAAATACGATCAATGAGCAAGTTATGATAGGCTACATCTGCACTATGATAAAAAGATAAAGATGATAAAAACAGTTTTTGGAAACATAGAAACATCCTTCCTCCAGTAACACAGGAGTTTTTATGGCTTCATTTGTAAAGTTGAACGGACCAGGGTAAAACTAAAACACACATTTGCCTATAGTTGGAAAAAAAAAAAAAAAATGCCTGTTTTGTCGCCATTTGTCTCCACCCCCCCCCCAAGGAATCAGGGGCCGTGCTTTTGAGCATTAGTCAGACAAGGATGTATGACACAAACAAGTAAAAACATCTCATGGCTGCACAGAAGCATTTCTCCCAAGAGGACAAGATTACAAAAGAACAATTAAGCATTACAAATTACGCGCACGCTCGCACACACTCATACTTTAGTCTCGAGGCCACACAGCTTCGAGGCAGAATATAGGCAATTTGTAAAAACAACACGACGGGTGCAATGAAAAAAAGAATCGAGTGGAATGATCCAGGCACCGTACGCATGATCCAGAATTCATTTTTATTTTTTTTCTCCCTTTCAGCTAAATGGTTGAGGTTAAAGTGTAAGGGTTTAGAAAAAAGCTCTACACGTGATCCAAACATAACCTTGGCTTAGATCGATGAACTCTGCACATTAATACCATCTGCTAATTCGAGATCAATACCGCAGTGCGCGCCGTGAAAGCAAAATCCATACAGCGGCAATCGTCCTTCAAAGAAAGAAATTCTAAAAGCACATTTGGGCTCAAAAAGGTCAAACCAGACAGGAAGGACAAAATGTAAACAAAGTCCAAAGAGCGGCCTATTCTTTTAACGCTCTATCCTTTTAACCAAACAGTCTAGCCGTCCTGTCTGTATTCAGCATAAAAAAAAAAAAAATTACCAAGAAACACATCGCACGACACCACTGGGTCACTCTACATGATAGAAACAGCTGTAAACGTGTACATCACCACCGGAGTCAGACTGGACCATGTTTAGTAGGAGGCTCCTCCGGCCACAATCAGGGACGCGATCGGACAGATAGGAAACTACACATCACTAAAACACATCACACATTTTTTTTTTTTTTTTTTTTTTTGTGCCGACACCCTCTCCATGTGAAAGTTGCATATAAATGACACACAGTCCTCGGTAGAAAAAAAAAACAAAAAACGGTGATTTGGTTATTCTGAACAAACAGTCCCATCTGTTAACAAATATTCACATGCTGTGAAATGCAGTCTCGTGAGTTTGTACCTTGAACAGATTCAGCCGGTATGGATTTGAGTCACATCCCAGGTGTCCTTAGGTTTTATTTATATTTATATATATATATATATATATATATAAAAAACTAAATCTCCTTTGAGACAGTTCTTGGTCCCAACACAACAGCTATTTTACTCAAAACCCAATCGGGTTCAATTCACTTTGTGATGACATATTATGAGGATGCGTTGTTGTTGTTGTTGTTGTTGTTGTTTTTTTTTTCCGAACCAGCACATTGGACACACTGTACAGAAAACTCTTCCATCTGTATAGCGGCCTCACTGCCGCCCGCTGGCCGCCACGGGTACTGCAACGCCATCACGCCCCACCGCAGGCCGGCAGCACTGAGGCGCCTCCTGTAAAAATGCTGAGCCGCTACTCAAGGTAAATAGAATTTGGCGATGATAACACTGGTTTAGTATGAGACAGGGTAAAGCTAGGATGTTGTAAACACTTTAAAGGTCAGCCCTTGTTTGGCAAATGAGCGTTGTTGTCTTAGTAAAGGTTGAATCGCTGAGTTGTGTAGTGAGAGGGTTGTGGAGAGGGTGTGGACATTTTTTTTTTGGGGGGGGGAAATCACTGATCATCACGTGACAAGCAGCACATAAACACATAAAGCTGATCGGTGTAGTTGTGCTAACTCATAAAAATACAGAAGAGAAGACTTCAACTGTTGCACACGGCATTCACACACACACGCACGCACAACATGCCATGAATCACACGATCATCCAACACGTTTCACCTGGGATGCAATTTTTGGACATGATAAAAAAAAAAAAAAGCAACACGTTGTCTGATGGATGTTGGTAATCCACAAAGTGCAAAAGCGCCATCTTGCTCTCTGATATCCAGTCCTCTGTTAATATTGTCCAGGTTTCGGCTTGGGACGCATCCGTCTCAAGAGGGGCAGACCAAACTAGCGCCTCTACATTTTTCTAAGTTTAAAAGAAAGATGAAACTCTTACGTGGGCAAATGGATCCAGCCTCACACGTCGTTCAAGCAACGCCAAAAGAGAAATGTTCAAAGCAAACGCACTGCGCCAGCTTGTCCGCCACTCTTCACTGCAGTTTTGTGCCCATCAAACAGTCCCTGGTGCGCCCAGGAGGCTTTTGGCACAAAAAAAAAAAAAAAAAAAAAAAAAAAAAGAATCTCTCATTACAACACAAAAAGTAGCACTTATTCCCACTGGGATTCTTTACATTTCAAATGAAACGCTTCGGCTTTCGGTCAGAAATAAAGGAAAACACTTCAAGGACATAGCAGAAGGTGCGAAACGTTAAGTGTGTGTCCATGTGTGTTGACGTTACAGAGGAACAGCCTTTGTCCTGCGGAGAACGCAAGATTATTTGGCGTGTGACGCTGCATGCGAAAAAAGCCATGCAGCGTCTGTGACGGGCTGAAAAAAAATAATATTAAATTGCCTTTCCACAGTTACCCTGAATGGCACTGGGAGACGGTTGCCGTGGTTACGAACTAAACTGCTGCTGCGTTGCTTAAGGCATCGTTTCAGATGATTGAGGATACTCTCCTGCGGTGGAGAGGGGGGGGCGGGAGAAACAAAACGACGACAATCGTGTGAATCGCTGTTGATCACGATGCGCGTTTACACAACAGTGTTATTTTTTATTCATGTGAAAGAAATGTCATCCCACAATCCAACTCGGGCGGTTCACTCAAATTTACCTGGTTAGGACTCGCTCTCCATGCAGACTGTAATGGTTTCACTTTCGTCTGCGAAACGGAAACTGTGATGAGCCGGCAGATTCCAAAGAGTATGCATCGAACGTTAAGCTGAAATATTATCCCGTCTGGCCAGGCTCACCTGATTTGAGGATGTTATTAGCCAGATGGTCCCCGAGGTTGTTGGCGTGCGCGTCGTTGCTCAGGAGGCGGTTCTGGGAGTCGTTGAGCGGGCTCGCTGGGACGTCGGCAGCACTGGAAACGTGCCCAACGCGTTAAAATAAAGTGTGCATCCACGAGCCATTCCAAAGCGTAAATCCGTCCCAGGACCTCGTGTGAAATCATATATCCTTTATCACACCGCGTCTTCTCACCTTTTACTGGGCTCGGGGTGCAGGGTCACCGTGGCCTGCTCCGGATCAGCGCTGACCAGCCGCGTGGGGAACGTCAGACCGTCTCCCTGGCTGGAGTAGACAAAGGAGAAAACTCAAGATTAGGCGCAGTCCGCCTGCGGGGCAACTAAATGCATCAGGTTCTGATTTCTGCAGGAACTGCGACAAGAGATGACAATAAAAAATAGATGCGCCGTTTTTTTTTTTTACTCTTTTAGCAGGGGAAAAAAACCCCAGAGAGAACCATCCCTCGAAGGAAAATGACACAGTTTTTTGCAGGAGTACGGCGTTGACAGTGTGTTCCATTATAAATGTGTCTCCTCTACCTGGTGTACATGGGTAGCGGCCAGTACTTCTTCTGGTCTCCGAAGACCTGAGCGATGTTCTTCCGGAAACCCAGAGAGAAGCCGTTCTTATCAGAGCCTGTCCTGAAGACCGGGGCTCTGAAGGCCTCTGGAGACCGGGAGCGACGGGGTGGGACGGGAATGGACACAGACACGGAGAAGATTAAAAAAAACGAAAAACGCCCCCAAAAAAACAACAACCCCTAATCTTAATCTGATTAAACAGAGGAGGGACGGGGGGGAAAAAAAAAAAGGAGTGCGAGGATGACATTTCTGGATCGTATCTGTTTTGAGCTTGTCAAATAACAGAGAAAACCGGTTGGAGGAGCTGGACTGGGTTCCCTACCTATGGTGGACCGGTTCTTGCCCACGAGCCACAGGTGGTAGCTGAAGAGGGACAGGATACTGATGCAGAACATGGCCGCCACGAAAAAAAGAAACAGGACGTGGAATTTGGCGTGGGTGTCTGGCAGCTCGTTCTGGGGAAGAGACGGGAGCAGAGGGGAGAGCGGCGGAGTCGTGAATAACACATTCGCCCCCGAGGCAATTTAAAGGAGGCGGAATGGGAGAAAGAAAGATAGAGGGGGGGGGGGGGGAGAAAAAGAAAAGGGGCGGAGGAACGGATAAATGAGAGGGGTGTCAGGTGAGCCACAGCACGACATGCACACCACGACGGCACGCGTGGCAATGGCGGTGAGTCACGACACAGCTCTGAGGGCTTCGGAGGATGACTGGCGTTACCTTTGGGCAGTTCTCTGCCGATTTCCTCCGGCAAAGCTTTAGTGCAAACAGAAACAAGAGTGGTTAGCTACACAGAGGGGAGGGATGGTGGGAGGAGAGAGACGTAGGAGGACGAGGAGGAGAACGGGCGGCAAACAAGTCAAGGCCGGGGGGTGGGGGGGGGGGAGGAAGGGTAAAGGGTAAGAGGCTGGCACTCAGAGGGGAAGAAACCAAAGGGATGAAAGAGGTAGAGATGAGAGGAAATGGAAGTGGAACGGCTGGGAAAAAAAAAAGAGAAAGAAAAAAGACAGGGAGAGGGTGGCGTGGTGTGACCGATGCTTGGGAAAGTGGAGAGGGTGGGGGGGGGGGAAAAAAAAGAAAGCAAGGCAGAGATGAGAGAACAAACGAGCCAGTGTCGGAAAAACCGAGGGGAAACAGAGAGGGGTCAGAGAGGAGGTCATGCACAACCCACTCAGAGGAAGCCGGACCTGCAGACAGGCACGGTTCGCGTGCGCTGTACGCCGGGCCGGAGCGCGCGAGGGGGGCGAGGGGGGGGCGGGGGCGTGTGAATCTTTACTCACTGTCCAGAACTTGATGAAATACTGAAGCACGGTGGCCGCGATGAACAAGCAGTACACCAGCGAGTAGGCCAGGAAGAGGATGAAGAACTTGTAGTTGGAGAATCCCACACAGTTGTTCACCCTGGGGGGGGGGGGGGGGGGGGGGGGGGGGGGGGGGGGGGGACGACACACAAACGGAGGAGGTCGGAGGACGTCCGCCTCAGAGCAGACAACAAACCAGTCCCTAACACAACTGAGGAGACGCCTCGGGCCGTAAGGCACAGGTTGATGTTGGAGCAGGGATACGAGAGCCGCACTGAATTCCGGCAGTTGAACCGACCGCTTTGCTAGGCAAGTTAAGAATCAGTGATGTGTTCAACATGCACGAAGCCACTGGGAAAAACATACCAAAATCATATAAACATGCCATACATACGCACCAGGGACAATGGTGGTCCATCTTTAGCACGCACCTTCACCGCCATTCAGCGAGAGAGAGAGAAGAAGACAAAAAAAAAAAAAAAAAAAAAAAGGATCAGAACGAGAAGCGTTCCACACCACCACACGTCAAGAGGAACTGGATGGGTTCATACTGGGCGGTGCGGTTTCCCCTTACATGTCGCAGGCGGAGCAGTGGTGACATCGGTCCGGCTTGATCACTTGACAGCGGTCGCAGTAGCGGACGGCTGCTCGTGTCAACACAACGGCACGTCGGTTAACGGAAAGGCGCACGCAGACAAAATCCCCTCTCACACACGCACACACACACACACACACACACACACACACACACACACACAAGGGACGTACCTCCGGCGCCCGTGCGGGTGTACAGAGGCAGACTGGCGGCGGCTCTCCAGAGGATCTCCTGCTGGGACTCGGGCCTCTCCTCCTTCTCATAGCTCTCCTTCTCGGCCTTGGGCAGGCAGAACTGCAGTGACCACAGTAGAGTGTGAACTTTCTCTCTCTCTCTCTCTCTTTTTTTTAAAGTACTTTACAGCAACAGAGTGGGGTGGGGGGGGGGTTAACAGACGCAAGGATACAGATCTTTTTTTTAAAGTACTTTACAGCAACAGAGTGGGGTGGGGGGGGGGTTAACAGACGCAAGGATACAGAGGGGCTAGTTCTGGATCGCTCTACCTCTTTGGAAGGGTTGGCAGGCTTGGTGAAGATGGTCTTCCAGTAAGACCACACAAACATGATGAAAAAGAGGTGGAAGAAGATCAGGTAGACGACTGGGGAGGGAGGGGGGGAGGGGGTGGAAAAAAAAACTAAGCATCAGGATCAGCAACATACACACTCCGACACTTAGTACGTCACAAGTCAACATTAAAGTGTTATTGTAAGGAAACACCCCAGCCGTGTCTGCGGGTAGGGACTAGAAGAGGAAGACACCATATATAATTTGACTTTTTTTTTTTTTTTACTTCCAGCCGACCAAGTGGGAAACCATCCGCCTCGGTTCTGATCTCATTCGCGTAGTTAAATAATCACATTGAAAAAGCATCGTCTGCCCCGGGACACTCACTCTGCTCTCCTATCCTGGGGATGGTGCCTGCGAGAGAGAAAACAGGGAAGATGAAAGACGTTAGACTGACGGGCAGCATCAAAAAAACACTCCCAGATCTGACAGAGGGCTTCACAGAGACGACAGCGGGTGATGTAGCTCCTCGCCACTGTCACACTGACAAAGCTGCGGAGCAGATTTCAACCCACATCTAACCGCTGTTTTTTTAGTGCGTTTGTTTGTTTTTTTGTTTTTTTTCCCCTCATGGTTCCTCTGATGGAGTGACACCAGCGTCCGCCGCAGACAGAGCTGGCTTTTGAAAATGTCCCATTTCATTCTGAACCCTCGATGGCCTTGTCATTTATGGATTGGCGTGTCCCGTCGACTGCTGTTTCAAAGCCAGAGGGTGCACTTTTATTCGAAATGACAGATTGCTCTATGCCCTGAGGTCTAAAACACACCCAATATGTGGATATGCAAAGGCCGTATGGTTCACCACCCTTTGCATACGCATTAAAACCCTTCAATGTCCCCTTGTGCGCCGTGAATAGAGGCATTGTCGTCCCGTTACAGACAACTCCAATCGCCAAAAAAACAACAACGGCCCTTTAAAGGTCTGCATTGACCCTTTACTCGGAGGGGAAAAGTAATCACGGGACTTTGGGTCCGTGCCATCATCTCGGTGTATGCCACACATGCAGTGGTCGAGAGTGCGACTTAAGATAATTCATGGGACCCGGAAACTTTTTTTTTTTTTTCTTTTTTCCTACATCTCTGCAGCACCGCACTGAACTCTCAAACACGCATTGATCTTCGTGGTGATGGGTTGATCCACCCACACCCTCCTACCGTCACTCCCCGTCTTTGACCACAATTTCTTGAGTCTTTTTTTTTTTCCTTTCTTCTTTTTCCTTTACCGACGCCTTAATCTTAGATCTTGTTTCAGCCACATTCCCCAGAGTGAAGCTCCTCAACCACCACCGATCAACCCTGGCACATAGTCATTTCCGATGTCTTCTCCTCCTGCCACTACAGGCCAGGGTTCAGTTATTCTAATCACAATTAACTGAGCCCTACTGTTTTCATGCATGCATACATGTAGAATGACTGGATGGCAAGTGTGTGTGGCTGCACCCCACGGCGAAGGACATGCGTTGCAATAATTCAATTCTTTCTGATAAAAACATCGTTCTGCACCTCAGATACACGTTTCTCCTCTGGACAGCGACAATTACACAAGGGCCTGTCCTTTTAATGGCACAATGTGATCTCCCCCGGTTGTATCAACATTAACTACAAGAGCACACAAAACTCAAGAGTAACTCAATCAGATCCTGGATAAGCTTCGATAGCTGTCCTGAGTAAAGCTAATTAACGGCAGTTTGGTTAGACGGAAATAGTTGATCTATCTGTTTTTGACACACACACACATATATATATATAGATATATATCTATATATATAGATATATAGATATATAAATACCCCCAAACAAAAGATTTAAAAAACGCAGAGTGAAAGTTTCTATTTGCACACAACACAATCCTCTGTGTGCTGTGAGCGGTTGATGACTCGCTCTATCTGGATTTATACACACACCATTGTCGAGCTGCAGCCCGATTACTTCCTGCTGCCCAGCAGCGGCGGCTTGTTCGTGTAGAAAACACAATAGAAACACAAGCGGATCCATCGCGGGCTCCACAGGCTGCTACTTACATATACACAACTCCACCACGTACGCGTAGTACGACCAGCACACGACCAGGGCGATGAAAATCACGGGGATCCAGGCTAAACCCCGCTGACAGCATCTCAGTACGTGTGTGGGCGCCATCTTTCTCCCTCTGCTGGGAAATAGGGCGTGTCGCCGCGTGACGTCACGTCGGACAACCAGAGGTGTTTAAACTCACAGGGTGTATCTATACAAAGCTGCTCTAAACGACCCTCTGTCGGTCGAAGATAGGAGCCAAATGGCGTAGAAAAAGTGGCGTCAGTGCGAATATAAAAGCCTACGGCTTTTCCGGTGGAAAGTTTCAAAATAAATTATCACCGGAAGAGTTGTACGCTTTAATATTGGACTAACGAAAAAGGTTATGCACCTCTGCGTATAAACATACTTAAGTAAGCATGGGCTAAACAAAGGATATATTGTATTTGTTTAGGATTATGAAATGTCGTACGTTTTCATTGAAAACTGTAATTCACAACTTTTAATTTCTTTAAAAAACTTTTACTATCTCCAGTCTATGGGCGTTGCCTTCCTGTCCTCTGGAAAACGTAAACTCAGCGATTCAAAGTTGAGACATTGAATTAAGTGGAGTTAGGAATATCCGGGGACATGGACGTGCAGAGGTACCTTAGGCGCATCGGCGGCGCGGCTCCTGGAAGCGAGCCGGACGTGGACGCCCTGCGGTCGCTGCACGAGCGTCACCTGCTGTCGGTGCCGTTCGAGGACCTGACGCTGCACAGCGGCGGCACGGTCCGGCTGCAGCTCCCTCTGCTGTACGACAAGATCGTGATCGGGCGCCGTGGCGGCTTCTGCTACGAGAACAACGGCCTCTTCTCCTGGCTGCTGGCCTCCGTGGGCTTCCAGGTGACGCTGCTCTCGGGCCAGGTGAGGAGCGCGATCACCGGCTGCTACGGGCCGCCTCTGGACCACATGATCCTCCTGGTGACCCTGCAGGGCCGTCGCTGGCTGTGCGACGTCGGCTTCGGGGTGCCGGGCTTTAGCGCGCCCCTGTCCCTGGAGACCAGCGGTCCCCAGGAGCAGGGCCACCGGGTTTACCGCATCAGGAAGGAGAGCAATCTGCACTTCCTGGAGTGGCAGCTGGAGGAGAACAGGGGCCCCGATGGAGAGTGGAAGGAGATCTACAAGTTCACCCTTGACCCCAGGTGTCTGGAGGACTTTGCAGAGATGTGCCAGTACCACCAGTGCTCCCCCTGCTCCATTTTCTTTTGCAAATCCCTCTGCAGTGTCCTGAAGCCCGGTGGGAGGCTCACCTACATGGGCCGCAGGCTCATCACCACCACATATCCCACCGAGGTCACCGGTGGACTGTGTGAAACCACCATTAGGGAACTTCAGGATGAGGAGATTCCCAGTATGCTGGCAGAGAAATTTGGAATTGTGCTAAATTCTCAGCTCACACCGAAGGATGAAGCTGTAAGGCCGCCCCCAGTCATGTACTGACAAAATGTGAAAAATGGAACCGTCTACCGATTGAGTTGACTGCAGACGGCCTTAGATTTACATAGAGTCTTAACATAATAGTTTAACGCTCGTTGCATTATTATTTTTTACATGTTCCCAATGGATGAATGCAGCTAGAAAATTCTATTCACATTCACATAAGGGGCTCATTTCCAATTATCGCCGTTGATGTCAACTACGCCACCGTCTTGCCAACAAATGCAACAAAAACGGGTTAAATTGTAAGTTTGATTTAATAAATTATACATACACTTTTAAGATGTACAATGGTCATTGCATTAATCCATGTCCGTCTCTTTTTTTTTTTTTTTTTTTGGTAAGACAAAGTCTGCGTTCAAAGTATTTACACATGTACAATTATCAGGCAGCACTTTACAAAGCGAGGCGTGAACAAAGACAAATGCTGGGCTTTGGATAGAACCCTCTCACCCTGGCCGTTCCGCCTACTCCGCTCATCAGAGGGGAGTTACTCAGCTGTCCAATGACTAGAACACATCTTCCCAACCCACCTTTCGATGGGCACGAGAGGGGAGGGGGGGAGGGGGGGGGACTCAAGAAACGGAACCACATCCATGAAATCCACCGACATCCACAGGAGATTCAAAAAGGATTACGGTTGTGGAAAATCAAAAGGGGAGGTAGGGGGTGGGGGGCACACATTGTAAACTGGTGCAAAGAAATGTGGCGACGTGTGACACACAAAAAAAATCTATTCTGCGACAGGGTTGGGCGGCGGCGGCGGCGGCGGCGGGCTGGAGCTCGCCCGACCGGCCTTCCGTTCGTAATTGACGAGCCTCTGGCCGACCAGGTACCTGCAGAGGCGGAGATCAACACACTATGATCACCGTGCTACGCCTTGAGTCAATGAGTTATTTATTTAAGTGACAATGCTATCAGACGGTGAAAGTTCAGTACGGGTTTCTACCAGGATCACATTCTGAATTTGCAAAAGGAAAAAGGGTAACCGATGAGGTGAACACTACAAACTGTGACATACAATACAACACACACACACAAATAAAAACGGAAAACTTACTTGTCGTTCTTGATGTGTTCATAAAGGCGTTTAAACTGGCGAATCTGGAAGGACAGGATGCCGATGAGCGAGACCACCATCAAGAGGAACGGGTAGATTCTCCTCTGCATAAGAATCTCCATCTCCGGAGTCACTCCTGCAAAAGACAACGTTATACATATTGTTTAGACTGGACATCTCATTGGACGATACTGTAGACGTTCTCATAAGTCATCGGAGATAAGAGGAAATACAATGTCCCGGGAAATGCCCTCTGTAATGTGATGGCATTTTATAACCCGAGTAAAACAAGCCGATTTAACGATGCACACGCGCTCGGCCACTCACCGACAGCCGGCACCACCCCAGCAGCGATCACATACGGCACACACAAGGACAGCAGCAGGACCGAGATGACAGGAGCCGCCAGTTTACGGATAATGAACTGGAGATCAATGTTGCGAATGCCATTTGCATAAACCTAGGGAGAAGGTTAGGACTTATTATACATATAATTGCAACCTAATCATTCCCACCGAGGAATTGTTTTCTCTGAACACATTAGGGGAGAGTCCAAACGGAGCTTCAAACACAGCACAAAACAAACCTGGTATCTAGATCAACTATCTGGCTGAAGGCAACGTGAGCCGAGTGACGTGTTGTGAAGGACAAACTGAAGGACTGAACAACCACTCAACTACCCTGCTGCACTTCCAACATGCTATAAATAAACTAAATGATGGTCGAGAACCACTTTCATTATTATTTGATTGTGCTCATGTCTTTACATGCCCAGAGACGGAAATCCAACCAATAATGGCTGCATTTTTTGCAACAATACATTATTATCGGTTATAGAGAGAACAAACTGCCTCTTTTAAAATCGCTAAATGAGTTAATGCTTAGTGTTGACCTGAAAACCCACCTGCTCAATAACAGTCTTCAGCCACCACTGAGGGCCCATGAGGGTGATGGCAGCAATGATTTTGGCATGGAGCACCCCGAGAGCCCAGTCCTGAGAATAACAAAAGATCTATGGGTGAACACAGAGAATGGACTGGGAACGACGCCAACACAATATCAACACAACTAGAATAGTCTCTAATACATGCGAGGAAGCGGGTGCAGACGCACAACCGTACCTGCCACGGGTAGAAGAGGGGTGTTTGATCCAGGGGTACCCGGAGCGGAGCCACGATAACCAGCTCAAACAGCAGACCCAGCAGCAGCGGGATGACTCCGGCCACCAGCAGAGCCACAACCACAGTCTTCAGGATCTGCAGAAACAAAGGAGGGATGTTGGGACTTCTTCAGCAAAATCCCGGCGGCTCTGCAGAAGCTGGCGGCCAGGCAACCAATCACGGGCCAAGTCCAGTCTGCCGAAACGCCGGAGGCCGCTCGCCGATGCTCACCATGAGGGTCCACTCCTGGACTTTTCTGGCGATGACCGTGCGTCCCTGCGGCATCCAGGCCAACAGCACGGTGATGCCGCGGATGGACAGCCAGCAGACGTACAGGCCGCATGCCGCTGTGTACAGCTCGTGGATTTTGGAGCTTCCTGTCCAGAAGGACATCAGCCAGCGGCCGGTGAACACTGCAACGCACGGGACAACACATGCTGAACATGACCACCTGATTTCTAACATTTAAAAGAGTCTCACGTCCTAAAAAACGTAGGCATAACTTATTGTTTAACTTAAAACCGACGACATGGTTTTGATTCTGAAATCACATACTGGGTTGGTGATACGCAATATAAATAACACATCTCACCTGGGAGGGTGAGACACACCAGACTGGCCACCAGCAAAGTGATGCACATGAATGCTATCAGCAACACAATCTGGAAAACAAAAAAAAGAAAAAGAGAGGACAGATGTGAGTATCTGCATTCCTACACATGGTGTAGAGCAGACGAATATAGCAGCGCACAGGGAGATCAGGGCCTTCAACATCAGGAGACGCACAATAAGGGAGTCGGGTTGTACGGCCGAGGGCGTTGGCGCATTTCTAAATTTGTGTGGCGAACCACAAAGTACCAGGTCGACCGGGTGGGTCTTCCTTCAACTAAAAGGAGACGACAGAAGGAAAAGCCTCCGCGTCCTGTTGTAGACTCGGTGATGATTAACGGGTGAGTGTCTCACCCTCAGGGGGAAGCGAAGGGGACGGTGGTAGGGCTGGAAACCCACTGGCCCCCCTTGTTGCAGGATGGCCTGATGCGCTGCATGCAGCCCCTCGCCGACGGCCGGGGCCGGGTTGTTATTGTTGTTATGGTGACCGGGGGGAGGTGGGTTGTTATTGTTATTGTTGTTCACGGGCTGGTTGGCATCGTGGTCGTCCTGCTCCCCCAGGAGGTAGGAGTGGAGGTCTCTGTGGAGGGCGCAGAGGAGCGGTCCGTGGGTTACCGACAGCCAACATAAGACAGTGCGTCACGGCGCGTTCAGACTCGACTTACAGTAAATATCCAGCACTGACGGTCCAGGCTCTGACCAGACCTTTGAGCCACTGGCGAGTGTGTCCCTGCTCCAGGAGAGCCGGCAGCACAACCTGGAGCAACAGCAGCTCCAGGGACAGCTCGCTGACCGGAGCGTCACTGAGGGGAGAACAGGGGAACAGGGTCGGAAAAAGAAAAACTCGCAACATCTCCAGTTTTTGTCAAGTCATTCGCGTTGTCATCATCCATAACTTGGAATTGACAAACGCCAGACATAGTCTTTCCAAGAGCAAAAGAGGAAGAGATTTCGTCGACAGAGAGACAGGCGGCAGCCATCGTGCCGATTATTGCCCGAGTGCTCCGGGATTGCGTGGCGCCAGTGGTTACCTGTAGAGCATGACGTTGTACGGCAGGAAGGCGGGCATCAGTAGTTTGATCAGCCTGATGGGCAGCCAGAGCATGAGCAGCACGATGGAGCCAAACACCACCACGGAGAGAATGAAGCGCCGCAGGTGTCTGTAGATGGGCAGATGGATCATCTCCTGCACCGGGTTGAAATCGGGGTCGTTGAGGTTTCTCAGAAACCACAGCACTCCGGGCCTCAGCACCTGAGAGACGACAACATTTTTTTTCCCCCAACAGCGTACCCGAGGCTTAATCGCGAAGGAAGTGATCAACGTTACGTCATTTTACCTCTCTCAGGAGGAGGATGAAAGAAGCAAAGTAGAAGACATAGACCATTCCCACAAGCCAGTGCAGGAACATGGTGGTGCCGGGGGCCGATTTGAAACTCAACTCTCTGTCCTTCAGCGAAGCATCAAACATCTCCTGCAGGACGTAGAAAACGTCTGTTAGATAATGCGAAACCCTTTCGAAACTCAAATTTTCCGAGGTTCGTTGTCATTTTCCAGACGGGTATATTTTTATTTTTATTTTTTTTACTTAAGGCAGGTACCGTTGTTTGCATTCAGTTCACTGTGTCTACAACTTGTAAAATAGTTAAACACAACAACCGTGAGCAAACCAGCTGGTGTACCTCAGTGGCACGCTCATGTAGCCGAAATGGATCATTTCCGACATGGTGCCAGTTATGGTCAAAAAAATGAGAGATTTACAGAAACACAAAAACGTCCACCAAATCTACACACATCAGGAGAGAAAAAGGTCTCCGGGCTATCAATAACTACGGATACTTTTTCAAGAAAATACATCTCGTCGTAAAAATGTTGGACAACATCAGCACAGCCAACGAAGTAGAGCACACATAGTCTTTCAATTACTCTGACGCCACGTGCACTTTGTTTCCAAATGAAACCGATGCGATGAAAAAATGCCTGGTAAATGGGCGTAATGGGATCATTGCGGTACGATGATCCAAGGATAGACATGACAGAAGTATGACTGAGGAGCTTACCAAGGAGCAGATATCCAGCCACCAGCCACAGATGAGTGGAAACACGCCAATCTCCACGACAACCAGCAGAGAAACCTGTCATGGAAAGAGAACGTTGTTTAACGGCCATTCTGAACCGGTGGGCTTATTATCCATTTCTCTTCTCTTCTTCCCAGGTCATAGTGTGATAAACAATTTCTATCGCCCGGCCGAGGAGTACTACTGCAAATAAAATTGATTCAACGCTCTGCTCTGGTGGTAAATCACAGCGAGTGTGTACTTCCTTGAAGTTACACAAAGCAGAAACGCAGTTAAAGGCGCTGTTACCTTGACGACGATGTAGCAGACTCCCAGGAGACGCCGGGAACGCTGGAACCTGACCAGAGCAGCCAGTCCCTGCGACAGCCATTAAGGATCAACACTGGCCACCCACGCACGCACGCACGCACGCACGCACGCACGCACGCACGCACGCACGCACGCACGCACAAATGAAGCATGCGTTGCTGGCCCTGAAATATTACGCACACATGCAAAGGATACATGACAGAGGATGAGCGTCATGGCCAGCAGTATGTAGCCCACGATTGTGGTGATTAAACCTTCAAAGTGGGAGGCTTGGACCTGTGGAAAATCAGACAATAAATTGAAAGCATAATTCTTCAGCTATACAGCATTGCACCACAAGACTAATTGGTTGGGCAGTTGCTTACATATTCCTCAAAGCCAAGGCCAACAACGGAGAAGTGTCCGATGTGGTAGGGACAAAATGCTGTAAGAGTGGGGAAAAGAAAAGTGGGAAATGTTGACACTGTGGCATATAATTATCATTAAAGAGCTGGGATTGTGGTGTGTGTACATATATATATATATATATATATATATATATACATATATACATATATATATATATATATATATATATATAACAAAAAGGTCCAGGATCCCATCAGTTCACTCACCGAAGACCAGGATGAAGAGAGTGTTGAGAGACACAACCCAAAACACATGCTCCTGTCAGAGAAAGACAGAGTCATCAAGTCAGACTCAAGGTTTTACGTTTACCACGTTCCTCATACTAAAGGTTCTTGGTGTAAATACATAGATGACAATTATGGATGCGACGACTTACCAAAAATACAAGCGAACCATCCAGTCCGAGCATCTAAAAAGGGGAGATTCATGTTAGAGGCACGTGTGCAAAGGGTTCATAACAAAGCAATTCTGATGCAGTTTTGTGTGTACGAGTGCAAATGATGGTGCTTTGAGATGAGTGATGACACGTAGTTACCCTTTCCCAAGTGAGCTCCTCCGCCGCTCTGTCCCACTCCAAAGCATTCCAGTTCATGTCATCTACAGAGACAGATATCGACTTGAGACATAAAAAAAGGATCATCTAATTCAATATCACCGACAATCCTTTCTGGCCGCATCTTCCTGCTCCTCAGATGAGAGCAATAAAGTCAAATGTATTGGAGTTTGTTTTCAGCACAAAGGCAGATTATTTTCTTTTTTTTTTTTTTAAACAAAGTCCGTTACAGTAATATTATTTACTGCCATTCTGGGAAAATCAATTGGGTTTGAAAAAATATTGTATTATGAAATGTTTCCATTACATTCATTTATCTGGCGAGAACAAAGTATAATATAATCACATTTCGTTATCCAACCTTTCTGTCCCAGTCTACAACCAAATCACTACATTCATTCTAATAAACCAAGTTAATGATGCGCTGCGTATGCAGTAGCGTACTGACACATCATTTTACCATAATTTTATAATTGTGATGAAAGGCCACATACTTAACTGATGCCCTGTGACCCGCCACAGTTTCACAATGAACCAGAAATATTTTTACAATTCTCAAACTTCAGTACTGACCAGAATAAAATACATCTTGGAAAATCATAGAAACTGGAATATCTGACCAGTGCTCGATAAATTCTTACCTTGTCCTCCATTGTTGGGGTCTGCATCTTCAGCAGCTGCTCCCTCCTCTTCCTCCAGCTCTGGGTCGTCACCTTGGTCTGGGGGGACATCAGGGGGCTCAGGCTCTGCTTCATTCTGGGCTGGGGGATCAGCAGGGGCCGGCTGGGCTGCTGGGGGCTCATCGGCCGCTCCGTGCCCTGCAGCTTGAGCCTGAGGATGAGATTGCATGGCTTTATTAAAGAGGAAATGACGGCAACGCGGCGTACATGTGTGACGGAGATAGGATTTTTTCCACGTCAAGATACAGGATACTGCAGGAGTATTTGTATGGGATACGTTGTCATTTAATTGTGCACAGGAGACATACAAAGAACTTTCAATGCTCACTATTGCTATCTTTAAGACTTTACTTACTTGTATGTAATCTCAAAAGCAGTGTGATTGAACAATCGATACTTCTATCAAATAAATCAACTTGGCTTCTTTGCTTCTTGTTTGTCAAAAAACCCACCTCATTGGCTTGTCCAGCAGCATTAGGTGGTGGCGGCTGGTGCTGCTCTAACCACTGGGGAGCGCCACCATGGACTATCTGCTCTCTGAGCCACACCAGACTGATGAATGCGCACAGGGTGCATGTCACGACGAAGCAGCCCTGAAGACAATCGGCGAGCAGGTTCTCTCTGCAAGAACAGACCAAAACACATATGAACAAAAACCTTGCAAGTTCCCTTTACAACTTCGTTGGTAAGAAATAAGAACGGAGTAGAATAACAGTGCTGGAGAACACCGAGATCATCACTCACGTAGAGAGCATGTCCAATGGGAGTGTCAAAAGTGAGCTCACAGAGCCAGTAAACAGACACTTGTAGATACGACCTGAGGCAACAAGACCAGAGAAATATATCATTACCCTTCGTCACAAAATTTAAAATGCGTAAAACATTACGTGTCGACATACTCGCCTCATCCATGACAATTAAATTGCCAGTAGTACGTAGTTTTTCTCATTTCAGTGTGCGTGTGTGTTTACCACTTACATGCAGTGAGAGGAACCACCCCGAGCCATGCGAAGGCCACCAGTGTGTAATGGAACCAGTAGCGGATGGCCGTGCCTACACTGGTCAGCAGGCCGGCACAAATGTCCTGTATGGGCAGACGTGAGGGCATGTCTGGGGAGTAGACTGAAGTGGTGGGGGGGGGAGGGGGAGGGAGGACAGAGTGACCCAGAGAATGTCTCATAATCTTTTCTTTCTGATAATGGAAAAGGGTCAAGACTAAAAGAAATGACGCAAAAGATCAATGCCACAAACTTACTCGGTGTGAAAGCAAATCTGTGCTTGCACAATTCACAGTACTCCTTCCTGCTGTGCTTCAGCCACTGGACCAAACTGTAAAAAAAAATACATATATATTTTAAATACAATTTATTTGCATTTTTGTTATAATCATACACATGGGGATCTCTGAAAATGATTGTCTAAACTTTTGCTTGAGAAAGGTTTATTGGCTTTGGTGTATTAAACTTGCTTGGGATGCACACACAAATGGAATTGCAATACACAGGAATTTGTGCTGTCTAAACGTAATCTATTTGTGACATCTGCTGGTTACTAAAATGCACAGCATTTCCTATAATGAAAATCGTTTTGTCTGTTGGGCACTTGTTTACCAATAGTTGGGAACAATCTATTATGAACACTATAAAACATTAACCATCACAAAACCACCCCTAAGCCTACAAAAGTACTGAACACACTACTTTTTTTCTTGGTCAAACTAAACTGTTCTGGTTTGTCACAGACTAAGAACAAACAAAAATGTCCAGAATTGTAGTTGACAACAAAATGATGAAAAATCCTTTGCTTCCCTCCCCCCTGGTGTTTCTATCCGCCTGACCCTGTTGTAACCAGTGCCGCTCACACACAGGACAGATGAGAGCTGAGCACCCTCTCCAAAGTACCTGCAGGAGCCGATATTGTTTCCACAATTTTATCCCCACACCGGAAGCCAGTTATATGCAACCTAGAGTTTTGATACAGTCAAAAAACGGTTCTGCATCCTTTTCATGACTGTTATATTGAATTTCTTATCAAGCTAAAGTAAAGCAATTGTCTCAGGGTAAAACCTGTACTTCAGGTTATACAATTTCTTAAAAAGCAACTGAATAACAAAACCTATATTCTAGTTTCCAGATTAGCTTGGATTTTCACATCAAGTGAGGCTATTTTCCCTCTACCGTTGTAATCCGATTATAACCCTCTTTGATTAGCAATCTTATTAGAGGACGGTCCACGTAAACACAGATCCGGGTTTCTATTCTTAGCCTACAAGATTAAAAATAACTTGGCTAACAAAGATTCCCTTTCAAGTAACAAGATATTCTCTTGACTTAGTTGCTTAAAGATGTTTATGTGCACTGGGCCACAACTGGAATAAACTGGAAATAATGGAAACGTTTGGTTTTCCTTTTGTAATGATCAACTGCAAAACATGCACATAACAAATGAACTAAAAGCTTCACAACCGGTCAGTGTAGTCTATTGTTATTACAGCTGTGCATGGGGGAACACGGGTGAATGAACAGTATCCCTTTGTGGAGTGAGGTTAGGGTAAACAGGCGTTTTGGAGAGACCGAAGCTACAGGTGAACACACAAGATGTCCAACCTGAAGCAAATGACTCTAAATTGTGTCATTCAACCACAATAGTCTGGTGTTGGTGCACATGTGAATGTTTGTGGCAGTAGGACTCTGTGAAGCCAGAAGAATGGACATCCATAGAACACCTACCATTCCTGGTGGATGAACTTGATGCTGCCAGTGCAGACACAGGGGTGGTACAGGGGTTTGTCCGGGGTCCCCTCGGAGCGGCACACGCGGCAAATATCCGCTGCACACATCAAACACACAACGGGAGAGTGTTAAACAACCGTCACCAAAGCCAAACCACACATATGTTGAAACAGAGAATGGGTGGGATGGGGGTGTGTTAGTAAAGTGGTTTTGTTCCGGTGGAGGAATATAATACAGAAGCATAAATAGCTGATGTTTGACACTTAAACAAGCAGGGCATGTTAAGTAAATTAGGTATTTACTTTAATGACATAACGGCAGGAGACTGATGACATCACCTGTAGCCCCAGGTTATTTCTACACTATTGTTGCAATAATGTTGCTCCACAAAACACTAAAACAAGGTATAACAGTCCTTGCTCTGGGCCGATTTCACGCCACATTGCATGTATAAGCTAGCAAGCTATGCTTATCTGCCAACTCCAATGGTAACCAACGGGCCAGGTGAGCAATTGTAAATATTATCTTTGATGCACTTGCGAAGCTAATGCTAGTTAACCCCGAGCTGTGCTGGACATCTACTGCTACCACACACACACTCCGCCGGTTACTCACCTTCCTCGGCTGTGTCCATGTTGTTAGCTAAGGGTCGGTCACCGTGTCTGCAAAGAGTAGCTTGTTCAGTGAACCCATCCACGACACACACGATATCGCTTGGCTAGCTAAGTTAAGCTAGCGAGACGAGCGTGCCCTTACGTGTCAGATGCATTGACAATCATAAAATGGTTTCCCCACAGACTGACCACTACCGCCGCGTTCTCTCACATCCAGTCTGCTTCCGCCGCTACACGACACCTCTCAGTTATGCGGGCGTTTTTTTTTAAAGGTGAAGCGACGACTGCGAGCGACGTCGCATCCTCCACGTCGCTGACAGTTAAATGAGAGTTAAAACCTGCAAGACAAATGGGCTAGCAAGCTAACGCATGCGCTAACGTCAGTGCTAGGCTAGCCGCTGCTGCTGCTGTCACAACAATTTGTCGTCACCGCAGCGGCTCACGCTTTACGGCAGGGGGGGGAGGACTTCCACAACAAGCGTCACGTGGTCAGCGAGGGGCGCTGCAACCCACCCGTGTTTGACGTGTCACGGCAGCAGAGGATTGTTTCAAAGACAATTAAAACGCTGATCTGTGAAAAATGCACACAAAAGAAACTGTTCCCCATTCCGGACACTTCTACACACTGAACATACTGTCGCAAATCAAACAGTGACATCTGCAGGAGGTTGTCTGAACCAATAACTTCTCTGTATATAACGTTACATCTGCACCTGCTAGGGTACCAGAGTAGATGTGGATAAAAAAAATCAGAAAATAAGACATAAATGACAATCTCCAATAATCCAATAAGTAATAAATAATAATCAACTTTTTCTTTAGACATCTAAGTTTAGAATGTTAGACTATTCTTACTGCGATTGGCTCATCTGTGTTAAAGGGCGGGGCTTGGTCGTAGGTCTGTCGCGTTGTCACGCGTTGACGCTGCTTCTATTTCATAATCAATCAATTTATTTTACCAACCTCTCTTTACTATAATTAAAACGTTTTTAAACCAAAGTTATTCCATAGGGATTTAATCATTTAATAAAACATGATGGCGTTTGAACCTTTTTTTGTTTAAATGAATGAGCAAAGCTGTCATGAACTGCGTTTATCAATATATTTTGATTCGGCTGAATTGATCAGGTCTTAAAATTAACGCACATATCGGCGCCGTGGCTTAGATGGTTAAAGCGCCTGTCTAGTAAACAGGAGATCCTGGGTTCGAATCCCAGCGGTGCCTTTTGAGAGGCATATTTGACGGCATTCCACGATTGATATTATTAAACAGCACTTGAAATGACTCATAAACCACCGACGCTAATCAACGGGAAAATACAGCCATGAGGTCAATCATAGAAACCCTCATCACTATAAGAGAACAATGATATCCACAATACCAATAAAGGCACAGATAGAGAAGGCACAATGATATCTTATCAAGAAATGCATTTGACGACGGAACGACTCTGCTGGTGTAGGCAGCAATTAAATGTTATTTTGTTAGTATATGAGTGTGCTCCTTATTTAAACAGCACTGGCAATAGTGATAACAGTTTCTCCATATTCATACATGGACAAATTGAGCTCAATCTCACCACAGGAAAACTTTTTCGCTAACCACAATGTTCTCACTCATTTTTAGTCATTTTTAATCTGACGGTTCGATTTAACTTCCGGTTCACAACGGCGATTTAATTTTTGCAAAACGTCCCAAATGACGTGAAAGGATTTTTTTTCCCATGTGCATGCTACTTTAAATGTATAATATTTGAAGGTAAATACTTATTTTAAAGGTCTCGCCTGGGCTTTAATTATTTGTCTTGAACAACGTGACAGACGCGTCACAGTCACCGACCTGGAGTCTGGCCGCAACTTTTGGAGTTCAACAAATCACTGCTCAAAAACGGCCACAGCGCGGTAGGGAAGTAGTTTATTTTTACACATTTACGCATCCAAATGCTAAAGTGAACTTATGTGCGGTTTAAACGAGGTACCGTAAAAGGGGAGCTAAATCCTTGTCATTGTGTTGCGTAAATCTTTTTTTGTAATCATCTACCAGAGCTAAGAGAGACCACTTATGCGCATGTGTCAAATGTTTGTTTTCCTGCATCCTAATGCAGGCCTGATCCGTGTCTGTCTCTGTGTGTGTGTGTGTGTGTGTGTGTGTGTGTGTGTGTGTCTGTCTGTCTGTCTGTAGATGGCCAACGAAGCCAAGCCATGCCCCTGTGATATTGGTGATCGGATGGATTACGGTGGGCTCGGCCAGGAAGTTCAGATCGAGCACATCAAATCCTATGTAGTCAAGCCAGCCACTGCATCTGACAAGGCCATCATTGTCATACAAGACATCTATGGGTGGCAGCTTCCCAACACCAGATACATGGCTGACATGCTGGCTGCCAATGGATACGTGTATGTAGTAAATAATGTCAAGTGAATGGCATGCTCCTTCAATGTAGTGCAGGTCATAGGTTAAATGTGCAAGATTAGAGTGGGCTGATTAATTCCTCCTGCCATTGTTTTTGCCCTGAGCAGTGCCGTTTGTCCAGACTTCTTTGTCGGGGAGGAACCGTGGAGTCCATCACACGACTGGTCCACATTTCAGGAGTGGCTTGAAGACAAAAAGCCAACAAACATAAACAAGTAAGGTTCATTGAGCTGGAAGCGTGAACAACATTCCTGATGTTGCGGCTGATCGGTGTATATTTATTCCAGAGAGGTGGATGCAGTGCTGAGGTTCCTCAAGGAGCAGTGTGGGGCCGCGCACATCGGAGCAGTGGGATTCTGCTGGGGAGGGGTTGCCACACATTACCTGGCCCTGCAGTATCCAGAGGTCAAAGCTGGAGTGTCCGTCTATGGTATATTATTGCTATATGGTGGTTAATCCATTGTGTGTGTGTGTGTGTGTGTGGAGAGGGAGCAGGTAGTATGATTTTATGATGGGATTCTGTGCAGGGATCGTCCGGGAGAGAGAGGACAGGTACGAGCTGAAGAGTCCCACGCTGTTCATTTTTGGAGAGAAAGATGAGATTATCCCACTGGACCAGGTGAGTGTGCATGCGCTATGCAGCTTTGATGCACACTATTATTCGATGTTAAAGCATAGCACATTTACGTTCAGGTGAGGTCCCTCGAAGCAAAGCTGAAGGAGAAGTGCACCGTGGATTACCAAGTGAAGGTCTTCCCTGGTCAGAGTCACGGGTTTGTCCACCGCAAGAGAGAGGACATCAACCCCAAGGACCAACCCAGCATCCAGTTAGCCAGAACTGACATGTTCAATTGGCTCAAAAAGTACATGTAGGAGAGGAGGTCAATGCGGGAGTCAGCGACTGGTGCCATTCATCACATTTGTACTCAAACAGGACCAACGTAATTTGCATTTAATCAAGCTGGTGATTGCTGCTTTTCCATTGTTTGGTTGTCAGCATTATAGATATTTCCAAATGTTTTAAATTTTGTTTTTTAAGTTTGCGAGTTTGTGCGAGTTGCAAATATTAAATCATTTACACACTGAGCTTTTGGGCAGGAGATTTTTAAAACGTGATTTTAAACCCCTACGTAAAGACAGATCAGCTTTAACATCAGGGCATGCAATCAAAACAAAAGGGTCTTGGAATTTCAACGGACCAACATTTTAATGATGACTTTGATACTTTTGACAAGTTGAACATTTCGTATCAAACGATAAATAGCAAAGCAGTGCGGTTTGGACATGGTGCTCGGGGAAGTGCCTATAACCTCTGGAGCTGCACGCGCGTCATTGAGCGCTCCAGAGCACGGCCGAGCCCTGTGATGTTTGGGGCGACTCTAGTCCTCGCTCTCTCCCTGGCTCCGGATGTCGTCAATCTTGAGGATCATCTTGACCACCTGCGTGGCCAGCAGGATCTGCTGCTTCTTTCCAATCAGGGTCTCGATCACATGTTGCTGCTTCATGTCTGTGCGGGAGCAAATCAAATAGGTGAGTCTTGAGTGTGTCATAAAATCCTGCTTTGACACAAAGCCGTGCTTATCCAGAACAAACCAAAAATCATTGGAGATCACGGCGTTTTTTGTCTTCTTACCATTGGTGTTGTTGGAAAGACAATCGATGCCGAGGAAGGGGTTGCTGTCTTTGACCTGTTTGGCCCTGACCTCTGCCATGGTCTGGATGGGGTTCAGCCCACTGTTCTCGGCCAAAGCCATCGGAATGACCTCCAGAGCATCGGCAAACGACCTCATGGCGTACTGCTCCAAGGAGGGACACTAAAAAAGGAAAAGGAGAAACACTGCAATCACATTTGATCTAATGGTTAGGGCAAATACTATATCGTTTTTGTTCTCACTTTATCTGCTGCCAGGTTGACAGCCAGGGCACATGCGATCTCTGAAGCTCCTCCTCCGTACACGACACGATTGTCTCTGACCAGGTTGCGAATTACACACAGAGCATCGTGGAGCGCACGCTTGGCCTCTTCAATGATCTAAAAACGTGAAGGATAAAAATAAAAAGTACACCATCAAGGACTCGGCAACTGAAAGGAACACTTCTCACAGAGTTAACAGTGAAATGAGCGTACCATTTTGTTGCCTCCGCGGATGAAAATAGTCACTGCCCTGGAATTTTTGCACTCCTGGATAACCAGCATGTGGTCCTTTGTGGTGCCAAAGGAGAGCTCCTTCACCAAACCAGCTGAGCCGAGTTTCTCTGGCGTCAGCTCAGAGAACCTCGGCACGATGCGGCCACCCGTGGCAATGGCGATTAACTGCAGACAAATTTAGAGACCAACAATAAGCCATTTTGAACGTTATGCTTTCTGATGCCATCACCAAACGATCATAAAACATGAATGATTAACATCAAGAGTAAGATATTCCGTGAAAGGAGTTCTCTCATTATGACAAACGCCTCTCACCTCGATCTCAGGCCCTCCGACCCAGCGCACAGCCGGCAGCTCATTCTGCAGCAGAAGGTGGTTGGCTTCATCATCAAAGCCCCACTGGCAAATGGCCAAGTTAGCGCCGTTGCTTTTGACCTAAGAGAAATACAAGTGTACATATTAGGATGGAATGTGTACCAGTGTAGATGTAGATGTAGATGAGCTTAGAGGCAAAAAATACTAACCTGTTTGATCATTTCCTCAAACTTCTCCTTTTCGTATTTTTGCAGTGCTTTGTACTCCTCCACAGAGCTCACATCCAACTTATGCTTGGTCTTGGGCTTTGGGGGCTCAAACGGGCAGGTGAGGATGGCGATTTTAACATCTTTCAGAACCTGAACGATGACAAGGGATAACTGGTGTTATATGGAATATTACCGACAGTGGTCACGTTAACAGAATGAACTGGCTGCCATAACTATAACACGGATACGTACACATTTAAATAGTCTTTATGCTAATGATATTGTCTTAAAAAGTGATTTCCTTTCGCTTATACCTTGGGCATCTGAGGGTGACTGAACTCCTTGTCAACTATGACTCCCTTGATGAGCTGTGTGTCCTCCAGCTTGCCTCCCACCTTGCCCTCCATCTTGATGAGCTCAAAGTCGACATCCTTTCTCTCCATGTTGGCCACAGTGAGGATTGCATTGACTGCAATCTCTGCCATCTGTCTGTGGCACCGGTTGATACTGAAAAAACAACAACAAAAAGAACGATTAACTATTGAAGCAATTGTGTATGTGTGTGTGTATGTATGTATATATATATATAGACAATACATTTTGAATCCACAAATCTTATCTTAAAATTATAATCAAACATTAAACTTTTACGCGACAAGTACGAGCATGACACATATGATACATTCTAATGCAGCTAATTTAAGCCAACCATGACAATCTTGTGTCAAAAGACTCACACTTTGGATCCCAATGTTGTCATGGCGGTCTGAATGAGGGGTTCTCTATTGTTGGGATCAAAGGGGAAGGTTTCTGCAATTCTGTCCAGCTCCTTGATGGCAATGGCTGCAGCCAGGTCGTAACCGTCAGAGATCCTGATGGGGTGGATGCCGCGGTCCAGCAGCTGCTCAGCCTGCTCCAGGAGAGCTCCAGCCAGCACTGATGAACAAGGAGGAAGAACAAGAGAAAACAGGAAATTACACTTAGCTCATTCCTAATGCACAGTATCTATGGCAAAGCTGCCCGAAGATTTAGAGGTCTATCAACAAACCCCTGCTGTTGCTCCCCTTTAATATTGCTTAAACCATAAAGCAGAGCTATACATCCATTGCTGAGTTCCACCCATATACCCTTTCCGTACCAACAACTCCCGTGGTTCCATCACCAATCTCATCATCCTGGGACTTGGACAGTTCCACCATGAGTTTAGCAATCTGATGGTCCACGTCCATCATGCTAAGAATGGTGGCTCCATCATTGGTCACAGTCACTTCTCCATCCCTGTCGACCATCATTTTGTCAAGACCTAACACAAACATAGAAATAGATGCAATAGGTGTCACAATCATCTATACGTGATTATGGAGAGGTCAGGGCCAAACTATGATTAATTCCACGGAATCAAATCACAAAGCAACATATTTAAGCGATGAAAAGCATGTAGCGCAGACAGTTGAACAACATGGTCAGATTAATTGAGGTGCGTCTGCCCAGCATTGTTGCATACTCACCATTAGGTCCCAAAGATGTTTTCAGTGTAGACGCCACTGCTTTGGCTGCCATGATGTGAGACTGCAAAACACAAACATCACACAATTAGCTCATAATGAATAAGACCTCACTCTTGGCTGTTTCTTTGAAAACCGATAAAAGCTGCAATCTGTGAGAATATCTGTTCTGTGCGTCACTGATGACCATTCGGGGCACAGCCCCATGCTATATAGCAACACGCACATGGGCCGCATGTTAGCATGACTAGCTAATCCTCAAACTACATTCTAAAGCCCCAGTATCTTAGTTTGACAGCGAAGTGCATGCTTACGAATCAAACCTTTAGATATAAATATACATCATGTCGGGCCAACACGTTAAAACCCGAATGTTACGTAACTTATAGCAAATTAGCAACCTGCTAACCAACATGCGCCGGTTGTACCCCGCTAGCTAGCCCATTGTACCTTCAATGCGTCAATGCCCGTTAGCCGAGTCTTCTTGTCTTGGTCTTTGATGATGAGGAAAGGCCTCCCATACTCATCGAAAGCGAGCGTCCCCATACTGGACATGTTGACCGAGGAAAACACACACTTTGCACGCGATACACGGATAAAATGGTGAGATTTGTGGGGGAAAAACCCGGAGTGTGGCTAAACTAGAGCCGCACGGGTCTGCCGGCGACTTCTGGAAGGCTCTACAGGCGGGGTGGGCGGAACCAAGTAGTGTTTCTTGTGTTTTACAATTACTCAATTTAAAAACCCTTTTATCGAGATTGACAACACGCAATTAATTATTTGACCATTCAAATAATACGAACTTGTAATTTTAAAATGTCCTCACGTTACATTTAAAGTTAGATCCTTAAATTTGTCTTCAATAATGTGGTTTCTTCCGATCACCTTCTCTCGCGGTCCAGTGTGATCTCGCGTGATCTTAAATACCATGGGAGAGCGTGTACTGGACTGAATTACTTCAACAAAAGGTACAAAATACATTTAAAGAAAAAGAAATCCCTCTTAATCGGTATTTGTGTTTTATGGTACTTTGGTATGTTTACGTAGTGTTTACGCTCGATTGGGGCTATCGTTGAAAAACAGCACAGATCAGATGATTCTAAGCTAGAACATGTCTCTCGATTATTACATGAGTTGTTCTTGACTATTCGATAAGAAAACACAAGTCTGGCATTTTTATCTATTGAATGACCTCGCTCTAGATGAGAAAACATGGATTCTGTAATCCACGTGCATTCGCTGTCAACGTGTATTAATGACGCTACGTCCGGATCCTTGATGGTGGCGTTCGGGGCTGCTGTGCTTCACTGTGCTGGGAGGCTTGTTCTGAGGCATTTTGTGTGTAACCTGTCCTATCTTAAAACATATGGGTAAGCGGATCTATACTATGAACCCTGCTGTTTAAGGTCTGTCCCCTCGGTAGCTGTTATTCCGAGTTTCTCCAGCTCTTTACATCTGGAAATGTCTTTCAGATCTCACTCTAAACCTCTCGGATAGTGATGAGGCTTTGGGTTGGTTACAACGATACGATTTGTGCTTTTGGATTTATGTGGACCCCCGCTTGTGTGATATGACTAAATTATTACCCCAGTTATTAAGCAGTTATACGGTGAAAACGATTCCAACTCTCTGTCCAAAAATGTGCTGTGGTAATAAGGCTGTGACAGTGTCTGTCAAGCATGTGACTTCATTGTTTACAAGACAAGACAAGGGTCTATTACAGATTTGGAAGAAGGTCTTTTATCCACACTACTTCAACATGTCATGGCACACATCAAACCTCTGGGTCAATAGGTCACGAGAAGAATCTTAACATGAAAAGCTCACAATGTAGGACGAATGACTAAAAGTGACGATGGGTAAAATCCACCTAGCTGCGTCAGATTGAATGAAGCCCCCATTAACGTGATTGACCTGTTGTCGGTGTATTTATCCTACTGTTATAAATCAAAATGAAACCATCCTGTGACGTTGTTTTTCTGGATGATGTAGCATGCCCTGTGAAGTGCATCCACGGTTCCTGGTTCTGTACGGCTCTCAGAAAGGCCAGGCCCAGTCCATAGCAGAGGGGATAGCAGAGGAAGCAGGCGATCGCGGTCTGGTAGCTGAGCTCTGCTGCTTGGACCAGAGGGAGAAGGTATCAGACGTTAGTTGCACCTTAATAGAAGTGATGATTTATGAGGATATTAATCACATCTGGACTGCGGAGACACCAGTCACCGATTAATCATGTAACTGGTTCCAGTACAATTTGGAGAAGGAGAATGCCCCCGTGGTCTTTATTGTCTCAACCACTGGAGATGGGGAACCGCCGGACAATGCCCTCCAATTTGTAAAGCACATCAGGAAGAAGACCCTCTCCACTGACCACTATAAACACCTTTGCTATGCACTTTTAGGTAAATTCTACTATGTTCTGTGGGGTCCGCTCGTCTGACTGTATGAATCTTGTCATCCTCAATGTATTTGTGTCAAGCATTATAAAGCAATTTATAATTGTTTACCTTCTAGACTAATGTATATCATAATCCGTTGCACTCTGTCTGCTCCAGGATTAGGAGACACAAACTATGCAAATTTCTGCAACTGCGGGAAGACAATCGAGCGTCGTCTGCAGGAACTTGGAGCCAAACAGTTCTACGCGACGGGATATGCAGATGATGGAGTAGGGTAAGTCCTGCACAACTTTAAATCGCCCGACAAAGCTATCTGTATCTTATTTTTATTTTTTTTTAAACTACATGGCATCGTGACTGTGTCTTCTTGTTGACCTCTCCAGGCTGGAGTTGGTGTTGGACCCCTGGCTTGAAGGAGTGTGGAAAGCCATCAAAGGAGCATTATCCAAAATGGCCTCCGATAGGATCGCTCCCTTGAAAGAGGATGCGGGGAATTCACAGAAGGAAACCCCTGATTCGTACATACCAGATGTGAAACTTGACCTCCTCAGCCTCAGCGACCACCCGAACTGCCAGTCAGACACGGACTCCAAACACGGACCTGCTGCTCCAGCCACCGCACAGACTCGTTTTTCCGATCTCAGGCCAGCCTCTCCCACTGGGAGCCCTGGGTCTGGTGGCAGTACCGGCGCTACTCCATCAGCTCTGGAGAAGCAGCCCGGGGAAGCTGCTGTTCCCTCGCTGACATGCTCTCTGCCCCCGCTGTCAGAGTCTTCTCTTAATATTCCTGCACTGCCTCCACCCTTCCTGGATGTCTCTCTTCACAACGTGGACGCCGTGGAAGAGGTGAGGAAGGTGTGCTGGCCCGATGAAACCACTATTTGTACCATAATTCCTCATTTACCCTTTGCCTCACAAGCGTTGAATTTTGTTTTCCAGATTGTCGGACGGTTAAACAGTGAAGGTCTTCACGAGGTTCCCATACACAGGGCGGCTCGGCTGACCGCAGGAGATTCAGTCAAGACGGCTCTCCTCGTAGAGTTGGACATCTCTGTAAGTCATGTGAAGGGCTTTCCCCCCCCCCCCCCCCCCCTGGGGGGGTTTCCCCCCCCCCCCCCCCCCTTAACTCGCAGGATGGACTTAAGGTCGCAGCCTAAACTTTTCGTGCTCCTCTATTGTCAGGCTCACCCGACGATGGCCCACGAGCCCGGGGATTCGTTCGATGTGTTCTGCCCGAACAGAGCCACAGAGGTGGAGGAGATGCTCCACAGATTGGGTCTGCAGGACCAGAGGAAGCACCACGTCCACGTCTCTCTAAGAAAGGATACCAAGAAAAAAGGTTGCATGTCGCATTAATACGTCTTTTTTAGTTGGCCTGTTTTATCGTGTGATAAAATTATGATGAAAAGCTTAATAAAATACAATGTCCTTTGCTCCCTGTCCGTAGGTGCCCAGGTGCCATCCTACATCCCCGAGAACATGTCTTTGCAGTACTTGCTCACATGGTGTTTGGAGATCAGAAGCGTTCCTAAGAAGGTAGTGTACAGAATGTCCAAGCGTTGCCCTGCAATTATTGACTTTGTTAATTGCACCAGCAAAGCCACCTGAATAATAAGAAGAAAGACAATTTGTCAAATTCCAAAATATGGCAGCAGTTCCTGAATAAAACAACATTTAAAATGTTCCCCAGTATGCAGCATTGCTGAAAATTGAAAATGAACATTTTATGTGATGAGATGGAAGTACAGTATGAAATAGTCATTCAAATGTCGATTTTTTTTTTCCATTTCTAAGCATCTTTCCAGCTTCAGTGGGAATTCTAACGGCTGCTATCAGTGCAGGTCCCTGCTGGTTGTAAGACTTGCCGACGCTCCTTTTTTCCCGTGTTATTAAGTTCCTTCACAGAAATTGATTGCCTCGGGTCACAGTGTTGTCTCCAGACTTACAAGGCAGTAAGAGTTTCGTTTTACAACCCCTGGCTATGTAGTCCGAGCAGTGAATCTGTTTTACCAAAGCATTTACGGCGCCTATAATTTTTTTAAAAGCCATGATTTTTAGGATAGTGAAAGATAATAACCTCAGCCCCTTAGTAAGTACAATTCTCAATAATATGTGCAATAGCACCACAGACGGGTACTTGCTCATCCCCACCCACACTTTCTGCTGAGATGAATGTTAAAATTAGTTCAAATGTATTACCGCGTCCCTCCAGGGACTCTTGACATTTACCGTCACCATAGTTTGACACTAGTCAAATACTGGCGGAGTTCTGGCTGTGCTGAATGGATTGGAAGGATGAGGGTCATAATTCTTCCGGTACGAGCTGCACGAATGTGCCACTAATCTCTGCATATGTGCACTCGTAAACTGTAATGAATCACTGAAATTGTCCAGAGCACTTGGCGTGACAAATATTTAGAGGTTCTTATTGCAATAACGGATTGATTAATGGCTGCAGGACCAAGGAAGTCGGATAACTCTAAATGTTCAGCAGCGGCTGCATTTTTAATAATTCTCCACAAAGCCTTTAATCTTGTGACTCAAAAAAATTGCCCACAAGAGCATTAAATGATTATTGATGAAACGTCACTGGAATTGCTGCAGTTTGAAAAAAAAACAAAACAAAAAAACGATTTTGATTCATTTGTTGAAGGATCAAAAGAACACCTCTTTGCCTCTACTAATTTCTAAATAGCTCGAAAAGCATTGGAAAATGAAATGACAGTTCTCTGGGGGCACTGAGCATAGTAAATTGTCTGTATTCCATAACCGAGTAGCTGTCGAGGTCTACCGTTTTAATTTTCTTTCAAAACGTACCTTTTATTTGGCCTGGGCACATAGTGGAACTGAAGTTTTTTTTGTTGCCGAAAGTGTATTAAAGGGCCTTTTCTTTTTTGGTTTTGTTACAGTTGCGAAGGGCTACCTGAATAAGCAACTTCACATGCAATTTCTCTCTCTGTCAGGCGTTTCTACGAGCGCTGGTGGAGCATACAGGGGACAGTGTGCAGAGGAGGAGACTGCAGGAGCTCTGCAGTAAACAAGGTGCCGCAGATTACAACCTGTATGTGAGAGACCCGAGCCGGAGCCTCCCGGAGCTTCTCGCAGCCTTCCCGTCCTGCTCGCCTCCTCTCAGCCTGCTCATAGGTCAGAATCTCTGCCGTTATCTCACACAGGTCCATTAGGGGCATATGGTTCAAAGCACTTTTAAGGGCCACAACAATCGGTGGAATATGATTAATCTTCTTTTTTAAATAAAAATCACCACTTAACAAGCAGCATGTAGGAAAAAAAAGTTGTCTCAAACACCACATTCATCTCTTAAAATAGTATTTATGCTCTCGACGTAACCAGTCAACGTTTTCATTCCGCTTTCAGAAATGTTTAGGGTTAGGGTTAGAATTAGATTAAAATAGTATTCGTATTTGATTAAAAGCAGGCTTTCTTGTTGAATTGAAGCAAATGGGGAATTGCAGGGATTGACATGTGGGCGGGGTTTTTCCTGCCCCTGTGCAAAATATACAATCCAAGATATCACCGGAATAATTGACTTCAAAATTAGTTTAAATTTTTTCTCCTATAAAAAGACCTCAAGGCTCGTCGTTCAGGTCCGTTTGTCTCTTTTGATCATTTTCAACCAGTAGGGGTCTCTCTAGCCCCAGAAAATGGAGCTTGTCCTGCACAGGCTGAGGGGTGATTATGTGAGGGCATTTAACTATATCCAATAGTCAGACATTGCACAACAGTGGGCTCGCCAAAGGATCAATTCCTTGTCTCTAGTCCCTGCATTTTTTTTGCGGCTTTGATGATAATGGCATTATTGTAGCTTCAAGTAAACGGATATACTCTCAGTTTTTTTTTCTTTTTTTTTTCTTTATGATCTACCTCGCTGCCAATAGTTGTTATCATTTCTTTCTCTGCTGTGTGCCGTCCCTTCTTTGACCCACTGAGCCAGCTGTTAGGGGTGAAACCCACGTTTTCTTTCAGCTCATTTAGAGAGCTGGCCGGCCGTTCGCCACAGATCTAATAAGCTTTGGCTGGAACTTACCAGACAGTGAAATGATTTGGCCGCAGCTTTACACACACGTCGGGTTGTCCTCTAAAACAGCTGTGTCACAGCTCCTGGGCCCACACCAATGTCATGTTATTTTCAGCGCACTTGCCAACCACAGCACCTTTTTTTTTTTTTTTTGCAATGATGAACCGATGCAGAAATCGGCGATCGGGCCAATCGCGCGCCCTCGTGAAAAATGCCGAGCTGGAGGCCCTTTAGGGGCAACAGCTGTTATCTGGGAGATGTTTACTGGCGAACCGTCGCGCTCTGCAAGGACTCGTGCGCACAGGGTCAGCGCAGATCATAGGTTAATGGTCGACCCTGACTCAGTGCGTCATACACTGGAACACACTCATTAACCCCAGGAAGGTGTTTTTTCTGATCAGCGTCGATGCAGTGATGCGCTGGCTGTAAATAACGAGGAGTGATAGGTCTTTGGCCAAGCGCGGGCAGGGGTGTAAAAGTAAGGTATAAATGATGGAGAAAGATACCTGCTTCTCACAGTCAGCTCCCTTGTTATATGGTCCATTGTTTCATTTTGAGTGTCAGATGAAAAGTTTTGAGGTCATAGCCCCCCGGGGGAACCGAATGCTGTCCACGAGCATCTTTTTCAATTTACTTTACCGCAGCGCTCAAATAAAACTGAACCAGTGTGCAGGTTTATTCTATTTTTATATTGTTTGTATTATTATTATTTTTATACCTTGATTGTGACCTGTGGGAGAAAGTAAACTTAAGCAAGCCCAAGTCACAAGAATTGGTCTGTATTTCAGGAGGGTAGAGATTATTTTCCTCCCAGAGAAGCATGACATTTGAAATGAAGTTTCCCGGTCCCAGAATGTACCGTATATTCCCTTTCTATACATTGGATGACATGTTTAAATGTTTTTGTGGGGAAAAAGCATGTGCTTGCAAGTTCTTTTCACAGAAGTTACTTGAAATTACCATTTGTAGGCATTGGGGGCAAAAAATGGTAAACCTTCCCACAGAGAATTCCCCTCAATGCTTTAATGCTAACAACCTCTTTAATTTTATCTGCAGCCAAAGAAACTATCCATATATCTTAAGATGAATAACTCCTCTGCTCAACCGTATGGCTTCCCATTACTTTTTCTCCAGTAAAAGGGAACCTGTATAAATATAAATTCTGACACGGAGAGACCTTTTGAGATGGAATAGATTATATTGCTGAGCTCTGTGATCGATGATCCCCCCCCCAAAAGAAAGGATCATTTCCAAAAAAAACCCTGTGACTGTATTTTTGGGGGGAACAGATCCTTTTTTTTTTCCCGTACATAATTTAAGACGTATCCTCTAGCCACTCACTGCAACACACAAAAAAAAAGTGGTTTGCACTCAGAAAAGGTTTCTAAAATGATATATATCCTTTGTATCTAGCAGCAATATCATGACGGTGCAGCGATGTGAGATGATGGATTGATGGTCCTCTGGTGAAGACATGTTGCGTCTCACCGTGATAGAAAGGCAGCGACTCGAGTGCCGTGCGGCTGCAGGGGATTCTGTTAAAGTGCACCGTGCCCCCTCTCATTCAGAGGTGTGTGTTTTTCACTCGGGGAGATGTTGTGTGTGCGTGTGATGATTGGCCAAAGGTTTTTCCTGACCCGGTGGCTTCCTTTCCGCTCCACTCTGCTTTTTCGAAACTTTGAAAATTGTATGAGAGAGAGAGATATATATATATATATTTTTTTTTTTTTGTTTATTCATTCTTCTGCAGCTTAATCTTGATTATTTATGAAGATTTATTTTCAGTTCACTCGCCGTGGGTTGGCATCTTCGATGGAAACATATTGATTATATCAAAGCAAGGACAGTCTGTAATCTTAGCTCTCTTTATAAAATCTGCCGGCCCTCCAGTCCAATATCTTCTCAATGTCTACAAATGTGAACTTATTTTTCTTTTCATACTGCAAAGCCTTCATTAAAAGTTCGATAGTTTACATTTTTGATTAATGTGATATCTCTGGGGCCAGCTTCTCCAGTGTGACGGGTCTATTTATTCCCTTGCAGCCGCTGTCATAATTATTATTATTTTTTCCCTTCTTACGGTTTTATCTTTATCATCAAATCTATGATATCATGACCTCATCAAGTCTATGAGGTCATGCCGCCGTACACAGGTCACACTCAAATGTCACGTACTATAAACAACAGTCCGCTGCCTATTTCTATCTACGACCTTACTGATAGGGTAGACAGCCCTAATAAATCTCTGTGTCTCACGGCCAGTCAGTCTGACTTAGTGGGACACAGGTAATATGGATCTACAATATAAGTCTCTGCCATGAAAATGTATTTTGGTCAAATACGCAATGTAAAAAAAAAAAAAAAACAACAAAAAAAAAACAGAATTGAAAAACATTACACAGTGTTGACTCCATCATCATCATTTTTCCATCATTGCTCTCATCAGAAATAACAACGGGACATCTTCTGAGAACATATACACGAAACCGAAAGATAAACACCCGTAGCACTGTTTGCAAACCTTCAAACAGAAATAGAAATACAAATATATTGTACATGCCTGACGCTAATCTCGACAGAGTGTTTGTTTTAAACCTGTCAGACAACTGACTGACCTCAATGTTTGGCGGTTGTTACTATTGTGTTGAGTGCGAGCTTGTTTTTTTCTTTTTTTTTTGTCTTTCGATATCTAAAAGAATCAAGTCCATGTAAAATTGGTCTTTTGGGCAGGATCTGTGTTTTATTGTTAGGCCTCGGCTGGTACATACGGTGCAGCGATGCTTTCCCGCGTTCGGCTGTCACTGACATACCAATAGAATGTTAGAATGTAAGGGAGTGCATGGCAAGCAGAAGAAGAGCAAATGGCCAATCCTGTTGCTGCAGAGTCAAACTTTTCTCCGACTCGTGTAAATGTGCGTGATTTCTACGATTTCTCCTTACAGATTCAACGCACAGTACAAAAAAAATATATATATATATCTAGAAAAAAGAGGGGCACCTTCATGGCTGGCATTGAAATAGGGCCTGCATAAGCAATCTGTTTCCTAGCGACTCCACATCTGGACACTTGGGATTCCATAACCCTGAGTTTGTAAATTTCATAAATATAAAAGTGTGTCCTAGAAACAAGAGGGTGTAACCTGCGGGGGGGGGGGGGGGGGGGGGGGGGGGGGGGGGGGGCGGGGGGAGCTGAGGATGGATGGGTGGCTGGGACGTCTCTTTGGACTGAGAAGACTCGCGCTCGTTTTTGTCTCCTCTCTGTCATAGGCATATGCGTGACTACATTTTTGCAGAATAACCGACGGTTGTGCTTTTCCTTTTCAGAGCATTTGCCGAAACTGCAGCCCAGGCCTTATTCAGCAGCCAGGTAAGGTGAAAGCCAAAAAGGAGCAGAGTTAACATTTTGTACTGTGCACAACTGTGCTCGTAGCATTGTGCATTCGGAATCAACATTCCTGTCCAAGTGATCGTGGAGCCTTAAATCTTACAAACTTGTGCTTGTGCGGAGGAATTCATTTCTTCACAATTTAAAACGTTGTATGGAACAGTAAATCTTCCTGGACTTGAGTAATCCATGAATCTGACCAATTAATCATAAATGATGTTTGGGTATGGAAATGGTTTGAAATTATTCTTAGAAAAACATGTTGTCATTCGAAATGGTGATGCATCAAAATCATGGCATCTCTTAAGTGATAAACGGTCATCTCATTCATTTAAATATATGGTCATTTCTTTTATCATTTACTCATATTCGCTCATATTTAATTCTACTCAGGAATCTCAAACGCTTGTCTTATTCCAAATCTGGTCGTATGAAGACAGATGATCTAAATCTAAATCACAAGTGCATCAGAAAATGCGGACTTCAGGCATAAATGTCAAATAAATATTGAGGGCCATGTATAATGATGTATTTGTTTTTGTCACAGTTCATTAATTTTCAGGCAATTTATGAATTCGGACACTGAATAGTTTAGTCGGAAGAAGATTCACAGGAGTAACCGAAATGGCATTTATGTTTGCTTTGTAGCAAGAAAGATTATATTCTCCTTTTCGTTACATATTTGGCTCCTGCAGTTTGTTTATTAGGCACTACAAGACAGGATAATTGGAATATGCACGTTGGAATTTGTATTGATGTGCAACATTGGCGACGGGAAAATGCTCCGCTATCCACTGGAGATCTGCTATTTTGCCAACTCCTTCACAGTGGTGGATTGGGCCATTCCAATGATCTGACATTTGCGAGATTTTGTTGAAGCGTCCCGAGGGCTCCGCGAATTTTGTTGTGTGTGGCATTTTCAGAGTTCACATTTTTAGAGACGTTTAAAAAGTCCTTTGTTGGAGGGGTTCGTTTTGTTGTGCTATGGGGTCGTCCCTCATTTGTGAGTTGCGTTGGATAAAAGCTTCTGCCCAATGAGCGGAGGCGACGTCTACGGATCCGCTTTGTCGCACCTTGTCCGGTGTGTCCTTTGCTTTGCGTGGCTATAAATAGATGCTTATTCCCGTATAGGCTCAGTGTTGAGAAGGGGGGGGGGGGGGTGCTGTGAATGAATGGACTGTGAATATTGTATGGCCTTTAGCCAGTGGCGCTTAGTTTAAATAGGCCCGTGCGTTTCCTCTTTTTGCCTCACTTAGCCAGGCATTGATTTGCTCTTCCTGTTAAGCCAGTGGCCATTAAGTTTGCTTTAAGGCTCACGTGGAACAGCATCACCTAACGAAATGTCAGAACTCCTGCGCACCCCTCATTAGCCCTTCACTTAGCTGCTCGTGTTTGTGCGGGCACTTGTGTGTGTGTGTGTGTGTGCGCACGCGTGCGCTTGGAGACAGGGAAACGGACAGGGGAGATGGTGGCTGTAGTTTATCAGATGGTGGTGCAGGGACATTAGAGGCCTGCATTATTGATGCTGTGGTCAATAGAGGTCTCCAGTGGCCCACAGGAACTGCGGAGTGAAGGATGAGAGAGTTAGAGAAAGCTCCGGTCGGCACAGAGAACTGGAATAAGGAGAGAGAGAGAGAGAGGCATTTTTTATTGACAGGCAGAAAGTGATTTTTTTTTTTCGCACTCCAAGCTGTATTTTATTTATTTATTTATAGTCTAGAATGAAGCTGAAACAGACGTTATTGTGCAGATCAGTTATTCCAAACCTTGGGGTAATTTAATCCCAGGGGGTACCCCTGCGGTAGCTCAACTAATTAAAAAAGATACACACATGTATTTGCAAATGATGTGAATCCCACAAATTTCTCCACACATCTGTGGTTAGGGGAAAATGAGCAGCAATAAAAGGGTGAAGGGTGCGTACTTCTGGTTCAGCCCAAGAAGTCGGGGATTTTTATTGACGTGATCTTTGCGTGAATCATTTGAATTATCGTTTTTTTTCTTTTCTCCAGAATTTATCCTTCCTCATAACACTCCTCCTTCCTTTCTGTACCCATCTGTTCCCCCTCGCTTCTCTATATTTCACTCAATTTTCTGCATTTGTCTCTCCGCATGTCACTGTTTGTATGTCTCTGACACACACACACAAACACACACTCACTCACTCACACACACACACACACACACACACACACACACACACACACACACACACACACACACACACACACACACACACACACACACACACTCACTCACACAGTGTTTTTTTTTCCTTCACCTCGAACTCTCCGTGGCCTCATCTCCACAGCTCCCGCCTCAAGCACCCAGGAAAGCTGCATTTCGCCTTCAACGTGGTGGAGTTCCCAGCATGCCACGGGAGACCTGCCGGGAAGCGAGGCTTGTGCACCGGTTGGCTGTTTGACCTCATCAATCGTGGCCTGGCTTTCTCTGGGAGGGCTGAGTGCTCCGGCAGCCCGCCTCTGCCTACGGTAATGAGATCACTGGAAAATGAAATGCGCACATTTGTGGCGTTGGAATTTGCGAGTACAGGAGTTCACGGGCGCTCTCGTTATTACATCCCTCCAAGTACAGAGACAAATGACAAAAATGCACCTCAGTACAACTCCCCTTACTTTTGTGTTTAATAATATAATTAAGGTTTAATCCTTCTTTTTTTTTCTCTCCAAATTTCCAATTGAAACTTCACAGTCCAAGAATTAGTTTGGCTAAGAGAGAAGGAATTAAGTATTCAGCCTGTTTGTGTTATTCTCTTAGGCCCGGCTGGAAGCCGTGTGAGACACTAAAAAACAAGCTTTGGGCCACTTGAGTGCGGTTGATAGAAAAAAAAAAGATATATAAATATATATTTGAATTAAAGCAAGTAAATCCTCTCCACCACAGCCCCCGTGGATTCCGTTTGGAACTCACGAGTTCTCTCATTAGTGTCTCCTACAATATTTAAGTAGATCAATTCATAGATTGGTCGGACCACAGTGGCTCCTCAGCATTGTTGCAATTACGCTCATTATTTTTTCAACGCCTCCTAATGTCCTCTGACCCCAGATCCGTGTGAGCCTGAGACCCGGCCGCGCCTTCCGGCCTCCCTCTGATCTGTCGGTGCCCTTCGTCATGGTCGGACCCGGCACGGGAGTCGCCCCTTTCATTGGCTTCCTCCAGCAAAGGTATCACACACTTAACACTCCATTTACGATAATGTTAACGACCATTAACTTGCAACGTGATGGGGAGCTTTTTTTTTTTTTTCTCCCCAGATACATATGCATATGCAGTTGCCCTCCATTTAGCACAGGGCTCCGTCTTGAAGAATCCGGATCATGCCGTAACGCGCTCGGTCAAATGTTCATGTTGTCAAGAATCCGAAATATGCAGCTGGTGGCCTGATCGGTGCTCTGTACGAAAAATGCACACGCCTCGTGATGAATATTCTCGGTCAAGTGATGTGCGCGAAGTGCACATCATCCATGGATATTTCCAAGTCATCCGCAGAGGCAATTAAACGAGACCCCGCTCGACGCCTGCGAAAAGACTGCGTCGGGTACATCTCGTCGGGGCGTAATTAATCCGGTGGCAAGGTCTGCGATCACGTCAGGGATTATTTGGGACGCTTCCCTCATCTCGACCAGGAAAAAATAAGACCGGGGTTATTTGATTCGCTAAGCGATGAACAGCGAGGAGGCAAGGCAACACAGGGAGTTTGAAAATAAAACGGGCAGTGGATGGTGACCACGCCGGTGGCGTAAATTGATGATGATTTGCGGCTGTTGAGTTATTGATTGTTCCCTTTTCGTTGGTTTCATTTTGGCTGCAAATCTACTACTCTAATACTTGAGGATGGGAGACGCAAAGCCTGGCCTTCTCTTAGACCATTAGATGTGCTGAATTGAAGGGGGAACGGAGCTGACCCGCCGGGAGATTCATGTGACCAGAGCCTCTCCATCCAGGCTGGTGGCCACGTGTTGATCCAGGCCCGCAGCCACCGTGACTTGTCAGAAAGCCGAGTGAAGCTTTTTAGTCCCGCCGACACGTCTGACTCTCGGGTGGCTCTGTATAAATGAGGCTGCGCCCCAGTCGGCTCCAATTGTCTCCAAGTCCCCCCCTCCCTCCAAACGTGGCGGTTCGGCGTCGGCGGGTGATTGCTCAGAGAGATGACACGGCGTCAGCCAGAGTGATTGTCTGAGGAGAGCGAGTGGTCTGGTGTTTGGGCCTTGGGGTCGGAGGAGCGCCGAAGATGGCTACACATTTTTTTATTATTCTTTTTTTTGAAGATGCCTGGTGACACCTCTCGCAGACCGACTCCTCCCTCAAATGATGGAGGGTGAGCCAGGGGGAGGGGGCGGGTCTGGTCTGGTGTGAGGCCGATTCCCAACTACGTCGGCCTAAAAGCCGAGGCTATTAAAATACACATTCAAGTCTTTTGTTCATGGTCTGTCTTTGCATATCCGCTTGTCGGTGCAAAGGAAACACTCAGACCTTGACTTATTTTTAAAAGGCTTTTTTCCCCACAATACAGCTCCTCTCTCAGCTTTAATATAGTCACTTATCCAAAGCTTGAGGCTCCCATCCTCTACCCCCCCCCGCCAGTTGCGCATTGTGCTGGAGGACTGTAAAAACCCGCCATGGCGCGCGGCATTGTACACCATCCGACTTGTGATTCCAAACAAAGCCTCTGTGGCTGAGGCTGCAATCTGATTGGAGATAACAATCAGCCAGTTTGTCAACGGGACGCCGCGTCTGCCTGGAGTCCCGGGACGGGGTCCCATTAACAACAAAACAACATGGGGGACACTATGATCTTTCCCTCAGACAATCGATGGCTGTTTTCAGCGGTACTCTGTGTGAGTTTGTAGAGCGGGTAACGGGTAGAAGAAGGTCAGGCGCTCACGTGGCGGATCTAATAAGGCCCCCCCAGTATTCTGGTATCGATTGCCTTGTGAGGATTTTTAATGGAGAATGTAATTTTTTAAACAGTCTTTCCGTTTAGCTCGGAGCCGTGACAGTTAAACAAATATTGTATTTTAACGTAAGTTGCTCGCCCCAGCAGCGCTAACAAGCTTTTCTAAAAAAAAAAAAAAAAAAAAGCACCCAGCTGGGTTTAATACTTGGCTATGACAGTAGGCATACATGGCAAATTCAATATGATCACTTGCGTGGGGGGAAAAAAAAAAAGAAGAAAAAATCTTCTGTTTTTTTTTTGTTTTTTTTTTACTTGCTGCTCGACACTGTCTTGTTATTTGGGAAACACCTTCGGACTCAGCGTGAGCTGGTGTCGTACGTAGGACTCCTTTTTTTTTTGCTCTCCTTTTTTTTCCTCCGGCACCTAAAAGCCTCTTCCCCCCCCCCCCCCCCCCCCCCCCCGCTGATCATCTGAATGGCAGCAAAAGACAGCCGCCTCTGATTTCGACCCCAAATGGAGTGCTCCGCAGATGCTTGCCCCCCCCTGGGATTTGTATTGCAGGCGGTTATAGTGTGCGGGTGTGATGTGATGTGATTTGTATTCAGGGAAAGGCGCCGGTGTGGCCTACTCAGAATGGAATCCAGGTTTTTCATATTGGTATTGATTCCTTCAGGGCAGGCAGCGAGTGGAGAGAGACGAGCACACTAAAATGAGTTTACTTCGGGCCGTCTGCGGATCAGAGGAATCTCGTCCAGGATGCTAATGGATGGGATCGGAGTGTTTGCATCGAGCCGGCCAGACAGCTCTGTTACCGAGGCCTCATTCACGGCCACAAAGTTCAAGCGAACTTCTTTTTTTCTTTTTCTTTTTTTTACCCACCAGTCCATTTTCGACATTTAATTAACGGAGAGAGAAAAGAGTTGTTTTTTTTCATTCACAGTCAGACTCTTGCATTGATTTTATTTTTATTTTTTGCTCCACAAAGGCTAATTAGTCTAGAGCTGCCACAAAACAATCGATTATTCTGTGCATTTTTTAAAGAAATTATAAATGTTCCATCAATCTGCTCTATTTCCAGCTCAATTTTCTTGGCCTGATCTTCGATTTGCTCCCAATTCGGGTTGCAAAATTGCAGTGACAAAAGAAACAAAGAACATTTGAGATGCAAAAGAGCATTTGCTTTAAGTAATCAAATGGATCAGTATTTCTGAAATGTCTTGAAATTTAGGATTTCAGTCAACCATTAGGAATATTAGAGACAATGGTCTCTCGTTGTGTTCTACAGTCTGCCTTTTGATTTCAAGCCAAAGATTTGGATGCTTGCAGGCTTGTCCTTGTACAGGTATTCTTGTGTTCTGAGAACGGTTTTATAGTTAAAGCTAGTATAAAGACTTTTTTTTTTTTTTCAATGTCCCCACATGAAACTTAAGTGCCATTTCAAAACTTTGCCACTCCTGGAAGGCACGCGTGTCCTCAAATGGGGCTCACCCCACACTTTGAGAACCACTGGCAATGAGAGTCCCTCTCTGCTCCTAAAAAAATAAAATATAGATGTAGCAGTTTTTGACACGTCATCTTCTCTGTGCTCAACTTAGACCAGACTTTTTTGGTTTGGAGGCAGATTGTGGTCCAGTATGCAGCCCAACTTAGACATGGATTTGTTGATTAGATTTCTGGCTTTTCTGTGGCAAGGAAAACATTTATTTATGCATGGAATATGCTGCAGTTATTGTCTTAATGTTGTCTGTGAATTGTATTCCGGGACAGACAACATCGGTTTCACAAAACACATTCCGGTTTGTTCCTGAATAGCAAATGATGGGCTCCAAGGGAGGCAGCCTCTTATCCTCAGAGGGCAACAGCGCGGCACAAAGGGCCTCGACTCTCCGCGCCTCTCAGCCCCTCGCCGTGGTCCCCCCCCCCCCTCCACACAGATAACGCTGGCCCGCTTCACAGAGCCAGCTGACTGATGGCATCATGAAAGGTTGGGGGGGGAGGGGTGTCAACTGTTGTTATCTGGGAGAGAGCTGTCACCTTTGCAGCAGGTGTGCGGCACAGATACTCTGCACCCTCAGAGCAGCTTTGTGCCATCGGTGTTGCCGTCGCCTGCAAAGGACTCTGGGAGCATTGCCAGACTCCCAACACCACAGGAGATGATTGCATGAACATTTTATTTATTTATTTTTTACCAAACACACACACACACAAAGTTTGAGGCCCTATTTTCATTTTCAGTTCATGTTTATAGTGATGGGGATCTATCCTTCTGTTTGGGTGAAATCTAATAATACATATTTTGTCCTGGCTGCAGCCTCCGTGCATTAGGGCAGCCGTGGCACCCGGGGTGGGCCGTCATTGTGTGGAGCGCTTAATGGTGTCACTAGTCTCCTTTAACCTCTGCTGCTGGAAACGGACTTCCTCTCCCCCATCTGGCCCGCTCGTCTGCTAGTATTGAATGATCGCTAACGTCCGTTGGTCTGTTTGACTTTCAGACAGGAGGAGAGGCGGGAGAACCCCGGGGCGGTGTTCGGCGAGACCTGGTTGTTCTTCGGCTGTCGCCACAGGGACGGAGACTTCCTGTTCAGGTGAGCGGTGCTTCTCTTTTTTTTTTCCCCCCACTTTGGCGCTCGTTCACAGACTCCACACACCCAGTATTATGTTATTGCGTGCATGTCTGCATTTTCAGTGCATGAATGAAGGGCACTCCAGTAAGTTTTCAGTTCAAGGATGTTGCACAAGAGTTGCCAGAGCACTGGCACCGCCAAATGTTGATTTAGGTTCCAACTGGCATGTCTATTACGGACCTATTTTTACTCCTAAGTATTGGATGTATTTTCTTTTACGGAACTGCGGTGTATTTGATCGATCTACCTTTTCTCTTCCTATTTTTTTTTTTTAAGACACAGAAAACAGACTGATTTCTCCGATCACTTTAGGCTTTACTCTCTCCCGACTACATCATCGATCGGCTTCTCCCAGTCTCCAGTGGCACGCGTGCACTTAATGCCGGAGCACCTATTGACTTCCTCTGCGCGATTAAATAGTGCGCGTGGATTAGCATCCTTAATCACAGGATGGAGCATTCCGTTGGTTCCCCCTTTGTGGCCTCCGTCGCTCGGTTTAAACAGCAGCCAGGTAGCGGGCCGTGCTTGTTGCGCAGTGTGGGCTTCTCTGATGAACGCAACCCCCCCCCCCCCCGCCAGAGCACTGGCACCGCCAAATGTTGATTTAGGTTCCAACTGGCATGTCTATTACGAACCTATTTTTACTCCTAAGTATTGGATGTATTTTCTTTTACGGAACTGCGGTGTATTTGATCGATCTACCTTTTCTCTTCCTTTTTTTTTTTTAAGACACAGAAAACAGACTGATTTCTCCGATCACTTTAGGCTTTACTCTCTCCCGACTACATCATCGATCGGCTTCTCCCAGTCTCCAGTGGCACGCGTGCACTTAATGCCGGAGCACCTATTGACTTCCTCTGCGCGATTAAATAGTGCGCGTGGATTAGCATCCTTAATCACAGGATGGAGCATTCCGTTGGTTCCCCCTTTGTGGCCTCCGTCGCTCGGTTTAAACAGCAGCCAGGTAGCGGGCCGTGCTTGTTGCGCAGTGTGGGCTTCTCTGATGAACGCACCCCCCCCCCCCCCGCGACGTTGACCGAAGCAATTAGCGTTTGTTTTATGAGCCACCCGTGAAGAGTGTTGTGCTTAATCTAAATAGGTTAGCAGGAAATAGAACAACAATACCCGCCCGCATTCAATTTGATGTCACATTGCCTCGGAGTGTAGAAACCTGCTTAGCATACTGGGTAGTGTCCCAGATTTTTATTATAAATAAAAAAAAGTCACCACTAGAGGAGCTGAAACTTGAACTTGCCTAAATGGCTTTTTAAGCTTATAAATGCAAAAACAGCCCAGCCCTTATTCTCTTCCCCCCCCCCCCCTCTTATACACATCTAGATGTGTCCCCCCCCACCCCTCCTGCCCCTGTGCAGCCCCTGTGTTGTTTTATGACTATGTCAACCGGCACTTGTCAACCCCTCCGGTTTGCTCATAGGATCCTCCTTGTTGTGCTCGTGGTCGGCGTCGTGCTCAAACTGACTCCACAATCAACGAGAGGCTCTGCATGTGCCACATAATAAAGACAACAATACTCCCCTCTCACTTTAAGTATTCACACAGCGGTATCGCCGTGTGATTCCAAAGTACCTCGTTTTAGTCTGAGGTTACTGCTTAACACTGTCTGTGTGTGTGTGTGGGTGTGTGGTATTTTTTGTGCGTTTTGGTGACTGCTTCACTGCCTTCCGCCTACCTCCCTCCTACTTCACTTGCCCTAGCACCCCAGGCCCTGTGCAAAACAGAAGAAGTAGAAGAAGAAGCAGCAGGTTCCACCAAGCTGCAGGGCTGTGAGGCCTGACTGCAAGAAAAACAAGAAGCTTTTCACCGGGGCTTGGCCTCACCTACGAAATCCATTATTTTATATTTGACCTCGTTAAGCGGCACCAATTGGTTGTCTGACCCGGTTGGGCTCAGACCTTCCTTGCCCAGCGGCGTTCCGTGTTATCGAGCTCGACGGGACTCGTTTTTCGCTTCGCAGGGAACGTTCCAGGTGTCGTGTCTCGCGTGCGGCGCTCAAAGCCCGTGCTAAACATCTGAAAGGGAGTATTGGATGTGAAAGGATATACTGTCGGCGCGAGACTGGACTTGCATTTTCTCTGCATCATTTGGCCGACTGTGTCATGGATTTCTCTTTTTTGTTTTCTTTCCACATCGGCATGCTGCCTTGCCACAATGCTGAACTCCCATTCGCTATCATACGATATTTTCTCCACTTCAGTAACCTAACGCCCCCCCTCCCCCGCTCCCCTTCCTCCTAACTACAGCTTGGGAACGACTCCATTTCCCCATTACATGGCAACCTGTTCAAGATTGCGGGAGTAACCTTGCACGAAATCTGATTTACAATGTTTGGATGTGGCTCTCGCCGTCTCCTCTCTCGCCAGGGAGGAGCTGGAGGGCTTTGTGTCCAGCGGTGTCCTGGACCACCTCGAGGTGTGTTTCTCCAGAGACGACCAGGGCCAGGGGGAGGAGGAGGCCGGCGCCTCCGGGGCTCGACCCAAATACGTCCAACACAACCTGCTGCTCCACAGCCAACGCATCAGCGACCTCCTGCTCAAACACAACGGGACCATCTACGTCTGCGGGTAGGAGAGACACACACGGGGAGGGGGGGGGGTTGTGTGTCAGGAAACCTGTTGTGTAATCAGTTTTCGCACACATTATCCTTATTCCACAAGGGCTCTGCTCAAAAGTGGCTGTGAAGTGATGTGGAGTGTATTTAGCGCAGTTATAAAAAAAAAATAAAAAAAGATTCCTCACGATCCACATACAGGTGGACAATCGAAGCAGTAAAACAGTAAAGAAGCCGAAACGACAACATTACACATGTCCTACTAACAAGCGTCGTGTCATTTTTAGAGCTCAGCTGTTGTCCAAAAAGCGATTAAATTCAGACACCGGCGAGCCCCGCGCAGGTTTATAGGTTCCTTGTTAAAAAAGATATGGGACTTGTAACCTATTTAGAAAGCGCTCCACAGTCTAATAACAGTTTGACTGTCTCTGGGGGACACTTACTGGAGAACAAAACACCGGTGTGCATACTCTTTAGTGCCTTGTTTTTACCACATACCCCAACCTACTAACTTTGGATCGGGCGATTTGAGAACTTCGCGCTCTGTTTGATTCGGCGAACACGAATACATTTAGATGAAACGAGGGGCATGAGCAGGCCTACGTATCACCCTGGTGCGCCTTATAGTGAGGCGCTGTGCAGATGCGGTGGGTGCTCAGCTGTCATAACCGAGGCCCGATACTGAGCGCACGCTGCAGGAGGAGAGGCCCAGATTAACTTTCGCCGGTCACACACCACCTCCACTCCTCAGGCCGTCTTTAGTTTATAGGATTTACAGGATTTGGAAGGAGGGGGGGGAAAAAAAAGTGGATGATCGGGTGGCCCCGGACGTTTAAATAAAAGAACAGGCAAACTATGTTCCCCTAGCATGCGCAGTGGCCTCCGCCTGACATGAACTCCTTTCCAGATGTTGAAATTAACCACTGAATGAGATTGTGTATTTTATCGTTTTTGGATGAATAAGCTAAATCGGCATCGTCGTGCACATAAATATCACATTCTATGTTTCCACACGTTGGAGTAAATACATTTTGAAATGAATGTCGGAACTGTGTGATTTTCACACACAGACACACACACACACACACCGCTGGAAGATGGATCTCCCCCAATATGGAGCAACAGCATGATAGAGATATTAGCAATTTCCTCCCAGGATGCACTCTGGGTGGACTGGCAGCACTTGCTGGTTTTGCGAACTATGATCGTGTCCCAGTGCCTTCGAAACATACAACGCTGGATGTAGCGAAAAAAATGCAAAATCTCATGTACAGTATTTCTGCTATTTCCACCTCCTCCAGGGATGCCAAGAACATGGCGAAGGATGTGAATGACACGCTCATGGAGATCCTCAAAACAGAGCTCCGGGTGGACCAACTGGAGGCCATGAAGACACTGGCCGGGCTGAGAGAGGAGAAACGCTACTTACAGGACATCTGGGGCTGACCAGAGGAGGGCATTTTGCAGCTCCATTTCTTTTTCTTCAAACTTCCAACAAATAATAATTTCAGCATGCTCAGCTGTAACCGCTAGAGCCAGAAAAAAGAAAAAAGAAAAAGCCTGGAGATAGTTACGCCGCCTGGTGCTTCCGAGACGGAATGTACAATGCTAGCCCAGGGACACGGGTTGGCCACACCGTCTCGGGCTTCGCTGCTTGAACAGAAATGACCTTGGTCGGGGGCCGTGGTGTTGGACGGCGGTCCTGCGGTGCGAAAATGTGTGTTTTGAGTGCAGAGAAAATCCTCCTCCGCTCACCCCGTCTTGGGAGAAGTTATTTACTTCCACCGGCTGCGATGGAGTGATTCGGATGAGAGCGAGAGCAGGATGTCGCTCCTACCAAGATGGAAACAACACGGCAATCTGAAGTTCTTCAACAGCTTTGGGCATTCAGGGGAAAGAACTATATTTTTATTTTATGCAATTATTTGGGGAATCTTCAAAACCAGCACTGTCAACACGGTTAAAATACATGTATAAATATATATATATATATATATATATATATTATTGAAACTTCAAGTCACTTTCAAAATACTGTAACTGTGTTTGATGAGTTTGCTCCACTATTATTATTATGCAGGTTTCAGTGCACGAGATCCTAAAAATGCTGCAGTGACAATGTTATATATAGATATAGATATATATCTATATCTATATATAGATATAGATATATATCTATATCTGGATCTCGTGCACTGAAACAAATGGAGACGAGGACATTATTAGTCATTTATCTCAATGATGATGCTCGGCTCAAACCGGAGCAGTTTATCTAGCAAACTTTCTTTTAGACCGCCATGCCCGGCAGACCGCCGGTTATTCCTGCGAGACCGACGGAAATCTCCCAGACTGGTTCCAAACAAACACAACTGCGCCTTTGTGTGATCGGAAATTAAAAGATATTTCAGTTTTTCATCTTCCGTTGCCTTTTTTTTTTTTTTTTTTTGATCATCGTGAAGGCGCAGGTCTTTGCGCGTCGATGACCTTACGCCGTGCATTGGAAGTTTTCTTGGCACGTGTGAGAGGCGGTGGAAATGATTGGTGTGATGATGAAGCCTGATTGTTTTGGGGGAGGGGAGGGGAGGCGGTGGAAATGATTGGTGTGATGATGAAGCCTGATTGTTTTGGGGGAGGGGAGGGGGGTGGGGGGCTGATTGTTTGTTTTTTTAACTCAGAGATTATTTGATTACGCGGGGTGACTTTGGTCAGAGGATGAAAGTGTTTGTTGCTAATTGAAGATTTGTTTATTTCTTTTTGATTTTTTGGCAACGGGCTTCTTAGCAAGGCACAGAGAGAGAGAGGGAGAGGCTTCTCAGAATCAAATCTTCTAGCAGCAGTCGTTTCATTTATCCTCTTGTAGCAAGGGGAGAGAAAAACATGTTTACAATCTCTGCTGCCTGTGCCGAAGATGACACGCCATTTGCTATATATATATATATATATATATATTTTTTTTTTTTGTGGAGCCGAGTAAACAAAACCTTCACTGTCGCGGAACACAATCCCTGATGGTGAATAATTGGTCTAATACGCCGTTGTCAGAGGTAGAGCTGTCCTTGTGTTTGTCCAGGCACAGCTGGCTGCACCTCCTCGCCCTCATCCCTCACCACGGCACACGAGCAGAGGGGGACAAAATCAAAATAATGATGCCCAGCGCCGCCGCCACCACCACCACCAATCTCCTCTCGCCCCGAGACGCTCGCCATACGCGCCGGGGCCACCTCTCGGCGCCAGGCGGCAATTCGTCGTCGGCGATATTACGCTACAACATGTTGGCGCATGTTAGAGCAGCGGGAAGCAAAGCCTCATCGGTGACGCGCATGCCGTCGTCAAGAGTGACTGATTCCAGAGCCAGGAAGTTCACTTTGAGCGCAGCTACTATTATTTACCTAGCCCATTAACAGGCCCTCATCTCCACTTTAAAAAGAAAAAATGACCCGACCCCTTAAGATTGAGAGCCCGCTGGCTGGCTCGTGTCACCCCGTCCTGCAAAGCAGCCAGGACTGATGGAGTTTCAAATTATGTTCTCATAATTAAAAAGGCTCACAGTGGTGATTTTTGTCCCGCGGCGAGAGCCGAGGCGACGGTGGCGAATAAATCAAGAGCGCCGGAGGTCAGTGTCGCCACAGAAGAGTAGCACCTTCGTGATGAATACCCCTAGTTAAGATTGGACTTAAATGAAGCGGAAAGATGTGTGCTGATGATAATTACTGTTATTATTAACGGAGAACGAGCGAGCCAAGTGGGGAGAAGCACTTGGACAGAAACCCATTTTGCGTTTGGCTCCTTTGTGCAGAAAGCACACAGTAAGGTGAGGAGGAGGAGGAGGAGGAGGAGAGGAAGTGGATCCTTCCGCACTCTCCGAACACGAGCTGCGCAAGAGATGCAACACAATTGGGCAAGCGACAACATGATGCCCAATTAATCTGGCTCAGGTTAGGGTTCAAACAAGGTAGTGGTAGAGTTAGGAGTGTGTGGAAACCAAGTTCTGGCCTCGGTAAATCACTGGGGACAAATGTGTTGCGACGGGGATACGTATTTTCAGGGGGCCCCTGTACCAGCCTGGCTCTAGGCTGGACAGAGGTAGGGGTGCTCACGCCGAAAACCCAAAAGTTCACGTAGAAAAGAAATAAAAGGGAATCGAAGCATATCGATCAACTTATAGCCAAAACACGTAGACGCCCGGGGAGGGGGGGAGGGACTGGCTAAAATGCCACCAGCTCCAAAAAGTAGAGTCGGTATGGAGGCCTGTGGATATTTCTTACTTTTCATCCTACTTGAAACACGATGCAGGTTTCAGTGCACGAGATCCGAAAAATGCCGCAGTGACAATGTTATATATATATATATAAAATGGAGACGAGGACATTATTAGTCATTTATCTCAATGATGATGCTCGGCTCAAACCGGAGCAGTTTATCTAGCAAACTTTCTTTTAGACCGCCATGCCCGGCAGACCGCCGGTTATTCCTGCGAGACCGACGGAAATCTCCCAGACTGGTTCCAAACAAACACAACTGCGCCTTTGTGTGATCGGAAATGAAAAGATATTTCAGTTTTTCATCTTCCGTTGCCTCTTTTTTTTTTTTTTTGATCATCGCGAAGGCGCAGGTCTTTGCGCGTCGATGACCTTACGCCGTGCATTGCGCCAAAAAACAAAGCTGTGGCAGTCAGCGGGAGAGAGAGAGAGAGAGAGTGGTGGCCGGCCCCGCTGATTGCCACCAGCTTATATGGTGCAGCCGACCAGGTGAGGCCAATATCCCTAACGACCAAACTCCTCCCATCAGTGAACAGTTGGTTCAGAGAAGCTCGTTAACACAGCTGACAAATCGAGCCCCCCCCCCCCCCCCCCCCCAGCTGACAAATCGAGCCCCCCCCCCCCCAACATACACACACTCCGATATATATTGTTCTCAACGGTGTGCCCTCCGTCACAAGAAGTTTCAAATTGAGTGGAAGCTTCTTGTGTTGCAGAGTCACAGCCCGGCCTGTCATTAAAAAGGAAACTGTCCACTTCTCAGGCTGCAGCCAAGGACCCCGGGAACGTCCAGTCAGCCGTCTGATGTGGCACACGCGCGCACAGGCCCACACACTCAAGAGTCCCGGCTGCGCGCGGACACTTTGAACACCAGCATCTGTCAGGAGTGGCTGGAGGAAAATCTATGTTCTGCTAAAAAGGCTGCAGCCCTTCTATCGAGTTTCCTGTTTTCACTGTGTGGTACGAGTGTTGTTTCTGGTTTCTTGGTTATTGATGGAACAGGAGAGAGAGAGAGCGAGAGAGAGAGAGAGAGAGAGAGAGAGAGACGCCCGCTTCTGATTCGGCAGCGTAAACATTTGCTGTAATTGATGCCAGGAGGAGTAATAACACGGCATTGTTCTCCCCGAGGGCACAAAGAAATATATTTTTTGTACAATTCCGGCCGAGCATACTGTAAAATAGATTCCAGAATAAATCTTTAATGCATAATTGATGACCTTAACTAGGAGGAAGGACGAGTCTCCACTACCACTCAGGTGCGGAGTGAAATGAATTTATTTGAAACTCATCCCATGTATTAATGATGCTTCCGCAACGGATGCTCTTTCTGTCTTCATTAGTCAACGCGATGTAAAAATTGGTTGGGCATTTTCAAACTTACAAGGATGGATGAACACTTAGTGGAATTTATCGCCCGCTCACTTCTGACAGCCATAATGACTTATGCAAATCGGAGGTTAAGTGCGCAGATGAGAATGTTCAGCAACCACAAAAAAAAGACGAAAAGATGAATGCACAACAGAGGACATTTGTCTTTATTTGTTGCGTGGGCATAACCATGGAGATCGATCGATACATCCTGCCTCGGAAGACAAAGATCTCAATTATTATTATTCCAAATGAAACATATTGTCTTCGGGCGTCGTTTACCGTTGCAATCATATACACCTAGAGTATATCAGCACAATAGGTTTGGAGATGACGATGATAAATGCCACATTAGATTTGGTTTAATCTCACTGTTTTAACCTGGTACAAAGAGACAATAAGAAAACATCAAAAATAGAGTTCTGAGGAAGATGATTCAGGGGGTCACTGTGGTGCCGCCTCTTTCCTGAGGCTTTTATCAGAGCTTTTACAGAACTGTTTTGATTGTTTATAGCCACATCTCAAAGGTAATGACACTATTTTTACCCAGAGCTCTTTGGCTGGCGCTGCAACTTTGCCCCACGCCAATAGCGAGAGTCCTAATCTCCCCCAATGCCTGATAAGCAGCCCCGAGCTTTCTGAGGAGTGGAGCTCATCATGTGCCGGATTAATGTCCGGCCGTGCCCGGCTGCTCCGAGCAGTGCAAGTGATGGAACGAGAAAATAAAGAACAAATCTGCGTGCCACTGCGGAGAGGAGGAGAGGATGGACTGGAGGTTATGGCCTGGAGATCGGTGGGCTAAAATATGGGGAAAGGAGCAGAGACGGAGAGGTTGGTGGTGAAAATGATCGTGGCACCGAGGAGAAAGGGATGAGGACCAGGCGAGAGCCGGAGAGATAGCGTGGTGAAGGACTGCAGATAGAGGCAGTGGGAACATGTAACAGGTCCCTGACACTGAATTCATTACCGTGCTTTCTGTGTTCAGTGGGAGGTGAGTTACGACATCCACCGACCCTTTTTTTTTTTTTTTTTTGACTCCTGCGCCAAAGAGCTGATGTATGGCCCCGGAGGCGAATAATACATGAAGAGTGTATTTTAAAAATGAACAATTGTTTGCGTGATTAATCATCTTCCCGCGCGGCGACAGTCCGCGCGCGTTCAGCGGGACGGTGGGGGGATTCGGCCGCTGTAATTAGTGTTTTATTGAAAAATCGATATGCACAAAGAGCAATTACACAAAGCACGGAAGAAGTAGTTTGAATTGCGCTCGTAAAGGTGTTTAAGGCAAATAATGCATCGTCGCAGGAAATACGTTTCCTGTTTGTCGGGGGAGGGGGGGGGGGTTACATACCCATGTATCAATAGTGGAAATATGAAAAAAAAAAAAAAAAAAAACAGCACCGGGGGAAAGCAAACTGCTGAAGAAAATAAAAAAAAATATTTGCACGAGGGGGAAAAAAAATAAAACTTTATTCCCCCTGACTTTTTAACTGCTTCGATATAGGTTGCTCAAGTTGCAACTTGCAGCTCCACAACGATATGACTGCAGGAAGCTACTGTTACATCAAAGAAATAGTCAAGCAGAAAAATAACTCCCCGTGAAAAAAAAATAAACATTTTGGTGCGGGTTTAGTAAAAGGACATTTCACTTTAATTAGAGAGCAGCAAAGGGACAGGTGGGATGATTTTATCCCCGTATTTGGACAAAATCAGGCCTTTTTTTTTTGTCTTTGTGCCACGCTAACAATCTCCTCGCTCCGATTTTGTTTAGCAGGCGAAGCGGTGTCAATGTCGTTATCCGGCTCTCGTCTCCGAAACGGACGAGTTTTGACGTTTTTTCGGTTGTTTTTTTTTCCCGCAATGTTGAACTGTGACTCCATACCAACACCAACATGATAGGGAAGTTTTATTCTGTGATTAAAAAAAGATTTTAGAACTTTTTTTTCCTTCTTTTTTGGATACTTTTGACAACACGCCGTCACGGCTGTTGCTAAGCAACTGGTACGGCACCTCTAGAAGAGATACATCTTAAAAGTCGAGGCAACCCGACTATGATGTCATTTTGAAGAAAGAAAACAGGACAGAAACTCTTCGAAACACGTTCCTCCCCACTTGCACTCCACTTCAGGCGGGTCATTCCACGTGAGGCGCTGCCCTTTGCGGCATTATCGAGGTGTACAAACAAAAGAGCGGGACTACGGTGCATGTATACTGCGGGAAACGCCGACTGCTGACTGTTCGCTTCAAACGTAAGTGGCAACGAGCGCAATCAGCGGTCTGATAAAAAGCTCATGCTGGGGAAGTGTTATGTCATTGTAAGCGAACCATTTTCGCCAAAGAGGAAAGCGGGGTTTAATGCGCGAGCCTGGCTGTGCAGCGTAACAGCCCGGTCTATTAGTTGGGTGACAGCATGCATTATTTCTAACTAATGAATAGATTAGTCAATAAAGACCCAGCGTGCCCAACGTGGTGCTTTCACTTATTCTGCTCAGTTGAATCTGGGTGGATTTGTTCTCGTAAATAGGCGTTTTTTTTTTTTTTTCCTCCCGCATGCACTTAGTGAATCTAGTGTACTGGCACGAAGGGTGCTGGTATTGTCGTTGGACCCAGTCACGGTCCAACAGAGTCCTCTCGTATTAATCGTCGTGAAACCGTTCTTCTATTCTTTTTACGACGAATAACGGTCGGGATATTTTGGGTCCGTCCGATACGAGCGGCTGCAACACAACAAACGGCCCATTTCCATTGGGCCGTGGTGAGCGATGATATATTTGTGTCACAATTGAATGTAAGAAGAAAAAAAAACAAAAAAAAAAACGCGCAAGCGGCAATATCCAGCCCATCAGGGTGATTGATTTCTCTAGTCCACACGCCCAGAAGCGACCAAATTTTTAGCAACAGCTATGGCGCCACACAAATATATTAGTCCCAGTGCGGCCTTTCTCTCGCTCCACTTGCTGATGTGTTTTTTTTTTGTACCGCCTTTTAATTTCTGCCATATACCACAATGACACGTTGCCCCGGCTCACTTTTATTACCGCGCAAACTTGTTCCGTCCAGTCGGGTGCATTTTAAATCCCGGTCGCCCACCCACAGCCAAACCCCAGCCCCGAGCGCCTCTCCCACTACAGCCTGTTAATTGCGCTTCATTGCAATCACCTGCGCGTCCAGGTGTAAATCAGTCCGAGATTGGATTCGAAAAAAAGCGGCCGGCTTTGGGTCTCCGAGGAGCGGGATCCAAGGTTACCGCTCCAGTCACGCTCCTGTTTCTCCTCACTGTACAGTCTGTCATCAAAACCAATAAACTGAGAAGGGCCGGTCCTCCTTCTGTCCTTTAAAAAAAAAAAGTAGTCACTATAATGAAAAGTCAACTGCTGTTTGAGTATGCAATATATTTCCCCGGAGGGGCTGAAGCACACGCTTATGTATGCATGCTTCTCTCCTCCTCTCCCACGCACGCGCCGCACAACTGCTGAAGCCGAAAATTTGGCCGTCCACCCGCAGACTGCGGATCTGTGATAAATCACCGCCTCCGACAGGTGTCCTGGGAATTTCTCCCGCTAGCTCGCGGGCCGCGCCCTGAGTGAGGCGCTGGAGGGCCGGGGGCCGCTCCCCCGTCGGACCTCAGAGCAGGCCGGCGCGTCGTCGCTCGAGGGTCGCCTGGGGTCGCACAGCCAATCTATATGTCTGTGTCCTACCTGCAAACTTGCATCAAAAAAAAGTCTCCGAAATGAGAAGTATTCGTTGCAGAGGGGTCTGAGTAATACTATGGTAATATATGTTAAAATGGGAAGTCATTTACATGCGTTAATTGCTTTTATATATATCGTCCCCGCGCAAACAGTGCATCTCTTGCGACCCCCCCACGGCGCCGAGGGTGTGCAGCAGTATCACACGCAAGACAGCGCACCCTGTGACTGACCCGTGTTGCGGGACTGCTGGTCCAATTATACGAGGGTTTCTAAATGTTATTCCGGAAGAAAATTCCAAGTCCAACACGGCCTGGCAGACCTCCTCCTCGGCGGGGAGTGAAACCTAGTCGCCGATGGAGAGCGGAGAAAGGTCACAAGGGCCGCGACGCCGTCAGCTCGTCTGTCGACGTGACGCTGGTCGATCAGGCTCCGTCACTTTCAGTCCGGCGGGGGAGACAGTGACAAGCCAGCTGTTTTTATCCGGCTACGAGATGACACTATGTTGGGATGCAAGCTCTTTGGTGGAGTCGCGCCCGGTGTGTCAATACAAGGCTAAATTCCCAGTCCCGCTCGCTGTCAGACCTCATCACAACCACGCACAATTTACATTCCGCAACTGCTTTTTTTTTTTTTTTTTTTTCCCCCCCGCACCAAAGTAAAAAAATATCTTCTTAATTGAAATGCCTCGTACTTTCCCTTTCCCGGCATCGTTTTTTTGGGGGGAGATTTAAATTTCCCCAGTGACGAATTTGCTGTGATGCCCTTCATCCTTGGCCTATGAATATTTACGACCAGAAATAGCCGCGCGAATAAACAACCCCCCGTGGCCCGGATAGGAAATAGTCCAACCAAGAAAGTAGATCCATCATTTTCATGTATTTGCCCGCCACATTTTCACGAAAGAAAAGAAAAGTGCAGCAGCATGAGCAGCCGAGCCCATCTCAGGTGTTAAAAAGTCAAACACTGAATTCCCTAATGTTCTTAAAACCTGACCTCAACCTGAACTTCCCCCAACCCCGTCGCGTACCATCACATCTCATCGGCTCGCGCCGGGCCCGGTACCGATTTCCACCCATTAACGGAGATTAAATATCAGATGTGGAAAAACTTCCTGCAGCTGAATGACGACCAAATTAGAGGAAATTATAATTACCCCCTGCAGCACCCGCGGCATTAATAATGTCTCCTCTAGTCATTGGGCCTCATCCAGTTATTTTCCAAAAGAGACCTATTTCGGACCATGATTTCCCGAGGACTTCAGCGGAACCGCTGAACCCAGATCCGGGCTATTACTTTAGCGCGCGCGGACCTGGAGAAGGTCGTCGATGCCTTTTATCACTTCCAGACCCGACCGTGGTCACGCCCTCCGTTCTGTCGTCTGCTATCGACGGGTGAAACGTCCAAAGAGGGAAAAACGCTGCCAGAAACAATTACGTCAATCCCAGCTGCCCCTTCGCTGGCTTCGTGTGAATATTAGAATCGATTTAGGTGGGTGTTTCTTTCTACTGTGTGCGTTCGCTGCCGTTGTACGCCCGCGCCTCGGGTGCGGCCCCACATTTCACTCCGTATTCCTTCTGGTTCACCCAACAGCCGAGAAAAAAGGTCGCGGCCCCACATCCATCATGTCGGAACACACGTTTCAGATGGGAGGCAGTCTTCTCCTGCCCACTTGCTCATCTCTCTCTCTCTCGCTTTAAAGTCGGCACTTTTGTGTCAGGTGTATCCGTCAACGCAAACAACCCGTGAGCGCACGCAAGCGCGCGCGCGCCCCGTCGGAGAGAGAGTCTGGAGTGGCGGCAGGGAAAATTGCGCCACCTGACTCAGCGGGCCCACGAGCCAGCGGTACGTCTCATTCGGTGATGTCGCGCACACCCGGAGGGTTGATTTATTTCCCACTTCCCTGCCATTGACAAACACGCGTGTCGCCACGAGATTGCGCGGCTCTCGGAGATTGTGCGTTTGAAAAGAAGGAGAGAGTGGCAAGCCTGCCAAAGTGCGAGGCGTCTTCGCAGGGCGTTTCAGGACATCGCGAGATGAATGAGGCCGCGGCGCACTGGCAAGGAGAGCTGCTACGAAATACTTATTTTAATGCGTGAAGATGAGAAGCAGGTGTGGTATTAGTATCGAACTGAGAGCTGGCCCCCGAACAGACCTACTCGTCACCCCGTGTGAGTCACTGTCGTAGCACGAGGCATGCAGAGCAGAGGCGGCTATTTACGCATTCCTCAGAGGAAGTGAAGAAAATGAGATGGGGGGGGGGGGGGGCAGGCCCACAGCGATAATCCAAATAACATGCCACTCAAATACCTGCGATGTGGACCATCCAGCCGCCTGCTCAATAGTCTGGTTTAAAAACTCAGCTTCTTTTTCACACTTTTTTTTTTTTTTTGGTCACAGGGGGACAGAGAACGACAGAACAGGTGAAACTAGAGATATTCTGCCTGCAGACCGACAGAAGTGGGCACACATCTGGACTGTGTGTGTTCTAATGAAGAATGAAAACAATTCAAGACCCACCGGAGAGGTGATTTATAAATATCCAGCGAATCATGCTCGCCAATTATTTCTAATGATCATTTGTATAAATTGGAATAATATTTTGGCAAAATGGGCTCAGCAGGGAAGTGGACTCTGGGTAACCTGAACTGACTCAGGGACGTATCCCTGACTTTTTCTTTTCTTTTCTTTTTTCTTTTTTTAAGAAATGTGCTCTGTGAGATATTTTAGGGGTTATTTAAATCTTTTTGTCTCATTCCTGTAAATTGCTGAGCGTCCAGATGAGCTAAAGTAATATCCACGTGCCAAAAGAGTGGAGTGACCAGAACCAACCGTAGCTGGTTTTGTTATTACCAGCACTTTGTGGGAGGGGGGGGGTGGTGGGGGGGGGGGGGGGGGGGGGGGGGGGGGGGGGTCACCTGAAGGTTAATGGCAACAGATGCCTATACCCCGCTGAACCCAGTCCTCATCTTGGAAATGTGGTTAGAGTTTGTTAATGGAACAGTTTCGGTGTTCCACACAGTCACCAACCCTGCCCCCTAACAGCCCCGAGGGCGCAGATAACCTAAAGTGGGCGAGTGGATTACGTTCATGTCGCCAGTGTGAACGATTGTACGCTGGCCCTGGGAGCGTAACGCACCGCAGCTTGAAGCTATGCAAGTCCACGTCAACAAAGAAAAAATGGAAATATTTTCGTCGTGTGCCACGCAACCGAATCGACTAAATATAGACACCGGCCGCACAGTGGCACTGACGCGTGGTCTCAGTTGGCCGTGGGCTGAGCTCTCATGGCCACCGCGATCCATAGGATGCTGACACGACAGCATGAAAAGATATCTCATCGTGTCCTTCAAATAATGCCACAATGATGTGATGGTGCAGTCTAATATCTCTATTCGTTGGGAAAATGCAGTCCGTTAGCTGTAAAAAAAAAGTTTTTTTCTTTCTTTGGGGATTAGCTGAAAAAAAGGAAGAAATATCACAACATACCACAATTTGCACTCACACCTGTCTTCAGTGGAGAGAGAGAGTGAGGGGTACTTTTGTGTGAGAGAGAGAGAGAGAGAGATGAAGACACAGGGACGCTCAACCTTGGTGTCGTCCTGAGAGAGATAATTGCTGAGGCCAGAGACGGAGACTGGGTGACTAATGAGGCCGGCCACTAATTAGCCGGTGGTGTCACCGGCCTATCTTTTTTCACATGCCACAGCGTTTGTGTGCGCACGTGGGCTGTGCCCGCGTGCGTGCGTGCAGGCACGTGAGAGAAACGCACAAAGGAGACAAAAAGGGTCTGGCTAATGTGATTTCAGCAATTATGCATTTGCGACACGATAAAGTTAAAAGCGCAGCCTTCGTCAGCGCCGTTTGCATTTACAAACAACACACGAGGCCTTTTATACACGGTACATGAACTCGGTGCTTCACTGCATGTTTCACGCGAGGTGAGAAGTCCCCACAGCGCCGCAAGAGCAGATAATGCCGTACCCTCTCTCTGCTCTTTCCCCCCCCACACACACGCTGACACATGCTGCGAGTGGCGGGCCTCCAGCCCCCACATCACGCCTGCGCCGCAATCTCCGCAAATGTGTTGGCGGCGTGCCCCCTTTTTTTTTTTTCCCCGATCGTGAGTGGTATTGCCTCGTGCACGGCAAACTTTTGCTCTGGAAAAATGTCGGCCTTGATTGACATTGACCGTCTCTCCTTGGGTTTTTTCCACGGCCTCGAGGAAAAAAAAATAAATAAAAAATCTTACGTGGAGCCCTTTCAGGACCGGGGGTGGAGACCGCTTGGACGTTTTTTTTTTTTTTTTTTTTATCCTGCGCCTCACCGGGATGGGGAAAAGCGGGCTCAGAGTTCTTTGTCTGCGGGTAAAAGCCGGGGCCTCTCGGGTGTACGCGCGCCGCGAGCATATTTCACAGGCCCAGATGCCGGAGGGGTGCGGGAGGGAGAGGGGGGGGGGGGGGCCCCCGCCCGGGAGGCGGAGGGGGGGGGGGGGGGGGGGGGGGGGGGGGGGCGCCAGGATGTCAGACGGAGCGGGACAACGCTCTCTTAACACACCATTTTTCATTCATATTACGTTCAGCGTTTTTGGGGTGGTAGGTCCAGGAGGCGAAGCAACTACACTGTAATTGCTGTAGAACAAAAAAAAAAACTGAAGGGCTGCCCCACTAATCCCTTCCAACGCTCCGAGCCCGTCCGTCAACGGGCGGAAACTCTTTCCACAGCTTTTGCCTTTAATGAACGCGGCTCACCGCTCCTCGCTCGGCCGTGGGATTCGCGTCGCACGTACGTTAAATACAACCCGGGCGAGAAAACACCGGGGTCTCCAAAATGCCCGGGGTGAGCCCTTCCTTCCAGGGCCATTCACTGGCAGGACCTAAAGAGGGCGGCGGTGAATCGGAAGGACTGGCGCTTCGCACGCGACTCATTTCATTGCAAGGGTTTTATTGCCGTGGTCTCTGGGACGTGGCGGGACGAGGCCGCGCGGCACAAACGGGCTTGGCATTCCGGTCCAGCCTCTCACACGCCTGAAGTGCACGTCTTACGAGAGTGTCCTTTGTCCACATCTCCTGGCACCACCCTTCCCGCGACCACATTCTACCCCTCCATCCATTTCCATAGGTACAGCGGCAACGACCCTGTGTCGTAGCCCCCGGCCCGGTTACAGCAGCTTCAGCCGACGCCATGAAAACTTTAGGATTGTCCCCCAGGCTCCTCAGGCACCGGCTCCCTGGCGGTCCGCTGCTTCCTCTCCTCGCCTCCTCGCCGCGGCTGTGAAATGAATCCCGGAGCGAGCGATCCGGAATACTAAACCCAACCCAAAAAAGGTCAGTCAATATCTAATTGCTTTGTCAACTCGGGCTTTCTTCACACCTTAAATATTTCATATCGCCATTAAAAATTCAGAGGTGCCATAGTCTAGTTTTAAATCACAGGGTCGTATCGGTAGAGAGAGAGAGAGAGAGAGAGAGAGAGATATCTCATTAAGCGATTTTCATAATGAATGACACCTTTCCTGTCGGTACCAGGCTGCTCAACATGGGCGCTCACACCTCCGGCAGAGATCACCTCGTCTGCGACGTCTGAAGTGTAAAACAAAGGAAATGGGGAAATGTTTTATCTCATCCGGCGGACAGAAGATAAGTGCGCCGCTGTAGGCGCAGTCATTCCAACAACTTTGCCTGCATCCAACGGGGGAAATGTGATGGCGTAGATGTTGGAAGAAATTTGGTTGAAAAAAGGAAAAAAAAAAAAAAAGGTTCACTCGACCATTCTCCCTCTCTCTCTCTCTCTCTCTCTCTCAAAAAAAATGTATTTTTCTCAAAATGTCAGCCATTTTGGGAGTTCCCCCCCCCCCCCCCCTGACTTTTTTTTTTTTTTGTCGGCGTGAGCAGGCCGCCGTGGTTCTGTTCGCTGTGAGAGACCAACGCAGCGCGGCGCTGCTGACGTGGTCCCGGCAGGAGCGGGAACCAGGAGTGCAGATAAAACCCGCGCGCTCCGAGTCACGCACCGGAGAGCAAACTTTGTCATGCTGGATTAACACTCCGAAGCTCCCGAAGCAGGAAGGCAATTACTTGTGTTAACACTGATATCCACTGTAAGGCCCCTTGACGATTCCTCATTGTGTGCGTGTGCGCGCGAGCGCGCGCGTGTGTGTGCGGAAAAAGATAAACAGCTTTCTTCCCCTTCCAAGCTGACGTGGCGTATATATATCCCAATAGGGGCCCGAATGCAATAAAAGACAAACAAACGGTAATGAGGTGACACAGTGGATCTCTGTGTGCGTGCATGCGCGCGCGCGGGCGAGCGAGACTAATTTGCGCCTCTCCAGCTCGCCGCGTCTTTATTTCCAACTCCACTGCATGGCAGCGATATACCATGAAAAGCCGCCAGCCGCCTTTCAATTAAAAGAGAGCACGGGCCCGTCAAACGAGCGGCGCCGCTCACCGGCCGGCGACGGAGGTCCGGAAAGAAAGGGGCCTTCGCCGTCCAGCGGCTTACGCTCCCCCCCGTCGCGGAGCGGGATAATGTCGCGGAATGGAAATTGGTTGCAGGTGTTTTTAAATGGAGAGGCGTCGTGGTCGGGCTGCAGTGAACACTGGCAGCAGCCTGAAAGTTACCAGACGCTGAACTTCTCCCAGACTTGACTCTCACTATACAGGAAAGTTTTTTTTTTTTTAACACACCCGCCCCAAACTTCTGCTATCGTCTTTTTTTTTTTTTTTTTTTTTTTTGTCTCATGTTGGTTTTCTCTTTCTAGATCAGAGCGACTCAGATGTTGCCGCTGTGCAAGGTCACCCCTCCCACCTCTGACACCACTCGTATTTATCTTTTTAGGCCTCACACTGGCAGACATCACCCCCCCCCCCCCCGGGCCACCCCCCCCCAGACAGAACCCCCCCCCAGCCCACACACACACACACACACACGCCTGTACACACACTGACCCTTTAATGCACACACTTCCATTTGGTCCGCTGCATGCACGCCGCCCTGCCTCCGCCGGAGTGATTGACAGCTGACCACGGCCGCTGACCTTGGCGGGGTTATATTTTTGACAAAGTCTGGCAGAGACGGAGGGTGGGTGTGAAGCAGGGGTTTGTGTGTGTGTGTTTGTGCGTGTGTGCGCGTTATGAATTGAGAGCTGTCGGCGCGTCAGGCCGGTTCAGGTGTGGTCCACCGAAAACCTCATCACAAACACCGGGGACAAAGACACGCGTGCACCCACTTCGCCCATTTCGTGCGCTTTGTCCTCCTCGTGTGACGGCTGTGGGACCAGGTGGTCGGCATTGACTCTGCTCCATAGATTTGACTTGAAATGAATCGTCAAGAGGTTTTTGTGAAGAAGAAGCCGTTTTAGAACCTGGGGGATCTTAACCCAGCAGGCTTTTCTCTCTGGGAAAAGAATCGTCCTCGGCCTTTGTGCCGTTTCTCCATCGGCTCCATCTTAACCTTTCTTATTCTTCGTTTTTAGGTTTTTATCTCCCCTTTTTTTTTTTTTTTTTTTTTGTTCGCTCTTTTCCCTTCCTCGACGTTTTTTTTTTCTTCCCCCATCCTCTTTAAATGTTCGCTTTTCATTTGCCTGAATTTGGTTTGCTGGGTTCCCGTGTTTTTTTTTGTTTTTTGTTTTTTTTGTTCCCTTGATTGATTTCTTTTGCAACAGAGAAGAAATGGTGTGCAAAGCCTTCACATATCCGCCGAACTCTGTTATTGTGTCTTTTACCGACATGCCTTTTGTTGTTCAAGCGAACAAAGACGACTCTTGTTTACGGCCTCTTTTGCTTCATCAACAATCGTCAAAAATGTACCGGGAGGGAAAAAAAACGAACAAAAAAAAAACAATGCTCGTCAGCGCGCCGCTTCCTCTGAAAAGATAAATTATAAACAAAATGGCGTATAGACTTCCCACAGGCGAACTCCTCCGGGGGTTCTCGGAATGGTTATCATGGAACGGCTCCATTCTTGTGTTTCACGTTCAGTTCTCTCAGATGTCTTGGAATAGAGATTTTTTTTTTTTTTTATCCCCTACATCCAGCTGTAAAACGGAACTTTCTTTTTTTTTTTTGTATTTCATCGGACGCATCGTGAGATGGATACTCGATATGTCTCCGCCCGCAGTCGCCGGCCGACGGTGTGGGAAGCCGAGGACGCGCTTCCTGTTTCGGGGGCCCCGCTATTATTTCCTAATGATGGATCTCTCCGGCAAGTTCGTCTCTCCCGCGCCGCTCGGCGCTGCTCGCAATGGGCTTCTCGTTAATTGGCCTTTCGACAGTGATGCCCACCCACCGGTGGCCGACTGGGATTTGATAAACGAGGCCGCTCACTTCACTCTGCGCTCCCTCCGTGCTCCGTGTTTCGGGGAGTGGAGTGAAGTGGGTGTTTGTTTTCCGTCGCGCTTTATGAAAGGCGAAAAAAAATACGCTTTGATGCACGCACTTTTGCGAAACCGCAAAATGAACAACCTCTGTTTGTTTGTGTGTGTGTGTGTGTGCGTGTGTGTGCGTGCGCGCGCGCTTCATTCGGCATCGATAAACCTCAGTGGACCCGGCCCACAATGCAACTTGAAAGTAACTCAGGTGATTCCTACCCTGACATGACACTTTACAAAAGTGTACACTGTACAACACACCGTGTCAGTGTTGTCATGCCTGTTTGACGGCGGTTGTCGTGTTGCATTGTGCGAACGGCAGAAATATAAACACATTAAGGCCGTAACCGCCTTCATCGGCTTCTGCCGTTTCACCTGGCCCGAAAAAGGTTCTCCTCCGAACGTTGCCGGTGAGTTTATATCCGCTTTTGACACTTGGATGTCAAAATGTAACTTCTCACATAAGTCATGCATTCAATTTCGGCAGAAATGGGGATACAACGCGGCTGTAATATGGTTATAACCTCCGAGGTGCACCGGAACTCCCGAATTAACCTCAGGTCAATATAATTTATGGGACCGGTCGCACACAGACTCCTGCAGACAGTCACTTGCCATTTCAATGCATAACTCATCAGACGGGCTTTGTAAGTTCATATTTTTCAGGGGGATGATTAGCGCGACGATAACATGCCCTCCCTCAGCGTCGGGGCACACCGAGGGGAATATCGGTTGCGAATACTGTTGGCGGTTAAGGCGACGCATTTTTGGGCCGTTTTTTTTTTTTTTTTTTTTACGTTGAACTCCCTTCCCGTTCTCCACTTTTCCTTGTGCTCCGCGGCCGGTGCCGCGTCTCTTTCCCTCTCTTGATGGATGGATCCGAGTGCTCCCCTGGCGCTCCGCAGCTGCACGTTGTGTCTTTGTTACCGGCCGGGCTTTGGCCTCAAGGCGGCCTCCCTGCTCGTCCCGCGGTCCGGGCAACCAACTGATGCCCTCGATGAGATGGCCCCCCTCGCAGTCGGAGTCATTATTTAGCAGCTCTCGCAGCGCGCTCCGTGGCATCCCCGTAGCATCCCCGTGGATAGATTTTTTATTTTTTTGCCAAGGCCTGAATATTTGATTTTGTTTACGGGCTCCTCTCCCCTCAGACATTATGCAGTCGGCACCAGTCCTCCGCTATCTGGCACTGTACAAACTCCGGAGCCACCGACTCGCCCCGAGGACAGATAACTCTGCCGGAATGCATTTCCTTTCCGGTGTTCTCTATCACCTTGCAATAAAGTGCGCCGTCCTCTGCGCCGTGACGCCGTCCTCTGCGAGACACGCCGGGAGTCTCCGGCTGGGACCTGTCAAAGCGTGCCATGATGTCTCCGAGGACAAGTCCTCTGGCCTCCCTCCAAGTCCTGTTCGGATGAGGGAAACTGACTAGGGCCGTCCCTATGTGAAGGCCAAATCAGATTGTGTTTGCGGACCCCCCCCGCCACCCCTCCCCCAGTTTGATTAGGGATTAATTGTAATAGGAACCAATCCTCCGGGAAGGGAAGTGGAAATAACAAGGGTTTCAAAAGCTTCGCATGCACTACGCCTCCTCCCTCCCGTCTTACTTTATTGCCTTTTTGGTTTGGCTATCCCGCCCGATACTCTCTCATCCGAGGTGAAAGAACAAAACAATTCGCATGCACACCCATCCATACTAATTGCTTGTAATAAAGCTGGCTGAAAGTTGGCTCTAAACCATCCGATGCCCGTGTGTTTATTTATCCCTCCGTTTCATGCCTCGCGCATGAGCTCCACAATAACAATAATAAAAGTTTCAGCTAATTTTTTTTTATTTATTTTTTTTATCTTACCCCAGATTAAAACTTTATTTTGAAATGATACCCTCCCATAATCGCGCGTAGGTTCACAGTTGATATTAATTGAACTAATTGACAATTTACTAAAACTTTTGCAATTTGGCTGCACAACATTATTTTCCCAGTGATAAGGGGGGCAGAGTCGTCACTATAATTTGGCGATAACATAATGCACATAATGGGTCACCCATTAGCGTCTCACAGCTCTACCTCGCATTGGCAATTTCGGCTGGGGCCGTGAGCGTAACCTGAACTCGTTCACAAATAATTAACTTCTTCGTTAGCCTGGACTGAAATAGCAATCCGGACCAGCCCCCACAGTGGGCTAATACTCCAATGTGATGTTATTTCGGTACAGCTGGGCTACAATCTGTTTACAATTATCCCTTTGATTCTATATAAAAATATATAACAGACACAGGTTTATGCCCGTTCGTGTATGTCTATCAGAATAAGACAAACTCTTTGCAGACGACTGCATCGTATTCAAGTAAAAATGGATCAATAATTATCAATGTTGATTTCTACCATATGGCCTGACAGTCCCACTATTGGATACCCGGCCACGGGCCAATTTTCCAATCAGCGACAGATGTACATCAATCAGCACTCTATTGCTGTGTGTTACTCACTGCTCTGTCATCAGCGGATTCTTTGCACTGACAGCATCAATCTTCCAAATCAACATATCGTCACATCCCTCCCTCTGTTGTCGCTCCGTTAACATATGCACTGGTGTTTGTTGAAATGGGCCCTATTTTGTGCCGCTTTGCATAACGCCATTGTTATGCAAAAGTGTGAATCTGATACACGGACCTGTTTTCCCTTTGTGGATTTTTCTTCTTCTTTCTATTATATGTATAATATTTAGTCCGATGCTGGATCATTTTTGTCTTTCATGAAATGAACCTCATGGTGTAAATACGCTATGCGGTGGAACTGCTGACAACGCAGACATCCCAAACGACACGCGACAACACATGCTTTTCATGCAAGAGGCTTTTTTTTTGGAGCTGAGCAAATACACAGTGTTTCGCAAAAAAACTTTTTTTCCCCCCAGAAGAATAAAGGGCAGAGAGCCTACACCGGGCTCTCCAACTTTTTTGTGTTTGTCTTTCGTCCAAGTTCTTGAACCCCTTCCATCAAATGTGGCGGCGTGTTGCTGGGGTTCCCACCAAATCTTCCCCCGCTAAAAGTTTCAGCTTCCTTCAACGTCTCCCGACGGCACCAAGTTCATTGGCATTCTTCACGAGAGCTTGAGAGTTTTTAATTGAGTGGCCAGCGGAAAAGAAAAAAAAAAAAGTACTTTAAGTTACAATGCCAATGGCGTTCACGCAAGCACTTTGGATGTGGAGCTGCTGAGGTCGTGGACGGCTTTGAAGTGTTTATTGGTTTGATTTTCTGATTGGAGCACCAACGTGTTCAAACTGTGCACGTCCCAGGTCTGTGGGCTCTCTGACATCCGTGGATTCGTGAAAGAACCGCATACGTCCCCGACCCGAACAAGAAAACCAAACTTGGTAATGGCTCGAAACACTCGGTGTGTCACACAGAGGACAGGACGAGACAAAATGACACAAGGCCCCCGGGGGAGCCGGGACTATTTATACCACCCGGTAAATGGGAACAGGTGGAAACAATCGGGGGGCGGAGAAGACTAACGATGGCCGGTTAACAGGAACAAAGGCAGGGAGTAAAGGGATGTGAACTGAGAGCGAGAGGCGAGCACAAATTAAAACAGGAAGTGAAATGACGAGGCCGGACGCAAGACTCGGCGGAGTGAACGACGAGACGTGACTGAGTTTAGGAAAGGTTCCCTCCCGAAAGGTCACGTGTTGGAGAAGGCCCATGCTCTGACATGTCACCCTTTCCAAAATACCGGTGTGTTTTAAAACTCGGGGCCGCTCCAATTTCAGTCGGGAAAAAAAAGGAAAAAAAAGATTTTTTATTTTTTTTTCCATCATCTTAACAGCCAAAATGTCCCAAAAATTGGCACGTCACAATAAAGCGACGGGGTGTAACCGTTTTTTTTTTTCAAAGGACAACACCTTGCTGGCTCGCAGCGCCGTAAACGTCCCGAGCGGGTCCGTTAAAGCGTGGAAACGGCGGCAGGTGCCGCGGAATAGTCACTGGATAAGTGAAAACTCCTCTCCGCCTCTGGGGGGGGTAATATTATATAATATTAATATTATTGTTGTATTACGCCGTGAGAGCGGCCTGGTGCTCAGCCATTGTGGAAAAAAAGAAAAGAAAAAAGGCTCGATGGCCGGCGTGCCATTTGCCGCGGCGCCGTAAATCTCCCTCGTTCAGCTGCTCCTGCTCCTCCGCTCCTCGGGGCCGGCCTCGCGACGGGGAAGCCATTGACCCGGGAACCCTCATAAGACGGAGCGCGCCAGTCGCGCCCCCATAAAGTCCCGCTGTGCCGTCGTTAAAGAACGCCGGGAAAGGAAATCGGTCGTCGCGGCTGAATCTTGGCGATTTCGACCCCAGATGTAAATGGTCTACGCCGTCTTTCCGGACGAGTTTTGCCACGATTTGGAATCTCAAGCCCCCTCCCGCGAGTCGTCGCAGGCATTCGTTTTTGCGCGGCCTGCGTGTCTTAGTCATTCAGAGTCTTGCCTTGACCGCCCGATACCTTTTTCGATTCACGGTCTGCGTGTGTACTTTCAAAGATCGCGCTAGTCCGTCTCCGCTCCTTTGTGCGCGCACCGTGCGTCTGAGAGCGCACGTGTGTTTGACAGTGTCCTTGAGGTGTGTGCACGGCGACTTAAGCCTGAGGGTGTGTGTGTGTGTTTCTCTCTCTCTCTCTCTCTCTCTCTCTCAGGATGAGCAGTCTCATCCGTCTTCTGAGCCCAGTAATGGGGGCTCAGGCTCGGCCCCCTGATCCGTCCTCATTTGGTTGGCATTTGGTTACGGGCCAGACGCTCTTCTCGTGACGCGTAAAGAAACCCAGACTGCCCCCCCCCCCTCTCCGCGCGCGCACGCCCTTCACCTGCCACCCTCGCCACGATTTCTCTCTTCCTCTTCCATCTAACCTAACTCCTTCCTCTCTGACTTTGTGTGACGCCAACAAACCCACGAACGCACGCGGACACGCACGCGCACATTTTTCATCTTTGTCCCTCGTCTGCATCTCGGGTTTCGCGCCACGGGATGAGGACAAAATGAGGACAAATTGTTCCGCGTCCCGAGGAATGAAGCACAAGGTGTGGAAAAGCAGAGGAGGGGTGGGGGGGGGGGGGGTGCG